>OW028574.1:28194544-28402900 GCA_932294295.1 Alitta virens | reverse complement strand
ACAACATTAAATTGTTCACACCTTTTTTGGTTTGTTGTTCACACCTTTTGTGGTTTGTTGTTCACACCTTTTTTTGGTTTGTTGTTCACACCTTTTTTTGTTGTTCACACCTTTTTTGGTTTGTTGTTCACACCTTTTTTGGTTTGTTGTTCACACCTTTTTTTGGTTTGTTGTTCACACCTTTTTTTGGTTTGTTGTTCACACCTTTTTTGGTTTGTTGTTCGCACCTTTTTTGGTTTGTTGTTCGCACCTTTTTTGGTTTGTTGTTCACACCTTTTTTTGGTTTTTTGTTCACACCTTTTTTTGTTGTTCACACCTTTTTTGGTTTGTTGTTCACACCTTTTTTGGTTTGTTGTTCACACCTTTTTTGGTTTGTTGTTCGCACCTTTTTTGGTTTGTTGTTCGCACCTTTTTTGGTTTGTTGTTCACACCTTTTTTTGGTTTGTTGTTCACACCTTTTTTTGTTGTTCACACCTTTTTTGGTTTGTTGTTCACACCTTTTTTGGTTTGTTGTTCACACCTTTTTTTGGTTTGTTGTTCGCACCTTTTTTGGTTTGTTGTTCGCACCTTTTTTGGTTTGTTGTTCACACCTTTTTTTGGTTTGTTGTTCACACCTTTTTTTGCTGTTCACACCTTTTTTGGTTTGTTGTTCACACCTTTTTTTGGTTTGTTGTTCACACCTTTTTTGGTTTGTTGTTCACACCTTTTTTTGGTTTGTTGTTCACACTTTTTTTTGGTTTGTTGTTCACACTTTTTTTTGGTTTGTTGTTCACACCTTTTTTTGGTTTGTTGTTCACACCTTTTTTTGGTTTGTTGTTCACACCTTTTTTTGGTTTGTTGTTCACACCTTTTTTTGGTTTGTTGTTCACACCTTTTTTTGGTTTGTTGTTCACACCTTTTTTTGGTTTGTTGTTCACACCTTTTTTTTGGTCTGTTGTTCACACCTTTTTTTGGTTTGTTGTTCACACCTTTTTTTGGTTTGTTGTTCACACTTTTTTTTGGTTTGTTGTTCACACCTTTTTTTGGTTTGTTGTTCACACCTTTTTTTGGTTTGTTGTTCACACCTTTTTTTGGTTTGTTGTTCACACCTTTTTTTGGTTTGTTGTTCACACCTTTTTTTGGTTTGTTGTTCACACTTTTTTTTGGTTTGTTGTTCCCCCATTTTTTTTGGTTTGTTGTTCACACCTTTTTTTGGTTTGTTGTTCACACCTTTTCTTGGTTTGTTGTTCACACCTTTTTTTGGTTTGTTGTTCACACCTCTTTTTGGTTTGTTGTTCACACCTTTTTTTGGTTTGTTGTTCACACCTTTTTTGGTTTGTTGTTCACACCTTTTTTTGGTTTGTTGTTCACACCTTTTTTGGTTTGTTGTTCACACCTTTTTTTGGTTTGTTGTTCACACCTTTTTTTTGGTTTGTTGTTCACACTTTTTTTTGGTTTGTTGTTCACACCTTTTTTTGGTTTGTTGTTCACACCTTTTTTGGTTTGTTGTTCACACCTTTTTTTGGTTTGTTGTTCACACCTTTTTTTGGTTTGTTGTTCACACCTTTTTTTGGTTTGTTGTTCACACCTTTTTTTGGTTTGTTGTTCACACCTTTTTTTGGTTTGTTGTTCACACCTTTTTTTGGTTTGTTGTTCACACCTTTTTTTGGTTTGTTGTTCACACCTTTTCTTTGTTTGTTGTTCACACCTTTTTTTGGTTTGTTGTTCACACCTTTTTTTGGTTTGTTGTTCACACCTTTTTTTGGTTTGTTGTTCACACCTTTTTTGGTTTGTTGTTCGCACCTTTTTTGGTTTGTTGTTCGCACCTTTTTTGGTTTGTTGTTCACACCTTTTTTTGGTTTGTTGTTCACACCTTTTTTTGTTGTTCACACCTTTTTTGGTTTGTTGTTCACACCTTTTTTGGTTTGTTGTTCACACCTTTTTTGGTTTGTTGTTTGCACCTTTTTTGGTTTGTTGTTCGCACCTTTTTTGGTTTGTTGTTCACACCTTTTTTTGGTTTGTTGTTCACACCTTTTTTTGTTGTTCACACCTTTTTTGGTTTGTTGTTCACACCTTTTTTGGTTTGTTGTTCACACCTTTTTTTGGTTTGTTGTTCGCACCTTTTTTGGTTTGTTGTTCGCACCTTTTTTGGTTTGTTGTTCACACCTTTTTTTGGTTTGTTGTTCTCACCTTTTTTTGTTGTTCACACCTTTTTTGGTTTGTTGTTCACACGTTTTTTGGTTTGTTGTTCACACCTTTTTTGGTTTGTTGTTCACACCTTTTTTGGTTTGTTGTTCACACCTTTTTTTGGTTTGTTGTTCACACCTTTTTTTGGTTTGTTGTTCACACTTTTTTTTGGTTTGTTGTTCCCCCATTTTTTTTGGTTTGTTGTTCACACCTTTTTTTGGTTTGTTGTTCACACCTTTTTTTGGTTTGTTGTTCACACCTTTTTTTGGTTTGTTGTTCACACCTTTTTTGGTTTGTTGTTCACACCTTTTTTTTGGTTTGTTGTTCACACACCTTTTTTTGGTTTGTTGTTCACACCTTTTTTGGTTTGTTGTTCACACCTTTTTTTGGTTTGTTGTTCACACTTTTTTTTGGTTTGTTGTTCACACCTTTTTTTGGTTTGTTGTTCACACCTTTTTTTGGTTTGTTGTTCACACCTTTTTTTGGTTTGTTGTTCACGCCTTTTTTTGGTTTGTTGTTCACACCTTTTTTTGGTTTGTTGTTCACACCTTTTTTTGGTTTGTTGTTCACACCTTTTTTTGGTTTGTTGTTCACACCTTTTTTGGTTTGTTGTTCGCACCTTTTTTGGTTTGTTGTTCACACCTTTTTTTGGTTTGTTGTTCACACCTTTTTTTGTTGTTCACACCTTTTTTGGTTTGTTGTTCACACGGTTTTTGGTTTGTTGTTCACACCTTTTTTGGTTTGTTGTTCACACCTTTTTTGGTTTGTTGTTCACACCTTTTTTTGGTTTGTTGTTCACACCTTTTTTTGGTTTGTTGTTCACACTTTTTTTTGGTTTGTTGTTCAAACCTTTTTTTGGTTTGTTGTTCACACCTTTTTTTGGTTTGTTGTTCACACCTTTTTTTGGTTTGTTGTTCACACCTTTTTTTGGTTTGTTGTTCACACCTTTTTTTGGTTTGTTGTTCACACCTTTTTTGGTTTGTTGTTCGCACCTTTTTTGGTTTGTTGTTCACACCTTTTTTTGGTTTGTTGTTCACACCTTTTTTTGTTGTTCACACCTTTTTTGGTTTGTTGTTCACACATTTTTTGGTTTGTTGTTCACACCTTTTTTGGTTTGTTGTTCACACCTTTTTTGGTTTGTTGTTCACACCTTTTTTTGGTTTGTTGTTCACACCGTTTTTTGGTTTGTTGTTCACACTTTTTTTTGGTTTGTTGTTCCCCCATTTTTTTTGGTTTGTTGTTCACACCTTTTTTTGGTTTGTTGTTCACACCTTTTTTTGTTGTTCACACCTTTTTTGGTTTGTTGTTCACACGTTTTTTGGTTTGTTGTTCACACCTTTTTTGGTTTGTTGTTCACACCTTTTTTGGTTTGTTGTTCACACCTTTTTTTGGTTTGTTGTTCACACCTTTTTTTGGTTTGTTGTTCACACTTTTTTTTGGTTTGTTGTTCCCCCATTTTTTTTGGTTTGTTGTTCACACCTTTTTTTGGTTTGTTGTTCACACCTTTTTTTGGTTTGTTGTTCACACCTTTTTTTGGTTTGTTGTTCACACCTTTTTTGGTTTGTTGTTCACACCTTTTTTTTGGTTTGTTGTTCACACACCTTTTTTTGGTTTGTTGTTCACACCTTTTTTGGTTTGTTGTTCACACCTTTTTTTGGTTTGTTGTTCACACTTTTTTTTGGTTTGTTGTTCACACCTTTTTTTGGTTTGTTGTTCACACCTTTTTTTGGTTTGTTGTTCACACCTTTTTTTGGTTTGTTGTTCACACCTTTTTTTGGTTTGTTGTTCACACCTTTTTTTGGTTTGTTGTTCACACCTTTTTTTGGTTTGTTGTTCACACCTTTTTTTGGTTTGTTGTTCACACCTTTTTTGGTTTGTTGTTCGCACCTTTTTTGGTTTGTTGTTCACACCTTTTTTTGGTTTGTTGTTCACACCTTTTTTTGTTGTTCACACCTTTTTTGGTTTGTTGTTCACACGGTTTTTGGTTTGTTGTTCACACCTTTTTTGGTTTGTTGTTCACACCTTTTTTGGTTTGTTGTTCACACCTTTTTTTGGTTTGTTGTTCACACCTTTTTTTGGTTTGTTGTTCACACTTTTTTTTGGTTTGTTGTTCAAACCTTTTTTTGGTTTGTTGTTCACACCTTTTTTTGGTTTGTTGTTCACACCTTTTTTTGGTTTGTTGTTCACACCTTTTTTTGGTTTGTTGTTCACACCTTTTTTTGGTTTGTTGTTCACACCTTTTTTGGTTTGTTGTTCGCACCTTTTTTGGTTTGTTGTTCACACCTTTTTTTGGTTTGTTGTTCACACCTTTTTTTGTTGTTCACACCTTTTTTGGTTTGTTGTTCACACATTTTTTGGTTTGTTGTTCACACCTTTTTTGGTTTGTTGTTCACACCTTTTTTGGTTTGTTGTTCACACCTTTTTTTGGTTTGTTGTTCACACCTTTTTTTGGTTTGTTGTTCACACTTTTTTTTGGTTTGTTGTTCCCCCATTTTTTTTGGTTTGTTGTTCACACCTTTTTTTGTTTTGTTGTTCACACCTTTTTTTGGTTTGTTGTTCACGCCTTTTTTGGTTTGTTGTTCACACCTTTTTTTGGTTTGTTGTTCACACCTTTTTTTGGTTTGTTGTTCACACTTTTTTTTGGTTTGTTGTTCCCCCATTTTTTTTGGTTTGTTGTTCACACCTTTTTTTGGTTTGTTGTTCACACCTTTTTTTGGTTTGTTGTTCACACCTTTTTTTGGTTTGTTGTTCACACCTTTTTTGGTTTGTTGTTCACACCTTTTTTTTGGTTTGTTGTTCACACCTTTTTTTGGTTTGTTGTTCACACCTTTTTTGGTTTGTTGTTCACACCTTTTTTTGGTTTGTTGTTCACACTTTTGCTTGGTTTGTTGTTCACACCTTTTTTTGGTTTGTTGTTCACACCTTTTTTTGGTTTGTTGTTCACACCTTTTTTTGGTTTGTTGTTCACACCTTTTTTTGGTTTGTTGTTCACACCTTTTTTTGGTTTGTTGTTCACACCTTTTTTTGGTTTGTTGTTCACACCTTTTTTTGGTTTGTTGTTCACACCTTTTTTGGTTTGTTGTTCGCACCTTTTTTGGTTTGTTGTTCACACCTTTTTTTGGTTTGTTGTTCACACCTTTTTTTGTTGTTCACACCTTTTTTGGTTTGTTGTTCACACCTTTTTTGGTTTGTTGTTCACACCTTTTTTGGTTTGTTGTTCACACCTTTTTTGGTTTGTTGTTCACACCTTTTTTTGGTTTGTTGTTCACACCTTTTTTTGGTTTGTTGTTCACACTTTTTTTTGGTTTGTTGTTCACACCTTTTTTTGGTTTGTTGTTCACACCTTTTTTTGGTTTGTTGTTCACACCTTTTTTTGGTTTGTTGTTCACACCTTTTTTTGGTTTCTTGTTCACACCTTTTTTTGGTTTGTTGTTCGCACCTTTTTTGGTTTGTTGTTCGCACCTTTTTTGGTTTGTTGTTCACACGTTTTTTTGGTTTGTTGTTCACACCTTTTTTTGTTGTTCACACCTTTTTTGGTTTGTTGTTCACACATTTTTTGGTTTGTTGTTCACACCTTTTTTGGTTTGTTGTTCACACCTTTTTTGGTTTGTTGTTCACACCTTTTTTTGGTTTGTTGTTCACACCTTTTTTTGGTTTGATGTTCACACTTTTCTTTGGTTTGTTGTTCCCCCATTTTTTTTGGTTTGTTGTTCACACCTTTTTTTGGTTTGTTGTTCACACCTTTTTTTGGTTTGTTGTTCACACCTTTTTTTGGTTTGTTGTTCACACCTTTTTTGGTTTGTTGTTCACACCTTTTTTTGGTTTGTTGTTCACACCTTTTTTTGTTGTTCACACCTTTTTTGGTTTGTTGTTCACACCTTTTTTGGTTTGTTGTTCACACCTTTTTTTGGTTTGTTGTTCACACCTTTTTTTGGTTTGTTGTTCACACCTTTTTTGGTTTGTTGTTCGCACCTTTTTTGGTTTGTTGTTCGCACCTTTTTTGGTTTGTTGTTCACACCTTTTTTTGGTTTTTTGTTCACACCTTTTTTTGTTGTTCACACCTTTTTTGGTTTGTTGTTCACACCTTTTTTGGTTTGTTGTTCACACCTTTTTTGGTTTGTTGTTCGCACCTTTTTTGGTTTGTTGTTCGCACCTTTTTTGGTTTGTTGTTCACACCTTTTTTTGGTTTGTTGTTCACACCTTTTTTTGTTGTTCACACCTTTTTTGGTTTGTTGTTCACACCTTTTTTGGTTTGTTGTTCACACCTTTTTTTGGTTTGTTGTTCGCACCTTTTTTGGTTTGTTGTTCGCACCTTTTTTGGTTTGTTGTTCACACCTTTTTTTGGTTTGTTGTTCACACCTTTTTTTGCTGTTCACACCTTTTTTGGTTTGTTGTTCACACCTTTTTTTGGTTTGTTGTTCACACCTTTTTTGGTTTGTTGTTCACACCTTTTTTTGGTTTGTTGTTCACACTTTTTTTTGGTTTGTTGTTCACACTTTTTTTTGGTTTGTTGTTCACACCTTTTTTTGGTTTGTTGTTCACACCTTTTTTTGGTTTGTTGTTCACACCTTTTTTTGGTTTGTTGTTCACACCTTTTTTTGGTTTGTTGTTCACACCTTTTTTTGGTTTGTTGTTCACACCTTTTTTTGGTTTGTTGTTCACACCTTTTTTTTGGTCTGTTGTTCACACCTTTTTTTGGTTTGTTGTTCACACCTTTTTTTGGTTTGTTGTTCACACTTTTTTTTGGTTTGTTGTTCACACCTTTTTTTGGTTTGTTGTTCACACCTTTTTTTGGTTTGTTGTTCACACCTTTTTTTGGTTTGTTGTTCACACCTTTTTTTGGTTTGTTGTTCACACCTTTTTTTGGTTTGTTGTTCACACTTTTTTTTGGTTTTTTGTTCCCCCATTTTTTTTGGTTTGTTGTTCACACCTTTTTTTGGTTTGTTGTTCACACCTTTTCTTGGTTTGTTGTTCACACCTTTTTTTGGTTTGTTGTTCACACCTCTTTTTGGTTTGTTGTTCACACCTTTTTTTGGTTTGTTGTTCACACCTTTTTTGGTTTGTTGTTCACACCTTTTTTTGGTTTGTTGTTCACACCTTTTTTTGGTTTGTTGTTCACACCTTTTTTTGGTTTGTTGTTCACACCTTTTTTTGGTTTGTTGTTCACACCTTTTTTTGGTTTGTTGTTCACACCTTTTTTTGGTTTGTTGTTCACACCTTTTTTTGGTTTGTTGTTCACACCTTTTTTTGGTTTGTTGTTCACACCTTTTCTTTGTTTGTTGTTCACACCTTTTTTTGGTTTGTTGTTCACACCTTTTTTTGGTTTGTTGTTCACACCTTTTTTTGGTTTGTTGTTCACACCTTTTTTGGTTTGTTGTTCGCACCTTTTTTGGTTTGTTGTTCGCACCTTTTTTGGTTTGTTGTTCACACCTTTTTTTGGTTTGTTGTTCACACCTTTTTTTGTTGTTCACACCTTTTTTGGTTTGTTGTTCACACCTTTTTTGGTTTGTTGTTCACACCTTTTTTTGGTTTGTTGTTCGCACCTTTTTTGGTTTGTTGTTCGCACCTTTTTTGGTTTGTTGTTCACACCTTTTTTTGGTTTGTTGTTCACACCTTTTTTGGTTTGTTGTTCACACCTTTTTTGGTTTGTTGTTCACACCTTTTTTGGTTTGTTGTTCACACCTTTTTTTGGTTTGTTGTTCACACCTTTTTTTGGTTTGTTGTTCACACTTTTTTTTGGTTTGTTGTTCCCCCATTTTTTTTGGTTTGTTGTTCACACCTTTTTTTGGTTTGTTGTTCACACCTTTTTTTGGTTTGTTGTTCACACCTTTTTTTGGTTTGTTGTTCACACCTTTTTTGGTTTGTTGTTCACACCTTTTTTTTGGTTTGTTGTTCACACACCTTTTTTTGGTTTGTTGTTCACACCTTTTTTGGTTTGTTGTTCACACCTTTTTTTGGTTTGTTGTTCACACTTTTTTTTGGTTTGTTGTTCACACCTTTTTTTGGTTTGTTGTTCACACCTTTTTTTGGTTTGTTGTTCACACCTTTTTTTGGTTTGTTGTTCACACCTTTTTTTGGTTTGTTGTTCACACCTTTTTTTGGTTTGTTGTTCACACCTTTTTTTGGTTTGTTGTTCACACCTTTTTTGGTTTGTTGTTCGCACCTTTTTTGGTTTGTTGTTCACACCTTTTTTTGGTTTGTTGTTCACACCTTTTTTTGTTGTTCACACCTTTTTTGGTTTGTTGTTCACACGGTTTTTGGTTTGTTGTTCACACCTTTTTTGCTTTGTTGTTCACACCTTTTTTGGTTTGTTGTTCACACCTTTTTTTGGTTTGTTGTTCACACCTTTTTTTGGTTTGTTGTTCACACTTTTTTTTGGTTTGTTGTTCAAACCTTTTTTTGGTTTGTTGTTCACACCTTTTTTTGGTTTGTTGTTCACACCTTTTTTTGGTTTGTTGTTCACACCTTTTTTTGGTTTGTTGTTCACACCTTTTTTTGGTTTGTTGTTCACACCTTTTTTGGTTTGTTGTTCGCACCTTTTTTGGTTTGTTGTTCACACCTTTTTTTGGTTTGTTGTTCACACCTTTTTTTGTTGTTCACACCTTTTTTTGGTTTGTTGTTCACACCTTTTTTTGCTGTTCACACCTTTTTTGGTTTGTTGTTCACACCTTTTTTTGGTTTGTTGTTCACACCTTTTTTGGTTTGTTGTTCACACCTTTTTTTGGTTTGTTGTTCACACTTTTTTTTGGTTTGTTGTTCACACTTTTTTTTGGTTTGTTGTTCACACCTTTTTTTGGTTTGTTGTTCACACCTTTTTTTGGTTTGTTGTTCACACCTTTTTTTGGTTTGTTGTTCACACCTTTTTTTGGTTTGTTGTTCACACCTTTTTTTGGTTTGTTGTTCACACCTTTTTTTGGTTTGTTGTTCACACTTTTTTTTGGTTTGTTGTTCCCCCATTTTTTTTGGTTTGTTGTTCACACCTTTTTTTGGTTTGTTGTTCACACCTTTTCTTGGTTTGTTGTTCACACCTTTTTTTGGTTTGTTGTTCACACCTCTTTTTGGTTTGTTGTTCACACCTTTTTTTGGTTTGTTGTTCACACCTTTTTTGGTTTGTTGTTCACACCTTTTTTTGGTTTGTTGTTCACACCTTTTTTTGGTTTGTTGTTCACACCTTTTTTTGGTTTGTTGTTCACACCTTTTTTTGGTTTGTTGTTCACACCTTTTTTTGGTTTGTTGTTCACACCTTTTTTTGGTTTGTTGTTCACACCTTTTTTTGGTTTGTTGTTCACACCTTTTTTTGGTTTGTTGTTCACACCTTTTCTTTGTTTGTTGTTCACACCTTTTTTTGGTTTGTTGTTCACACCTTTTTTTGGTTTGTTGTTCACACCTTTTTTTGGTTTGTTGTTCACACCTTTTTTGGTTTGTTGTTCGCACCTTTTTTGGTTTGTTGTTCGCACCTTTTTTGGTTTGTTGTTCACACCTTTTTTTGGTTTGTTGTTCACACCTTTTTTTGTTGTTCACACCTTTTTTGGTTTGTTGTTCACACCTTTTTTGGTTTGTTGTTCACACCTTTTTTTGGTTTGTTGTTCGCACCTTTTTTGGTTTGTTGTTCGCACCTTTTTTGGTTTGTTGTTCACACCTTTTTTTGGTTTGTTGTTCACACCTTTTTTGGTTTGTTGTTCACACCTTTTTTGGTTTGTTGTTCACACCTTTTTTGGTTTGTTGTTCACACCTTTTTTTGGTTTGTTGTTCACACCTTTTTTTGGTTTGTTGTTCACACTTTTTTTTGGTTTGTTGTTCCCCCATTTTTTTTGGTTTGTTGTTCACACCTTTTTTTGGTTTGTTGTTCACACCTTTTTTTGGTTTGTTGTTCACACCTTTTTTTGGTTTGTTGTTCACACCTTTTTTGGTTTGTTGTTCACACCTTTTTTTTGGTTTGTTGTTCACACACCTTTTTTTGGTTTGTTGTTCACACCTTTTTTGGTTTGTTGTTCACACCTTTTTTTGGTTTGTTGTTCACACTTTTTTTTGGTTTGTTGTTCACACCTTTTTTTGGTTTGTTGTTCACACCTTTTTTTGGTTTGTTGTTCACACCTTTTTTTGGTTTGTTGTTCACACCTTTTTTTGGTTTGTTGTTCACACCTTTTTTTGGTTTGTTGTTCACACCTTTTTTTGGTTTGTTGTTCACACCTTTTTTTGGTTTGTTGTTCACACCTTTTTTGGTTTGTTGTTCGCACCTTTTTTGGTTTGTTGTTCACACCTTTTTTTGGTTTGTTGTTCACACCTTTTTTTGTTGTTCACACCTTTTTTGGTTTGTTGTTCACACGGTTTTTGGTTTGTTGTTCACACCTTTTTTGCTTTGTTGTTCACACCTTTTTTGGTTTGTTGTTCACACCTTTTTTTGGTTTGTTGTTCACACCTTTTTTTGGTTTGTTGTTCACACTTTTTTTTGGTTTGTTGTTCAAACCTTTTTTTGGTTTGTTGTTCACACCTTTTTTTGGTTTGTTGTTCACACCTTTTTTTGGTTTGTTGTTCACACCTTTTTTTGGTTTGTTGTTCACACCTTTTTTTGGTTTGTTGTTCACACCTTTTTTGGTTTGTTGTTCGCACCTTTTTTGGTTTGTTGTTCACACCTTTTTTTGGTTTGTTGTTCACACCTTTTTTTGTTGTTCACACCTTTTTTGGTTTGTTGTTCACACATTTTTTGGTTTGTTGTTCACACCTTTTTTGGTTTGTTGTTCACACCTTTTTTGGTTTGTTGTTCACACCTTTTTTTGGTTTGTTGTTCACACCTTTTTTTGGTTTGTTGTTCACACTTTTTTTTGGTTTGTTGTTCCCCCATTTTTTTTGGTTTGTTGTTCACACCTTTTTTTGGTTTGTTGTTCACACCTTTTTTTGTTGTTCACACCTTTTTTGGTTTGTTGTTCACACGTTTTTTGGTTTGTTGTTCACACCTTTTTTGGTTTGTTGTTCACACCTTTTTTGGTTTGTTGTTCACACCTTTTTTTGGTTTGTTGTTCACACCTTTTTTTGGTTTGTTGTTCACACTTTTTTTTGGTTTGTTGTTCCCCCATTTTTTTTGGTTTGTTGTTCACACCTTTTTTTGGTTTGTTGTTCACACCTTTTTTTGGTTTGTTGTTCACACCTTTTTTTGGTTTGTTGTTCACACCTTTTTTGGTTTGTTGTTCACACCTTTTTTTTGGTTTGTTGTTCACACACCTTTTTTTGGTTTGTTGTTCACACCTTTTTTGGTTTGTTGTTCACACCTTTTTTTGGTTTGTTGTTCACACTTTTTTTTGGTTTGTTGTTCACACCTTTTTTTGGTTTGTTGTTCACACCTTTTTTTGGTTTGTTGTTCACACCTTTTTTTGGTTTGTTGTTCACACCTTTTTTTGGTTTGTTGTTCACACCTTTTTTTGGTTTGTTGTTCACACCTTTTTTTGGTTTGTTGTTCACACCTTTTTTTGGTTTGTTGTTCACACCTTTTTTGGTTTGTTGTTCGCACCTTTTTTGGTTTGTTGTTCACACCTTTTTTTGGTTTGTTGTTCACACCTTTTTTTGTTGTTCACACCTTTTTTGGTTTGTTGTTCACACGGTTTTTGGTTTGTTGTTCACACCTTTTTTGGTTTGTTGTTCACACCTTTTTTGGTTTGTTGTTCACACCTTTTTTTGGTTTGTTGTTCACACCTTTTTTTGGTTTGTTGTTCACACTTTTTTTTGGTTTGTTGTTCAAACCTTTTTTTGGTTTGTTGTTCACACCTTTTTTTGGTTTGTTGTTCACACCTTTTTTTGGTTTGTTGTTCACACCTTTTTTTGGTTTGTTGTTCACACCTTTTTTTGGTTTGTTGTTCACACCTTTTTTGGTTTGTTGTTCGCACCTTTTTTGGTTTGTTGTTCACACCTTTTTTTGGTTTGTTGTTCACACCTTTTTTTGTTGTTCACACCTTTTTTGGTTTGTTGTTCACACATTTTTTGGTTTGTTGTTCACACCTTTTTTGGTTTGTTGTTCACACCTTTTTTGGTTTGTTGTTCACACCTTTTTTTGGTTTGTTGTTCACACCTTTTTTTGGTTTGTTGTTCACACTTTTTTTTGGTTTGTTGTTCCCCCATTTTTTTTGGTTTGTTGTTCACACCTTTTTTTGTTTTGTTGTTCACACCTTTTTTTGGTTTGTTGTTCACGCCTTTTTTGGTTTGTTGTTCACACCTTTTTTTGGTTTGTTGTTCACACCTTTTTTTGGTTTGTTGTTCACACTTTTTTTTGGTTTGTTGTTCCCCCATTTTTTTTGGTTTGTTGTTCACACCTTTTTTTGGTTTGTTGTTCACACCTTTTTTTGGTTTGTTGTTCACACCTTTTTTTGGTTTGTTGTTCACACCTTTTTTGGTTTGTTGTTCACACCTTTTTTTTGGTTTGTTGTTCACACCTTTTTTTGGTTTGTTGTTCACACCTTTTTTGGTTTGTTGTTCACACCTTTTTTTGGTTTGTTGTTCACACTTTTGCTTGGTTTGTTGTTCACACCTTTTTTTGGTTTGTTGTTCACACCTTTTTTTGGTTTGTTGTTCACACCTTTTTTTGGTTTGTTGTTCACACCTTTTTTTGGTTTGTTGTTCACACCTTTTTTTGGTTTATTGTTCACACCTTTTTTTGGTTTGTTGTTCACACCTTTTTTTGGTTTGTTGTTCACACCTTTTTTGGTTTGTTGTTCGCACCTTTTTTGGTTTGTTGTTCACACCTTTTTTTGGTTTGTTGTTCACACCTTTTTTTGTTGTTCACACCTTTTTTGGTTTGTTGTTCACACCTTTTTTGGTTTGTTGTTCACACCTTTTTTGGTTTGTTGTTCACACCTTTTTTGGTTTGTTGTTCACACCTTTTTTTGGTTTGTTGTTCACACCTTTTTTTGGTTTGTTGTTCACACTTTTTTTTGGTTTGTTGTTCACACCTTTTTTTGGTTTGTTGTTCACACCTTTTTTTGGTTTGTTGTTCACACTTTTGCTTGGTTTGTTGTTCACACCTTTTTTTGGTTTGTTGTTCACACCTTTTTTTGGTTTGTTGTTCACACCTTTTTTTGGTTTGTTGTTCACACCTTTTTTTGGTTTGTTGTTCACACCTTTTTTTGGTTTATTGTTCACACCTTTTTTTGGTTTGTTGTTCACACCTTTTTTTGGTTTGTTGTTCACACCTTTTTTGGTTTGTTGTTCGCACCTTTTTTGGTTTGTTGTTCACACCTTTTTTTGGTTTGTTGTTCACACCTTTTTTTGTTGTTCACACCTTTTTTGGTTTGTTGTTCACACCTTTTTTGGTTTGTTGTTCACACCTTTTTTGGTTTGTTGTTCACACCTTTTTTGGTTTGTTGTTCACACCTTTTTTTGGTTTGTTGTTCACACCTTTTTTTGGTTTGTTGTTCACACTTTTTTTTGGTTTGTTGTTCACACCTTTTTTTGGTTTGTTGTTCACACCTTTTTTTGGTTTGTTGTTCACACCTTTTTTTGGTTTGTTGTTCACACCTTTTTTTGGTTTCTTGTTCACACCTTTTTTTGGTTTGTTGTTCGCACCTTTTTTGGTTTGTTGTTCGCACCTTTTTTGGTTTGTTGTTCACGCCTTTTTTTGGTTTGTTGTTCACACCTTTTTTTGTTGTTCACACCTTTTTTGGTTTGTTGTTCACACATTTTTTGGTTTGTTGTTCACACCTTTTTTGGTTTGTTGTTCACACCTTTTTTGGTTTGTTGTTCACACCTTTTTTTGGTTTGTTGTTCACACCTTTTTTTGGTTTGATGTTCACACTTTTCTTTGGTTTGTTGTTCCCCCATTTTTTTTGGTTTGTTGTTCACACCTTTTTTTGGTTTGTTGTTCACACCTTTTTTTGGTTTGTTGTTCACACCTTTTTTTGGTTTGTTGTTCACACCTTTTTTGGTTTGTTGTTCACACCTTTTTTTGGTTTGTTGTTCACACCTTTTTTTGGTTTGTTGTTCACACCTTTTTTGGTTTGTTGTTCACACCTTTTTTTGGTTTGTTGTTCACACCTTTTCTTTGTTTGTTGTTCACACCTTTTTTTGGTTTGTTGTTCACACCTTTTTTTGGTTTGTTGTTCACACCTTTTTTTGGTTTGTTGTTCACACCTTTTTTGGTTTGTTGTTCGCACCTTTTTTGGTTTGTTGTTCGCACCTTTTTTGGTTTGTTGTTCACACCTTTTTTTGGTTTGTTGTTCACCACCTTTTTTTGTTGTTCACACCTTTTTTGGTTTGTTGTTCACACCTTTTTTGGTTTGTTGTTCACACCTTTTTTGGTTTCTTGTTCGCACCTTTTTTGGTTTGTTGTTCGCACCTTTTTTGGTTTGTTGTTCACACCTTTTTTTGGTTTGTTGTTCACCACCTTTTTTTGTTGTTCACACCTTTTTTGGTTTGTTGTTCACACCTTTTTTGGTTTGTTGTTCACACCTTTTTTTGGTTTGTTGTTCGCACCTTTTTTGGTTTGTTGTTCGCACCTTTTTTGGTTTGTTGTTCACACCTTTTTTTGGTTTGTTGTTCACACCTTTTTTTGCTGGTCACACCTTTTTTGGTTTGTTGTTCACACCTTTTTTTGGTTTGTTGTTCACACCTTTTTTGGTTTGTTGTTCACACCTTTTTTTGGTTTGTTGTTCACACTTTTTTTTGGTTTGTTGTTCACACTTTTTTTTGGTTTGTTGTTCACACCTTTTTTTGGTTTGTTGTTCACACCTTTTTTTGGTTTGTTGTTCACACCTTTTTTTGGTTTGTTGTTCACACCTTTTTTTGGTTTGTTGTTCACACCTTTTTTGGTTTGTTGTTCGCACCTTTTTTGGTTTGTTGTTCACACCTTTTTTTGGTTTGTTGTTCACACCTTTTTTTGTTGTTCACACCTTTTTTGGTTTGTTGTTCACACATTTTTTGGTTTGTTGTTCACACCTTTTTTGGTTTGTTGTTCACACCTTTTTTGGTTTGTTGTTCACACCTTTTTTTGGTTTGTTGTTCACACCTTTTTTTGGTTTGTTGTTCACACTTTTTTTTGGTTTGTTGTTCCCCCATTTTTTTTGGTTTGTTGTTCACACCTTTTTTTGTTTTGTTGTTCACACCTTTTTTTGGTTTGTTGTTCACGCCTTTTTTGGTTTGTTGTTCACACCTTTTTTTGGTTTGTTGTTCACACCTTTTTTTGGTTTGTTGTTCACACTTTTTTTTGGTTTGTTGTTCCCCCATTTTTTTTGGTTTGTTGTTCACACCTTTTTTTGGTTTGTTGTTCACACCTTTTTTTGGTTTGTTGTTCACACCTTTTTTTGGTTTGTTGTTCACACCTTTTTTGGTTTGTTGTTCACACCTTTTTTTTGGTTTGTTGTTCACACCTTTTTTTGGTTTGTTGTTCACACCTTTTTTGGTTTGTTGTTCACACCTTTTTTTGGTTTGTTGTTCACACTTTTGCTTGGTTTGTTGTTCACACCTTTTTTTGGTTTGTTGTTCACACCTTTTTTTGGTTTGTTGTTCACACCTTTTTTTGGTTTGTTGTTCACACCTTTTTTTGGTTTGTTGTTCACACCTTTTTTTGGTTTGTTGTTCACACCTTTTTTTGGTTTGTTGTTCACACCTTTTTTTGGTTTGTTGTTCACACCTTTTTTGGTTTGTTGTTCACACCTTTTTTTGGTTTGTTGTTCACACCTTTTTTGGTTTGTTGTTCGCACCTTTTTTGGTTTGTTGTTCACACCTTTTTTTGGTTTGTTGTTCACACCTTTTTTTGTTGTTCACACCTTTTTTGGTTTGTTGTTCACACCTTTTTTGGTTTGTTGTTCACACCTTTTTTGGTTTGTTGTTCACACCTTTTTTGGTTTGTTGTTCACACCTTTTTTTGGTTTGTTGTTCACACCTTTTTTTGGTTTGTTGTTCACACTTTTTTTTGGTTTGTTGTTCACACCTTTTTTTGGTTTGTTGTTCACACCTTTTTTTGGTTTGTTGTTCACACCTTTTTTTGGTTTGTTGTTCACACCTTTTTTTGGTTTCTTGTTCACACCTTTTTTTGGTTTGTTGTTCGCACCTTTTTTGGTTTGTTGTTCGCACCTTTTTTGGTTTGTTGTTCACACCTTTTTTTGGTTTGTTGTTCACACCTTTTTTTGTTGTTCACACCTTTTTTGGTTTGTTGTTCACACATTTTTTGGTTTGTTGTTCACACCTTTTTTGGTTTGTTGTTCACACCTTTTTTGGTTTGTTGTTCACACCTTTTTTTGGTTTGTTGTTCACACCTTTTTTTGGTTTGATGTTCACACTTTTCTTTGGTTTGTTGTTCCCCCATTTTTTTTGGTTTGTTGTTCACACCTTTTTTTGGTTTGTTGTTCACACCTTTTTTTGGTTTGTTGTTCACACCTTTTTTTGGTTTGTTGTTCACACCTTTTTTTGGTTTGTTGTTCACACCTTTTTTTGGTTTGTTGTTCACACCTTTTTTTGGTTTGTTGTTCACACCTTTTTTGGTTTGTTGTTCACACCTTTTTTTGGTTTGTTGTTCACACCTTTTCTTTGTTTGTTGTTCACACCTTTTTTTGGTTTGTTGTTCACACTTTTTTTGGTTTGTTGTTCACACCTTTTTTTGGTTTGTTGTTCACACCTTTTTTGGTTTGTTGTTCGCACCTTTTTTGGTTTGTTGTTCGCACCTTTTTTGGTTTGTTGTTCACACCTTTTTTTGGTTTGTTGTTCACACCTTTTTTTGTTGTTCACACCTTTTTTGGTTTGTTGTTCACACCTTTTTTGGTTTGTTGTTCACACCTTTTTTGGTTTCTTGTTCGCACCTTTTTTGGTTTGTTGTTCGCACCTTTTTTGGTTTGTTGTTCACACCTTTTTTTGGTTTGTTGTTCACACCTTTTTTTGTTGTTCACACCTTTTTTGGTTTGTTGTTCACACCTTTTTTGGTTTGTTGTTCACACCTTTTTTTGGTTTGTTGTTCGCACCTTTTTTGGTTTGT
Source organism: Alitta virens (assembly GCA_932294295.1). Taxonomy (NCBI): domain Eukaryota; kingdom Metazoa; phylum Annelida; class Polychaeta; order Phyllodocida; family Nereididae; genus Alitta; species Alitta virens. The sequence goes on along the minus strand of OW028574.1, from coordinate 28,385,784 downwards.
TGTTCGCACCTTTTTTGGTTTGTTGTTCACACCTTTTTTTGGTTTGTTGTTCACACCTTTTTTTGCTGGTCACACCTTTTTTGGTTTGTTGTTCACACCTTTTTTTGGTTTGTTGTTCACACCTTTTTTGGTTTGTTGTTCACACCTTTTTTTGGTTTGTTGTTCACACTTTTTTTTGGTTTGTTGTTCACACTTTTTTTTGGTTTGTTGTTCACACCTTTTTTTGGTTTGTTGTTCACACCTTTTTTTGGTTTGTTGTTCACACCTTTTTTTGGTTTGTTGTTCACACCTTTTTTTGGTTTGTTGTTCACACCTTTTTTTGGTTTGTTGTTCACACCTTTTTTTGGTTTGTTGTTCACACCTTTTTTTGGTCTGTTGTTCACACCTTTTTTTGGTTTGTTGTTCACACCTTTTTTTGGTTTGTTGTTCACACTTTTTTTTGGTTTGTTGTTCACACCTTTTTTTGGTTTGTTGTTCACACCTTTTTTTGGTTTGTTGTTCACACCTTTTTTTGGTTTGTTGTTCACACCTTTTTTTGGTTTGTTGTTCACACCTTTTTTTGGTTTGTTGTTCACACCTTTTTTGGTTTGTTGTTCGCACCTTTTTTGGTTTGTTGTTCACACCTTTTTTTGGTTTGTTGTTCACACCTTTTTTTGTTGTTCACACCTTTTTTGGTTTGTTGTTCACACGTTTTTTGGTTTGTTGTTCACACCTTTTTTGGTTTGTTGTTCACACCTTTTTTGGTTTGTTGTTCACACCTTTTTTTGGTTTGTTGTTCACACCTTTTTTTGGTTTGTTGTTCACACTTTTTTTTGGTTTGTTGTTCCCCCATTTTTTTTGGTTTGTTGTTCACACCTTTTTTTGGTTTGTTGTTCACACCTTTTTTTGGTTTGTTGTTCACACCTTTTTTTGGTTTGTTGTTCACACCTTTTTTGGTTTGTTGTTCACACCTTTTTTTTGGTTTGTTGTTCACACACCTTTTTTTGGTTTGTTGTTCACACCTTTTTTGGTTTGTTGTTCACACCTTTTTTTGGTTTGTTGTTCACACTTTTTTTTGGTTTGTTGTTCACACCTTTTTTTGGTTTGTTGTTCACACCTTTTTTTGGTTTGTTGTTCACACCTTTTTTTGGTTTGTTGTTCACACCTTTTTTTGGTTTGTTGTTCACACCTTTTTTTGGTTTGTTGTTCACACCTTTTTTTGGTTTGTTGTTCACACCTTTTTTTGGTTTGTTGTTCACACCTTTTTTGGTTTGTTGTTCGCACCTTTTTTGGTTTGTTGTTCACACCTTTTTTTGGTTTGTTGTTCACACCTTTTTTTGTTGTTCACACCTTTTTTGGTTTGTTGTTCACACCTTTTTTGGTTTGTTGTTCGCACCTTTTTTGGTTTGTTGTTCACACCTTTTTTTGGTTTGTTGTTCACACCTTTTTTTGTTGTTCACACCTTTTTTGGTTTGTTGTTCACACGGTTTTTGGTTTGTTGTTCACACCTTTTTTGGTTTGTTGTTCACACCTTTTTTGGTTTGTTGTTCACACCTTTTTTTGGTTTGTTGTTCACACCTTTTTTTGGTTTGTTGTTCACACTTTTTTTTGGTTTGTTGTTCAAACCTTTTTTTGGTTTGTTGTTCACACCTTTTTTTGGTTTGTTGTTCACACCTTTTTTTGGTTTGTTGTTCACACCTTTTTTTGGTTTGTTGTTCACACCTTTTTTTGGTTTGTTGTTCACACCTTTTTTGGTTTGTTGTTCGCACCTTTTTTGGTTTGTTGTTCACACCTTTTTTTGGTTTGTTGTTCACACCTTTTTTTGTTGTTCACACCTTTTTTGGTTTGTTGTTCACACATTTTTTGGTTTGTTGTTCACACCTTTTTTGGTTTGTTGTTCATACCTTTTTTGGTTTGTTGTTCACACCTTTTTTTGGTTTGTTGTTCACACCTTTTTTGGTTTGTTGTTCGCACCTTTTTTGGTTTGTTGTTCACACCTTTTTTTGGTTTGTTGTTCACACCTTTTTTTGTTGTTCACACCTTTTTTGGTTTGTTGTTCACACATTTTTTGGTTTGTTGTTCACACCTTTTTTGGTTTGTTGTTCATACCTTTTTTGGTTTGTTGTTCACACCTTTTTTTGGTTTGTTGTTCACACCTTTTTTTGGTTTGTTGTTCACACCTTTTTTTGGTTTGTTGTTCACACCTTTTTTTGGTTTGTTGTTCACACTATTTTTTGGTTTGTTGTTCCCCCATTTTTTTTGGTTTGTTGTTCACACCTTTTTTTGGTTTGTTGTTCACACCTTTTTTTGGTTTGTTGTTCACGCCTTTTTTGGTTTGTTGTTCACACCTTTTTTTGGTTTGTTGTTCACACCTTTTTTTGGTTTGTTGTTCACACTTTTTTTTGGTTTGTTGTTCCCCCATTTTTTTTGGTTTGTTGTTCACACCTTTTTTTGGTTTGTTGTTCACACCTTTTTTTGGTTTGTTGTTCACACCTTTTTTTGGTTTGTTGTTCACACCTTTTTTGGTTTGTTGTTCACACCTTTTTTTTGGTTTGTTGTTCACACCTTTTTTTGGTTTGTTGTTCACACCTTTTTTGGTTTGTTGTTCACACCTTTTTTTGGTTTGTTGTTCACACTTTTGCTTGGTTTGTTGTTCACACCTTTTTTTGGTTTGTTGTTCACACCTTTTTTTGGTTTGTTGTTCACACCTTTTTTTGGTTTGTTGTTCACACCTTTTTTTGGTTTGTTGTTCACACCTTTTTTTGGTTTGTTGTTCACACCTTTTTTTGGTTTGTTGTTCACACCTTTTTTTGGTTTGTTGTTCACACCTTTTTTGGTTTGTTGTTCGCACCTTTTTTGGTTTGTTGTTCACACCTTTTTTTGGTTTGTTGTTCACACCTTTTTTTGTTGTTCACACCTTTTTTGGTTTGTTGTTCACACCTTTTTTGGTTTGTTGTTCACACCTTTTTTGGTTTGTTGTTCACACCTTTTTTGGTTTGTTGTTCACACCTTTTTTTGGTTTGTTGTTCACACCTTTTTTTGGTTTGTTGTTCACACTTTTTTTTGGTTTGTTGTTCACACCTTTTTTTGGTTTGTTGTTCACACCTTTTTTTGGTTTGTTGTTCACACCTTTTTTTGGTTTGTTGTTCACACCTTTTTTTGGTTTCTTGTTCACACCTTTTTTTGGTTTGTTGTTCGCACCTTTTTTGGTTTGTTGTTCCCCCATTTTTTTTGGTTTGTTGTTCACACCTTTTTTTGGTTTGTTGTTCACACCTTTTTTTGGTTTGTTGTTCACACCTTTTTTTGGTTTGTTGTTCACACCTTTTTTTGGTTTGTTGTTCACACCTTTTTTTGGTTTGTTGTTCACACCTTTTTTTGGTTTGTTGTTCACACCTTTTTTGGTTTGTTGTTCACACCTTTTTTTGGTTTGTTGTTCACACCTTTTTTTGGTTTGTTGTTCACACCTTTTTTTGGTTTGTTGTTCACACCTTTTTTTGGTTTGTTGTTCACACCTTTTTTTGGTTTGTTGTTCACACCTTTTTTTGGTTTGTTGTTCACACCTTTTTTGGTTTGTTGTTCACACCTTTTTTTGGTTTGTTGTTCACACCTTTTCTTTGTTTGTTGTTCACACCTTTTTTTGGTTTGTTGTTCACACCTTTTTTTGGTTTGTTGTTCACACCTTTTTTTGGTTTGTTGTTCACACCTTTTTTGGTTTGTTGTTCGCACCTTTTTTGGTTTGTTGTTCGCACCTTTTTTGGTTTGTTGTTCACACCTTTTTTTGGTTTGTTGTTCACACCTTTTTTTGTTGTTCACACCTTTTTTGGTTTGTTGTTCACACCTTTTTTGGTTTGTTGTTCACACCTTTTTTGGTTTGTTGTTCACACCTTTTCTTTGTTTGTTGTTCACACCTTTTTTTGGTTTCTTGTTCACACCTTTTTTTGGTTTGTTGTTCACACCTTTTTTGGTTTGTTGTTCGCACCTTTTTTGGTTTGTTGTTCGCACCTTTTTTGGTTTGTTGTTCACACTTTTTTTGGTTTGTTGTTCACACCTTTTTTTGTTGTTCACACCTTTTTTGGTTTGTTGTTCACACCTTTTTTGGTTTGTTGTTCGCACCTTTTTTTGGTTTGTTGTTCGCACCTTTTTTGGTTTGTTGTTCGCACCTTTTTTGGTTTGTTGTTCACACCTTTTTTTGGTTTGTTGTTCACACCTTTTTTTGCTGGTCACACCTTTTTTGGTTTGTTGTTCACACCTTTTTTTGGTTTGTTGTTCACACCTTTTTTGGTTTGTTGTTCACACCTTTTTTTGGTTTGTTGTTCACACTTTTTTTTGGTTTGTTGTTCACACTTTTTTTTGGTTTGTTGTTCACACCTTTTTTTGGTTTGTTGTTCACACCTTTTTTTGGTTTGTTGTTCACACCTTTTTTTGGTTTGTTGTTCACACCTTTTTTTGGTTTGTTGTTCACACCTTTTTTTGGTTTGTTGTTCACACCTTTTTTTGGTTTGTTGTTCACACCTTTTTTTGGTCTGTTGTTCACACCTTTTTTTGGTTTGTTGTTCACACCTTTTTTTGGTTTGTTGTTCACACTTTTTTTTGGTTTGTTGTTCACACCTTTTTTTGGTTTGTTGTTCACACCTTTTTTTGGTTTGTTGTTCACACCTTTTTTTGGTTTGTTGTTCACACCTTTTTTTGGTTTGTTGTTCACACCTTTTTTTGGTTTGTTGTTCACACCTTTTTTGGTTTGTTGTTCGCACCTTTTTTGGTTTGTTGTTCACACCTTTTTTTGGTTTGTTGTTCACACCTTTTTTTGTTGTTCACACCTTTTTTGGTTTGTTGTTCACACGTTTTTTGGTTTGTTGTTCACACCTTTTTTTGGTTTGTTGTTCACACCTTTTTTTGTTGTTCACACCTTTTTTGGTTTGTTGTTCACACGGTTTTTGGTTTGTTGTTCACACCTTTTTTGGTTTGTTGTTCACACCTTTTTTGGTTTGTTGTTCACACCTTTTTTTGGTTTGTTGTTCACACCTTTTTTTGGTTTGTTGTTCACACTTTTTTTTGGTTTGTTGTTCAAACCTTTTTTTGGTTTGTTGTTCACACCTTTTTTTGGTTTGTTGTTCACACCTTTTTTTGGTTTGTTGTTCACACCTTTTTTTGGTTTGTTGTTCACACCTTTTTTTGGTTTGTTGTTCACACCTTTTTTGGTTTGTTGTTCGCACCTTTTTTGGTTTGTTGTTCACACCTTTTTTTGGTTTGTTGTTCACACCTTTTTTTGTTGTTCACACCTTTTTTGGTTTGTTGTTCACACATTTTTTGGTTTGTTGTTCACACCTTTTTTGGTTTGTTGTTCACACCTTTTTTGGTTTGTTGTTCACACCTTTTTTTGGTTTGTTGTTCACACCTTTTTTTGGTTTGTTGTTCACACTTTTTTTTGGTTTGTTGTTCCAACATTTTTTTTGGTTTGTTGTTCACACCTTTTTTTGTTTTGTTGTTCACACCTTTTTTTGGTTTGTTGTTCACGCCTTTTTTGGTTTGTTGTTCACACCTTTTTTTGGTTTGTTGTTCACACCTTTTTTTGGTTTGTTGTTCACACTTTTTTTTGGTTTGTTGTTCCCCCATTTTTTTTGGTTTGTTGTTCACACCTTTTTTTGGTTTGTTGTTCACACCTTTTTTTGGTTTGTTGTTCACACCTTTTTTTGGTTTGTTGTTCACACCTTTTTTGGTTTGTTGTTCACACCTTTTTTTTGGTTTGTTGTTCACACCTTTTTTTGGTTTGTTGTTCACACCTTTTTTGGTTTGTTGTTCACACCTTTTTTTGGTTTGTTGTTCACACTTTTGCTTGGTTTGTTGTTCACACCTTTTTTTGGTTTGTTGTTCACACCTTTTTTTGGTTTGTTGTTCACACCTTTTTTTGGTTTGTTGTTCACACCTTTTTTTGGTTTGTTGTTCACACCTTTTTTTGGTTTGTTGTTCACACCTTTTTTTGGTTTGTTGTTCACACCTTTTTTTGGTTTGTTGTTCACACCTTTTTTGGTTTGTTGTTCGCACCTTTTTTGGTTTGTTGTTCACACCTTTTTTTGGTTTGTTGTTCACACCTTTTTTTGTTGTTCACACCTTTTTTGGTTTGTTGTTCACACCTTTTTTGGTTTGTTGTTCACACCTTTTTTGGTTTGTTGTTCACACCTTTTTTGGTTTGTTGTTCACACCTTTTTTTGGTTTGTTGTTCACACCTTTTTTTGGTTTGTTGTTCACACTTTTTTTTGGTTTGTTGTTCACACCTTTTTTTGGTTTGTTGTTCACACCTTTTTTTGGTTTGTTGTTCACACCTTTTTTTGGTTTGTTGTTCACACCTTTTTTTGGTTTCTTGTTCACACCTTTTTTTGGTTTGTTGTTCGCACCTTTTTTGGCTTGTTGTTCGCACCTTTTTTGGTTTGTTGTTCACACCTTTTTTTGGTTTGTTGTTCACACCTTTTTTTGTTGTTCACACCTTTTTTGGTTTGTTGTTCACACATTTTTTGGTTTGTTGTTCACACCTTTTTTGGTTTGTTGTTCACACCTTTTTTGGTTTGTTGTTCACACCTTTTTTTGGTTTGTTGTTCACACCTTTTTTTGGTTTGATGTTCACACTTTTCTTTGGTTTGTTGTTCCCCCATTTTTTTTGGTTTGTTGTTCACACCTTTTTTTGGTTTGTTGTTCACACCTTTTTTTGGTTTGTTGTTCACACCTTTTTTTGGTTTGTTGTTCACACCTTTTTTGGTTTGTTGTTCACACCTTTTTTTGGTTTGTTGTTCACACCTTTTTTTGGTTTGTTGTTCACACCTTTTTTGGTTTGTTGTTCACACCTTTTTTTGGTTTGTTGTTCACACCTTTTCTTTGTTTGTTGTTCACACCTTTTTTTGGTTTGTTGTTCACACCTTTTTTTGGTTTGTTGTTCACACCTTTTTTTGGTTTGTTGTTCACACCTTTTTTGGTTTGTTGTTCGCACCTTTTTTGGTTTGTTGTTCACACCTTTTTTTGGTTTGTTGTTCACACCTTTTTTTGTTGTTCACACCTTTTTTGGTTTGTTGTTCACACGTTTTTTGGTTTGTTGTTCACACCTTTTTTTGGTTTGTTGTTCACACCTTTTTTTGTTGTTCACACCTTTTTTGGTTTGTTGTTCACACGGTTTTTGGTTTGTTGTTCACACCTTTTTTGGTTTGTTGTTCACACCTTTTTTGGTTTGTTGTTCACACCTTTTTTTGGTTTGTTGTTCACACCTTTTTTTGGTTTGTTGTTCACACTTTTTTTTGGTTTGTTGTTCAAACCTTTTTTTGGTTTGTTGTTCACACCTTTTTTTGGTTTGTTGTTCACACCTTTTTTTGGTTTGTTGTTCACACCTTTTTTTGGTTTGTTGTTCACACCTTTTTTTGGTTTGTTGTTCACACCTTTTTTGGTTTGTTGTTCGCACCTTTTTTGGTTTGTTGTTCACACCTTTTTTTGGTTTGTTGTTCACACCTTTTTTTGTTGTTCACACCTTTTTTGGTTTGTTGTTCACACATTTTTTGGTTTGTTGTTCACACCTTTTTTGGTTTGTTGTTCACACCTTTTTTGGTTTGTTGTTCACACCTTTTTTTGGTTTGTTGTTCACACCTTTTTTTGGTTTGTTGTTCACACTTTTTTTTGGTTTGTTGTTCCCCCATTTTTTTTGGTTTGTTGTTCACACCTTTTTTTGTTTTGTTGTTCACACCTTTTTTTGGTTTGTTGTTCACGCCTTTTTTGGTTTGTTGTTCACACCTTTTTTTGGTTTGTTGTTCACACCTTTTTTTGGTTTGTTGTTCACACTTTTTTTTGGTTTGTTGTTCCCCCATTTTTTTTGGTTTGTTGTTCACACCTTTTTTTGGTTTGTTGTTCACACCTTTTTTTGGTTTGTTGTTCACACCTTTTTTTGGTTTGTTGTTCACACCTTTTTTGGTTTGTTGTTCACACCTTTTTTTTGGTTTGTTGTTCACACCTTTTTTTGGTTTGTTGTTCACACCTTTTTTGGTTTGTTGTTCACACCTTTTTTTGGTTTGTTGTTCACACTTTTGCTTGGTTTGTTGTTCACACCTTTTTTTGGTTTGTTGTTCACACCTTTTTTTGGTTTGTTGTTCACACCTTTTTTTGGTTTGTTGTTCACACCTTTTTTTGGTTTGTTGTTCACACCTTTTTTTGGTTTGTTGTTCACACCTTTTTTTGGTTTGTTGTTCACACCTTTTTTTGGTTTGTTGTTCACACCTTTTTTGGTTTGTTGTTCGCACCTTTTTTGGTTTGTTGTTCACACCTTTTTTTGGTTTGTTGTTCACACCTTTTTTTGTTGTTCACACCTTTTTTGGTTTGTTGTTCACACCTTTTTTGGTTTGTTGTTCACACCTTTTTTGGTTTGTTGTTCACACCTTTTTTGGTTTGTTGTTCACACCTTTTTTTGGTTTGTTGTTCACACCTTTTTTTGGTTTGTTGTTCACACTTTTTTTTGGTTTGTTGTTCACACCTTTTTTTGGTTTGTTGTTCACACCTTTTTTTGGTTTGTTGTTCACACCTTTTTTTGGTTTGTTGTTCACACCTTTTTTTGGTTTCTTGTTCACACCTTTTTTTGGTTTGTTGTTCGCACCTTTTTTGGCTTGTTGTTCGCACCTTTTTTGGTTTGTTGTTCACACCTTTTTTTGGTTTGTTGTTCACACCTTTTTTTGTTGTTCACACCTTTTTTGGTTTGTTGTTCACACATTTTTTGGTTTGTTGTTCACACCTTTTTTGGTTTGTTGTTCACACCTTTTTTGGTTTGTTGTTCACACCTTTTTTTGGTTTGTTGTTCACACCTTTTTTTGGTTTGATGTTCACACTTTTCTTTGGTTTGTTGTTCCCCCATTTTTTTTGGTTTGTTGTTCACACCTTTTTTTGGTTTGTTGTTCACACCTTTTTTTGGTTTGTTGTTCACACCTTTTTTTGGTTTGTTGTTCACACCTTTTTTGGTTTGTTGTTCACACCTTTTTTTGGTTTGTTGTTCACACCTTTTTTTGGTTTGTTGTTCACACCTTTTTTGGTTTGTTGTTCACACCTTTTTTTGGTTTGTTGTTCACACCTTTTCTTTGTTTGTTGTTCACACCTTTTTTTGGTTTGTTGTTCACACCTTTTTTTGGTTTGTTGTTCACACCTTTTTTTGGTTTGTTGTTCACACCTTTTTTGGTTTGTTGTTCGCACCTTTTTTGGTTTGTTGTTCGCACCTTTTTTGGTTTGTTGTTCACACCTTTTTTTGGTTTGTTGTTCACACCTTTTTTTGTTGTTCACACCTTTTTTGGTTTGTTGTTCACACCTTTTTTGGTTTGTTGTTCACACCTTTTTTGGTTTCTTGTTCGCACCTTTTTTGGTTTGTTGTTCGCACCTTTTTTGGTTTGTTGTTCACACCTTTTTTTGGTTTGTTGTTCACACCTTTTTTTGTTGTTCACACCTTTTTTGGTTTGTTGTTCACACCTTTTTTGGTTTGTTGTTCACACCTTTTTTTGGTTTGTTGTTCGCACCTTTTTTGGTTTGTTGTTCGCACCTTTTTTGGTTTGTTGTTCACACCTTTTTTTGGTTTGTTGTTCACACCTTTTTTTGCTGGTCACACCTTTTTTGGTTTGTTGTTCACACCTTTTTTTGGTTTGTTGTTCACACCTTTTTTGGTTTGTTGTTCACACCTTTTTTTGGTTTGTTGTTCACACTTTTTTTTGGTTTGTTGTTCACACTTTTTTTTGGTTTGTTGTTCACACCTTTTTTTGGTTTGTTGTTCACACCTTTTTTTGGTTTGTTGTTCACACCTTTTTTTGGTTTGTTGTTCACACCTTTTTTTGGTTTGTTGTTCACACCTTTTTTGGTTTGTTGTTCGCACCTTTTTTGGTTTGTTGTTCACACCTTTTTTTGGTTTGTTGTTCACACCTTTTTTTGTTGTTCACACCTTTTTTGGTTTGTTGTTCACACATTTTTTGGTTTGTTGTTCACACCTTTTTTGGTTTGTTGTTCACACCTTTTTTGGTTTGTTGTTCACACCTTTTTTTGGTTTGTTGTTCACACCTTTTTTTGGTTTGTTGTTCACACTTTTTTTTGGTTTGTTGTTCCCCCATTTTTTTTGGTTTGTTGTTCACACCTTTTTTTGTTTTGTTGTTCACACCTTTTTTTGGTTTGTTGTTCACGCCTTTTTTGGTTTGTTGTTCACACCTTTTTTTGGTTTGTTGTTCACACCTTTTTTTGGTTTGTTGTTCACACTTTTTTTTGGTTTGTTGTTCCCCCATTTTTTTTGGTTTGTTGTTCACACCTTTTTTTGGTTTGTTGTTCACACCTTTTTTTGGTTTGTTGTTCACACCTTTTTTTGGTTTGTTGTTCACACCTTTTTTGGTTTGTTGTTCACACCTTTTTTTTGGTTTGTTGTTCACACCTTTTTTTGGTTTGTTGTTCACACCTTTTTTGGTTTGTTGTTCACACCTTTTTTTGGTTTGTTGTTCACACTTTTGCTTGGTTTGTTGTTCACACCTTTTTTTGGTTTGTTGTTCACACCTTTTTTTGGTTTGTTGTTCACACCTTTTTTTGGTTTGTTGTTCACACCTTTTTTTGGTTTGTTGTTCACACCTTTTTTTGGTTTGTTGTTCACACCTTTTTTTGGTTTGTTGTTCACACCTTTTTTTGGTTTGTTGTTCACACCTTTTTTGGTTTGTTGTTCACACCTTTTTTTGGTTTGTTGTTCACACCTTTTTTGGTTTGTTGTTCGCACCTTTTTTGGTTTGTTGTTCACACCTTTTTTTGGTTTGTTGTTCACACCTTTTTTTGTTGTTCACACCTTTTTTGGTTTGTTGTTCACACCTTTTTTGGTTTGTTGTTCACACCTTTTTTGGTTTGTTGTTCACACCTTTTTTGGTTTGTTGTTCACACCTTTTTTTGGTTTGTTGTTCACACCTTTTTTTGGTTTGTTGTTCACACTTTTTTTTGGTTTGTTGTTCACACCTTTTTTTGGTTTGTTGTTCACACCTTTTTTTGGTTTGTTGTTCACACCTTTTTTTGGTTTGTTGTTCACACCTTTTTTTGGTTTCTTGTTCACACCTTTTTTTGGTTTGTTGTTCGCACCTTTTTTGGTTTGTTGTTCGCACCTTTTTTGGTTTGTTGTTCACACCTTTTTTTGGTTTGTTGTTCACACCTTTTTTTGTTGTTCACACCTTTTTTGGTTTGTTGTTCACACATTTTTTGGTTTGTTGTTCACACCTTTTTTGGTTTGTTGTTCACACCTTTTTTGGTTTGTTGTTCACACCTTTTTTTGGTTTGTTGTTCACACCTTTTTTTGGTTTGATGTTCACACTTTTCTTTGGTTTGTTGTTCCCCCATTTTTTTTGGTTTGTTGTTCACACCTTTTTTTGGTTTGTTGTTCACACCTTTTTTTGGTTTGTTGTTCACACCTTTTTTTGGTTTGTTGTTCACACCTTTTTTTGGTTTGTTGTTCACACCTTTTTTTGGTTTGTTGTTCACACCTTTTTTGGTTTGTTGTTCACACCTTTTTTTGGTTTGTTGTTCACACCTTTTCTTTGTTTGTTGTTCACACCTTTTTTTGGTTTGTTGTTCACACCTTTTTTTGGTTTGTTGTTCACACCTTTTTTTGGTTTGTTGTTCACACCTTTTTTGGTTTGTTGTTCGCACCTTTTTTGGTTTGTTGTTCGCACCTTTTTTGGTTTGTTGTTCACACTTTTTTTTGGTTTGTTGTTCCCCCATTTTTTTTGGTTTGTTGTTCACACCTTTTTTTGGTTTGTTGTTCACACCTTTTTTTGGTTTGTTGTTCACACCTTTTTTTGGTTTGTTGTTCACACCTTTTTTGGTTTGTTGTTCACACCTTTTTTTTGGTTTGTTGTTCACACCTTTTTTTGGTTTGTTGTTCACACCTTTTTTGGTTTGTTGTTCACACCTTTTTTTGGTTTGTTGTTCACACTTTTGCTTGGTTTGTTGTTCACACCTTTTTTTGGTTTGTTGTTCACACCTTTTTTTGGTTTGTTGTTCACACCTTTTTTTGGTTTGTTGTTCACACCTTTTTTTGGTTTGTTGTTCACACCTTTTTTTGGTTTGTTGTTCACACCTTTTTTTGGTTTGTTGTTCACACCTTTTTTTGGTTTGTTGTTCACACCTTTTTTGGTTTGTTGTTCGCACCTTTTTTGGTTTGTTGTTCACACCTTTTTTTGGTTTGTTGTTCACACCTTTTTTTGTTGTTCACACCTTTTTTGGTTTGTTGTTCACACCTTTTTTGGTTTGTTGTTCACACCTTTTTTGGTTTGTTGTTCACACCTTTTTTGGTTTGTTGTTCACACCTTTTTTTGGTTTGTTGTTCACACCTTTTTTTGGTTTGTTGTTCACACCTTTTTTTGTTGTTCACACCTTTTTTGGTTTGTTGTTCACACATTTTTTGGTTTGTTGTTCACACCTTTTTTGGTTTGTTGTTCACACCTTTTTTGGTTTGTTGTTCACACCTTTTTTTGGTTTGTTGTTCACACCTTTTTTTGGTTTGATGTTCACACTTTTCTTTGGTTTGTTGTTCCCCCATTTTTTTTGGTTTGTTGTTCACACCTTTTTTTGGTTTGTTGTTCACACCTTTTTTTGGTTTGTTGTTCACACCTTTTTTTGGTTTGTTGTTCACACCTTTTTTTGGTTTGTTGTTCACACCTTTTTTTGGTTTGTTGTTCACACCTTTTTTTGGTTTGTTGTTCACACCTTTTTTGGTTTGTTGTTCACACCTTTTTTTGGTTTGTTGTTCACACCTTTTCTTTGTTTGTTGTTCACACCTTTTTTTGGTTTGTTGTTCACACCTTTTTTTGGTTTGTTGTTCACACCTTTTTTTGGTTTGTTGTTCACACCTTTTTTGGTTTGTTGTTCGCACCTTTTTTGGTTTGTTGTTCGCACCTTTTTTGGTTTGTTGTTCACACCTTTTTTTGGTTTGTTGTTCACACCTTTTTTTGTTGTTCACACCTTTTTTGGTTTGTTGTTCACACCTTTTTTGGTTTGTTGTTCACACCTTTTTTGGTTTGTTGTTCACACCTTTTCTTTGTTTGTTGTTCACACCTTTTTTTGGTTTCTTGTTCACACCTTTTTTTGGTTTGTTGTTCACACCTTTTTTGGTTTGTTGTTCGCACCTTTTTTGGTTTGTTGTTCGCACCTTTTTTGGTTTGTTGTTCACACCTTTTTTTGGTTTGTTGTTCACACCTTTTTTTGTTGTTCACACCTTTTTTGGTTTGTTGTTCACACCTTTTTTGGTTTGTTGTTCACACCTTTTTTTGGTTTGTTGTTCGCACCTTTTTTGGTTTGTTGTTCGCACCTTTTTTGGTTTGTTGTTCACACCTTTTTTTGGTTTGTTGTTCACACCTTTTTTTGCTGGTCACACCTTTTTTGGTTTGTTGTTCACACCTTTTTTTGGTTTGTTGTTCACACCTTTTTTGGTTTGTTGTTCACACCTTTTTTTGGTTTGTTGTTCACACTTTTTTTTGGTTTGTTGTTCACACTTTTTTTTGGTTTGTTGTTCACACCTTTTTTTGGTTTGTTGTTCACACCTTTTTTTGGTTTGTTGTTCACACCTTTTTTTGGTTTGTTGTTCACACCTTTTTTTGGTTTGTTGTTCACACCTTTTTTTGGTTTGTTGTTCACACCTTTTTTTGGTTTGTTGTTCACACCTTTTTTTGGTCTGTTGTTCACACCTTTTTTTGGTTTGTTGTTCACACCTTTTTTTGGTTTGTTGTTCACACTTTTTTTTGGTTTGTTGTTCACACCTTTTTTTGGTTTGTTGTTCACACCTTTTTTTGGTTTGTTGTTCACACCTTTTTTTGGTTTGTTGTTCACACCTTTTTTTGGTTTGTTGTTCACACCTTTTTTTGGTTTGTTGTTCACACCTTTTTTGGTTTGTTGTTCGCACCTTTTTTGGTTTGTTGTTCACACCTTTTTTTGGTTTGTTGTTCACACCTTTTTTTGTTGTTCACACCTTTTTTGGTTTGTTGTTCACACGTTTTTTGGTTTGTTGTTCACACCTTTTTTTGGTTTGTTGTTCACACCTTTTTTTGTTGTTCACACCTTTTTTGGTTTGTTGTTCACACGGTTTTTGGTTTGTTGTTCACACCTTTTTTGGTTTGTTGTTCACACCTTTTTTGGTTTGTTGTTCACACCTTTTTTTGGTTTGTTGTTCACACCTTTTTTTGGTTTGTTGTTCACACTTTTTTTTGGTTTGTTGTTCAAACCTTTTTTTGGTTTGTTGTTCACACCTTTTTTTGGTTTGTTGTTCACACCTTTTTTTGGTTTGTTGTTCACACCTTTTTTTGGTTTGTTGTTCACACCTTTTTTTGGTTTGTTGTTCACACCTTTTTTGGTTTGTTGTTCGCACCTTTTTTGGTTTGTTGTTCACACCTTTTTTTGGTTTGTTGTTCACACCTTTTTTTGTTGTTCACACCTTTTTTGGTTTGTTGTTCACACATTTTTTGGTTTGTTGTTCACACCTTTTTTGGTTTGTTGTTCACACCTTTTTTGGTTTGTTGTTCACACCTTTTTTTGGTTTGTTGTTCACACCTTTTTTTGGTTTGTTGTTCACACTTTTTTTTGGTTTGTTGTTCCCCCATTTTTTTTGGTTTGTTGTTCACACCTTTTTTTGTTTTGTTGTTCACACCTTTTTTTGGTTTGTTGTTCACGCCTTTTTTGGTTTGTTGTTCACACCTTTTTTTGGTTTGTTGTTCACACCTTTTTTTGGTTTGTTGTTCACACTTTTTTTTGGTTTGTTGTTCCCCCATTTTTTTTGGTTTGTTGTTCACACCTTTTTTTGGTTTGTTGTTCACACCTTTTTTTGGTTTGTTGTTCACACCTTTTTTTGGTTTGTTGTTCACACCTTTTTTGGTTTGTTGTTCACACCTTTTTTTTGGTTTGTTGTTCACACCTTTTTTTGGTTTGTTGTTCACACCTTTTTTGGTTTGTTGTTCACACCTTTTTTTGGTTTGTTGTTCACACTTTTGCTTGGTTTGTTGTTCACACCTTTTTTTGGTTTGTTGTTCACACCTTTTTTTGGTTTGTTGTTCACACTTTTTTTTGGTTTGTTGTTCACACCTTTTTTTGGTTTGTTGTTCACACCTTTTTTTGGTTTGTTGTTCACACCTTTTTTTGGTTTGTTGTTCACACCTTTTTTTGGTTTCTTGTTCACACCTTTTTTTGGTTTGTTGTTCGCACCTTTTTTGGTTTGTTGTTCGCACCTTTTTTGGTTTGTTGTTCACACCTTTTTTTGGTTTGTTGTTCACACCTTTTTTTGTTGTTCACACCTTTTTTGGTTTGTTGTTCACACATTTTTTGGTTTGTTGTTCACACCTTTTTTGGTTTGTTGTTCACACCTTTTTTGGTTTGTTGTTCACACCTTTTTTTGGTTTGTTGTTCACACCTTTTTTTGGTTTGATGTTCACACTTTTCTTTGGTTTGTTGTTCCCCCATTTTTTTTGGTTTGTTGTTCACACCTTTTTTTGGTTTGTTGTTCACACCTTTTTTTGGTTTGTTGTTCACACCTTTTTTTGGTTTGTTGTTCACACCTTTTTTTGGTTTGTTGTTCACACCTTTTTTTGGTTTGTTGTTCACACCTTTTTTGGTTTGTTGTTCACACCTTTTTTTGGTTTGTTGTTCACACCTTTTCTTTGTTTGTTGTTCACACCTTTTTTTGGTTTGTTGTTCACACCTTTTTTTGGTTTGTTGTTCACACCTTTTTTTGGTTTGTTGTTCACACCTTTTTTGGTTTGTTGTTCGCACCTTTTTTGGTTTGTTGTTCGCACCTTTTTTGGTTTGTTGTTCACACTTTTTTTTGGTTTGTTGTTCCCCCATTTTTTTTGGTTTGTTGTTCACACCTTTTTTTGGTTTGTTGTTCACACCTTTTTTTGGTTTGTTGTTCACACCTTTTTTTGGTTTGTTGTTCACACCTTTTTTGGTTTGTTGTTCACACCTTTTTTTTGGTTTGTTGTTCACACCTTTTTTTGGTTTGTTGTTCACACCTTTTTTGGTTTGTTGTTCACACCTTTTTTTGGTTTGTTGTTCACACTTTTGCTTGGTTTGTTGTTCACACCTTTTTTTGGTTTGTTGTTCACACCTTTTTTTGGTTTGTTGTTCACACCTTTTTTTGGTTTGTTGTTCACACCTTTTTTTGGTTTGTTGTTCACACCTTTTTTTGGTTTGTTGTTCACACCTTTTTTTGGTTTGTTGTTCACACCTTTTTTTGGTTTGTTGTTCACACCTTTTTTGGTTTGTTGTTCGCACCTTTTTTGGTTTGTTGTTCACACCTTTTTTTGGTTTGTTGTTCACACCTTTTTTTGTTGTTCACACCTTTTTTGGTTTGTTGTTCACACCTTTTTTGGTTTGTTGTTCACACCTTTTTTGGTTTGTTGTTCACACCTTTTTTGGTTTGTTGTTCACACCTTTTTTTGGTTTGTTGTTCACACCTTTTTTTGGTTTGTTGTTCACACCTTTTTTTGTTGTTCACACCTTTTTTGGTTTGTTGTTCACACATTTTTTGGTTTGTTGTTCACACCTTTTTTGGTTTGTTGTTCACACCTTTTTTGGTTTGTTGTTCACACCTTTTTTTGGTTTGTTGTTCACACCTTTTTTTGGTTTGATGTTCACACTTTTCTTTGGTTTGTTGTTCCCCCATTTTTTTTGGTTTGTTGTTCACACCTTTTTTTGGTTTGTTGTTCACACCTTTTTTTGGTTTGTTGTTCACACCTTTTTTTGGTTTGTTGTTCACACCTTTTTTTGGTTTGTTGTTCACACCTTTTTTTGGTTTGTTGTTCACACCTTTTTTTGGTTTGTTGTTCACACCTTTTTTGGTTTGTTGTTCACACCTTTTTTTGGTTTGTTGTTCACACCTTTTCTTTGTTTGTTGTTCACACCTTTTTTTGGTTTGTTGTTCACACCTTTTTTTGGTTTGTTGTTCACACCTTTTTTTGGTTTGTTGTTCACACCTTTTTTGGTTTGTTGTTCGCACCTTTTTTGGTTTGTTGTTCGCACCTTTTTTGGTTTGTTGTTCACACCTTTTTTTGGTTTGTTGTTCACACCTTTTTTTGTTGTTCACACCTTTTTTGGTTTGTTGTTCACACCTTTTTTGGTTTGTTGTTCACACCTTTTTTGGTTTGTTGTTCACACCTTTTCTTTGTTTGTTGTTCACACCTTTTTTTGGTTTCTTGTTCACACCTTTTTTTGGTTTGTTGTTCACACCTTTTTTGGTTTGTTGTTCGCACCTTTTTTGGTTTGTTGTTCGCACCTTTTTTGGTTTGTTGTTCACACCTTTTTTTGGTTTGTTGTTCACACCTTTTTTTGTTGTTCACACCTTTTTTGGTTTGTTGTTCACACCTTTTTTGGTTTGTTGTTCACACCTTTTTTTGGTTTGTTGTTCGCACCTTTTTTGGTTTGTTGTTCGCACCTTTTTTGGTTTGTTGTTCACACCTTTTTTTGGTTTGTTGTTCACACCTTTTTTTGCTGGTCACACCTTTTTTGGTTTGTTGTTCACACCTTTTTTTGGTTTGTTGTTCACACCTTTTTTGGTTTGTTGTTCACACCTTTTTTTGGTTTGTTGTTCACACTTTTTTTTGGTTTGTTGTTCACACTTTTTTTTGGTTTGTTGTTCACACCTTTTTTTGGTTTGTTGTTCACACCTTTTTTTGGTTTGTTGTTCACACCTTTTTTTGGTTTGTTGTTCACACCTTTTTTTGGTTTGTTGTTCACACCTTTTTTTGGTTTGTTGTTCACACCTTTTTTTGGTTTGTTGTTCACACCTTTTTTTGGTCTGTTGTTCACACCTTTTTTTGGTTTGTTGTTCACACCTTTTTTTGGTTTGTTGTTCACACTTTTTTTTGGTTTGTTGTTCACACCTTTTTTTGGTTTGTTGTTCACACCTTTTTTTGGTTTGTTGTTCACACCTTTTTTTGGTTTGTTGTTCACACCTTTTTTTGGTTTGTTGTTCACACCTTTTTTTGGTTTGTTGTTCACACCTTTTTTGGTTTGTTGTTCGCACCTTTTTTGGTTTGTTGTTCACACCTTTTTTTGGTTTGTTGTTCACACCTTTTTTTGTTGTTCACACCTTTTTTGGTTTGTTGTTCACACGTTTTTTGGTTTGTTGTTCACACCTTTTTTTGGTTTGTTGTTCACACCTTTTTTTGTTGTTCACACCTTTTTTGGTTTGTTGTTCACACGGTTTTTGGTTTGTTGTTCACACCTTTTTTGGTTTGTTGTTCACACCTTTTTTGGTTTGTTGTTCACACCTTTTTTTGGTTTGTTGTTCACACCTTTTTTTGGTTTGTTGTTCACACTTTTTTTTGGTTTGTTGTTCAAACCTTTTTTTGGTTTGTTGTTCACACCTTTTTTTGGTTTGTTGTTCACACCTTTTTTTGGTTTGTTGTTCACACCTTTTTTTGGTTTGTTGTTCACACCTTTTTTTGGTTTGTTGTTCACACCTTTTTTGGTTTGTTGTTCGCACCTTTTTTGGTTTGTTGTTCACACCTTTTTTTGGTTTGTTGTTCACACCTTTTTTTGTTGTTCACACCTTTTTTGGTTTGTTGTTCACACATTTTTTGGTTTGTTGTTCACACCTTTTTTGGTTTGTTGTTCACACCTTTTTTGGTTTGTTGTTCACACCTTTTTTTGGTTTGTTGTTCACACCTTTTTTTGGTTTGTTGTTCACACTTTTTTTTGGTTTGTTGTTCCCCCATTTTTTTTGGTTTGTTGTTCACACCTTTTTTTGTTTTGTTGTTCACACCTTTTTTTGGTTTGTTGTTCACGCCTTTTTTGGTTTGTTGTTCACACCTTTTTTTGGTTTGTTGTTCACACCTTTTTTTGGTTTGTTGTTCACACTTTTTTTTGGTTTGTTGTTCCCCCATTTTTTTTGGTTTGTTGTTCACACCTTTTTTTGGTTTGTTGTTCACACCTTTTTTTGGTTTGTTGTTCACACCTTTTTTTGGTTTGTTGTTCACACCTTTTTTGGTTTGTTGTTCACACCTTTTTTTTGGTTTGTTGTTCACACCTTTTTTTGGTTTGTTGTTCACACCTTTTTTGGTTTGTTGTTCACACCTTTTTTTGGTTTGTTGTTCACACTTTTGCTTGGTTTGTTGTTCACACCTTTTTTTGGTTTGTTGTTCACACCTTTTTTTGGTTTGTTGTTCACACCTTTTTTTGGTTTGTTGTTCACACCTTTTTTTGGTTTGTTGTTCACACCTTTTTTTGGTTTGTTGTTCACACCTTTTTTTGGTTTGTTGTTCACACCTTTTTTTGGTTTGTTGTTCACACCTTTTTTGGTTTGTTGTTCGCACCTTTTTTGGTTTGTTGTTCACACCTTTTTTTGGTTTGTTGTTCACACCTTTTTTTGTTGTTCACACCTTTTTTGGTTTGTTGTTCACACCTTTTTTGGTTTGTTGTTCACACCTTTTTTGGTTTGTTGTTCACACCTTTTTTGGTTTGTTGTTCACACCTTTTTTTGGTTTGTTGTTCACACCTTTTTTTGGTTTGTTGTTCACACTTTTTTTTGGTTTGTTGTTCACACCTTTTTTTGGTTTGTTGTTCACACCTTTTTTTGGTTTGTTGTTCACACCTTTTTTTGGTTTGTTGTTCACACCTTTTTTTGGTTTCTTGTTCACACCTTTTTTTGGTTTGTTGTTCGCACCTTTTTTGGTTTGTTGTTCGCACCTTTTTTGGTTTGTTGTTCACACCTTTTTTTGGTTTGTTGTTCACACCTTTTTTTGTTGTTCACACCTTTTTTGGTTTGTTGTTCACACATTTTTTGGTTTGTTGTTCACACCTTTTTTGGTTTGTTGTTCACACCTTTTTTGGTTTGTTGTTCACACCTTTTTTTGGTTTGTTGTTCACACCTTTTTTTGGTTTGATGTTCACACTTTTCTTTGGTTTGTTGTTCCCCCATTTTTTTTGGTTTGTTGTTCACACCTTTTTTTGGTTTGTTGTTCACACCTTTTTTTGGTTTGTTGTTCACACCTTTTTTTGGTTTGTTGTTCACACCTTTTTTGGTTTGTTGTTCACACCTTTTTTTGGTTTGTTGTTCACACCTTTTTTGGTTTGTTGTTCACACCTTTTTTTGGTTTGTTGTTCACACCTTTTCTTTGTTTGTTGTTCACACCTTTTTTTGGTTTGTTGTTCACACCTTTTTTTGGTTTGTTGTTCACACCTTTTTTTGGTTTGTTGTTCACACCTTTTTTGGTTTGTTGTTCGCACCTTTTTTGGTTTGTTGTTCGCACCTTTTTTGGTTTGTTGTTCACACCTTTTTTTGGTTTGTTGTTCACACCTTTTTTTGTTGTTCACACCTTTTTTGGTTTGTTGTTCACACCTTTTTTGGTTTGTTGTTCACACCTTTTTTGGTTTGTTGTTCGCACCTTTTTTGGTTTGTTGTTCGCACCTTTTTTGGTTTGTTGTTCACACCTTTTTTTGGTTTGTTGTTCACACCTTTTTTTGTTGTTCACACCTTTTTTGGTTTGTTGTTCACACCTTTTTTGGTTTGTTGTTCACACCTTTTTTTGGTTTGTTGTTCGCACCTTTTTTGGTTTGTTGTTCGCACCTTTTTTGGTTTGTTGTTCACACCTTTTTTTGGTTTGTTGTTCACACCTTTTTTTGCTGGTCACACCTTTTTTGGTTTGTTGTTCACACCTTTTTTTGGTTTGTTGTTCACACCTTTTTTGGTTTGTTGTTCACACCTTTTTTTGGTTTGTTGTTCACACTTTTTTTTGGTTTGTTGTTCACACTTTTTTTTGGTTTGTTGTTCACACCTTTTTTTGGTTTGTTGTTCACACCTTTTTTTGGTTTGTTGTTCACACCTTTTTTTGGTTTGTTGTTCACACCTTTTTTTGGTTTGTTGTTCACACCTTTTTTGGTTTGTTGTTCGCACCTTTTTTGGTTTGTTGTTCACACCTTTTTTTGGTTTGTTGTTCACACCTTTTTTTGTTGTTCACACCTTTTTTGGTTTGTTGTTCACACATTTTTTGGTTTGTTGTTCACACCTTTTTTGGTTTGTTGTTCACACCTTTTTTGGTTTGTTGTTCACACCTTTTTTTGGTTTGTTGTTCACACCTTTTTTTGGTTTGTTGTTCACACTTTTTTTTGGTTTGTTGTTCCCCCATTTTTTTTGGTTTGTTGTTCACACCTTTTTTTGTTTTGTTGTTCACACCTTTTTTTGGTTTGTTGTTCACGCCTTTTTTGGTTTGTTGTTCACACCTTTTTTTGGTTTGTTGTTCACACCTTTTTTTGGTTTGTTGTTCACACTTTTTTTTGGTTTGTTGTTCCCCCATTTTTTTTGGTTTGTTGTTCACACCTTTTTTTGGTTTGTTGTTCACACCTTTTTTTGGTTTGTTGTTCACACCTTTTTTTGGTTTGTTGTTCACACCTTTTTTGGTTTGTTGTTCACACCTTTTTTTTGGTTTGTTGTTCACACCTTTTTTTGGTTTGTTGTTCACACCTTTTTTGGTTTGTTGTTCACACCTTTTTTTGGTTTGTTGTTCACACTTTTGCTTGGTTTGTTGTTCACACCTTT
This sequence comes from Alitta virens, assembly GCA_932294295.1. Classification (NCBI taxonomy): domain Eukaryota; kingdom Metazoa; phylum Annelida; class Polychaeta; order Phyllodocida; family Nereididae; genus Alitta; species Alitta virens. The sequence continues at coordinate 28,364,270 of OW028574.1, read as the reverse complement.
TTTTGGTTTGTTGTTCACACCTTTTTTTGGTTTGTTGTTCACACCTTTTTTTGGTTTGTTGTTCACACCTTTTTTTGGTTTGTTGTTCACACCTTTTTTTGGTTTGTTGTTCACACCTTTTTTTGGTTTGTTGTTCACACCTTTTTTTGGTTTGTTGTTCACACCTTTTTTGGTTTGTTGTTCACACCTTTTTTTGGTTTGTTGTTCACACCTTTTTTGGTTTGTTGTTCGCACCTTTTTTGGTTTGTTGTTCACACCTTTTTTTGGTTTGTTGTTCACACCTTTTTTTGTTGTTCACACCTTTTTTGGTTTGTTGTTCACACCTTTTTTGGTTTGTTGTTCACACCTTTTTTGGTTTGTTGTTCACACCTTTTTTGGTTTGTTGTTCACACCTTTTTTTGGTTTGTTGTTCACACCTTTTTTTGGTTTGTTGTTCACACTTTTTTTTGGTTTGTTGTTCACACCTTTTTTTGGTTTGTTGTTCACACCTTTTTTTGGTTTGTTGTTCACACCTTTTTTTGGTTTGTTGTTCACACCTTTTTTTGGTTTCTTGTTCACACCTTTTTTTGGTTTGTTGTTCGCACCTTTTTTGGTTTGTTGTTCGCACCTTTTTTGGTTTGTTGTTCACACCTTTTTTTGGTTTGTTGTTCACACCTTTTTTTGTTGTTCACACCTTTTTTGGTTTGTTGTTCACACATTTTTTGGTTTGTTGTTCACACCTTTTTTGGTTTGTTGTTCACACCTTTTTTGGTTTGTTGTTCACACCTTTTTTTGGTTTGTTGTTCACACCTTTTTTTGGTTTGATGTTCACACTTTTCTTTGGTTTGTTGTTCCCCCATTTTTTTTGGTTTGTTGTTCACACCTTTTTTTGGTTTGTTGTTCACACCTTTTTTTGGTTTGTTGTTCACACCTTTTTTTGGTTTGTTGTTCACACCTTTTTTTGGTTTGTTGTTCACACCTTTTTTTGGTTTGTTGTTCACACCTTTTTTTGGTTTGTTGTTCACACCTTTTTTGGTTTGTTGTTCACACCTTTTTTTGGTTTGTTGTTCACACCTTTTCTTTGTTTGTTGTTCACACCTTTTTTTGGTTTGTTGTTCACACCTTTTTTTGGTTTGTTGTTCACACCTTTTTTTGGTTTGTTGTTCACACCTTTTTTGGTTTGTTGTTCGCACCTTTTTTGGTTTGTTGTTCGCACCTTTTTTGGTTTGTTGTTCACACCTTTTTTTGGTTTGTTGTTCACACCTTTTTTTGTTGTTCACACCTTTTTTGGTTTGTTGTTCACACCTTTTTTGGTTTGTTGTTCACACCTTTTTTGGTTTCTTGTTCGCACCTTTTTTGGTTTGTTGTTCGCACCTTTTTTGGTTTGTTGTTCACACCTTTTTTTGGTTTGTTGTTCACACCTTTTTTTGTTGTTCACACCTTTTTTGGTTTGTTGTTCACACCTTTTTTGGTTTGTTGTTCACACCTTTTTTTGGTTTGTTGTTCGCACCTTTTTTGGTTTGTTGTTCGCACCTTTTTTGGTTTGTTGTTCACACCTTTTTTTGGTTTGTTGTTCACACCTTTTTTTGCTGGTCACACCTTTTTTGGTTTGTTGTTCACACCTTTTTTTGGTTTGTTGTTCACACCTTTTTTGGTTTGTTGTTCACACCTTTTTTTGGTTTGTTGTTCACACTTTTTTTTGGTTTGTTGTTCACACCTTTTTTTGGTTTGTTGTTCACACCTTTTTTTGCTGGTCACACCTTTTTTGGTTTGTTGTTCACACCTTTTTTTGGTTTGTTGTTCACACCTTTTTTGGTTTGTTGTTCACACCTTTTTTTGGTTTGTTGTTCACACTTTTTTTTGGTTTGTTGTTCACACTTTTTTTTGGTTTGTTGTTCACACCTTTTTTTGGTTTGTTGTTCACACCTTTTTTTGGTTTGTTGTTCACACCTTTTTTTGGTTTGTTGTTCACACCTTTTTTTGGTTTGTTGTTCACACCTTTTTTTGGTTTGTTGTTCACACCTTTTTTTGGTTTGTTGTTCACACCTTTTTTTGGTCTGTTGTTCACACCTTTTTTTGGTTTGTTGTTCACACCTTTTTTTGGTTTGTTGTTCACACTTTTTTTTGGTTTGTTGTTCACACCTTTTTTTGGTTTGTTGTTCACACCTTTTTTTGGTTTGTTGTTCACACCTTTTTTTGGTTTGTTGTTCACACCTTTTTTTGGTTTGTTGTTCACACCTTTTTTGGTTTGTTGTTCGCACCTTTTTTGGTTTGTTGTTCACACCTTTTTTTGGTTTGTTGTTCACACCTTTTTTTGTTGTTCACACCTTTTTTGGTTTGTTGTTCACACGTTTTTTGGTTTGTTGTTCACACCTTTTTTGGTTTGTTGTTCACACCTTTTTTGGTTTGTTGTTCACACCTTTTTTTGGTTTGTTGTTCACACCTTTTTTTGGTTTGTTGTTCACACTTTTTTTTGGTTTGTTGTTCCCCCATTTTTTTTGGTTTGTTGTTCACACCTTTTTTTGGTTTGTTGTTCACACCTTTTTTTGGTTTGTTGTTCACACCTTTTTTTGGTTTGTTGTTCACACCTTTTTTGGTTTGTTGTTCACACCTTTTTTTTTGGTTTGTTGTTCACACACCTTTTTTTGGTTTGTTGTTCACACCTTTTTTGGTTTGTTGTTCACACCTTTTTTTGGTTTGTTGTTCACACTTTTTTTTGGTTTGTTGTTCACACCTTTTTTTGGTTTGTTGTTCACACCTTTTTTTGGTTTGTTGTTCACACCTTTTTTTGGTTTGTTGTTCACACCTTTTTTTGGTTTGTTGTTCACACCTTTTTTTGGTTTGTTGTTCACACCTTTTTTTGGTTTGTTGTTCACACCTTTTTTTGGTTTGTTGTTCACACCTTTTTTGGTTTGTTGTTCGCACCTTTTTTGGTTTGTTGTTCACACCTTTTTTTGGTTTGTTGTTCACACCTTTTTTTGTTGTTCACACCTTTTTTGGTTTGTTGTTCACACGGTTTTTGGTTTGTTGTTCACACCTTTTTTGGTTTGTTGTTCACACCTTTTTTGGTTTGTTGTTCACACCTTTTTTTGGTTTGTTGTTCACACCTTTTTTTGGTTTGTTGTTCACACTTTTTTTTGGTTTGTTGTTCAAACCTTTTTTTGGTTTGTTGTTCACACCTTTTTTTGGTTTGTTGTTCACACCTTTTTTTGGTTTGTTGTTCACACCTTTTTTTGGTTTGTTGTTCACACCTTTTTTTGGTTTGTTGTTCACACCTTTTTTGGTTTGTTGTTCGCACCTTTTTTGGTTTGTTGTTCACACCTTTTTTTGGTTTGTTGTTCACACCTTTTTTTGTTGTTCACACCTTTTTTGGTTTGTTGTTCACACATTTTTTGGTTTGTTGTTCACACCTTTTTTGGTTTGTTGTTCATACCTTTTTTGGTTTGTTGTTCACACCTTTTTTTGGTTTGTTGTTCACACCTTTTTTTGGTTTGTTGTTCACACTATTTTTTGGTTTGTTGTTCCCCCATTTTTTTTGGTTTGTTGTTCACACCTTTTTTTGGTTTGTTGTTCACACCTTTTTTTGGTTTGTTGTTCACGCCTTTTTTGGTTTGTTGTTCACACCTTTTTTTGGTTTGTTGTTCACACCTTTTTTTGGTTTGTTGTTCACACTTTTTTTTGGTTTGTTGTTCCCCCATTTTTTTTGGTTTGTTGTTCACACCTTTTTTTGGTTTGTTGTTCACACCTTTTTTTGGTTTGTTGTTCACACCTTTTTTTGGTTTGTTGTTCACACCTTTTTTGGTTTGTTGTTCACACCTTTTTTTTGGTTTGTTGTTCACACCTTTTTTTGGTTTGTTGTTCACACCTTTTTTGGTTTGTTGTTCACACCTTTTTTTGGTTTGTTGTTCACACTTTTGCTTGGTTTGTTGTTCACACCTTTTTTTGGTTTGTTGTTCACACCTTTTTTTGGTTTGTTGTTCACACCTTTTTTTGGTTTGTTGTTCACACCTTTTTTTGGTTTGTTGTTCACACCTTTTTTTGGTTTGTTGTTCACACCTTTTTTTGGTTTGTTGTTCACACCTTTTTTTGGTTTGTTGTTCACACCTTTTTTGGTTTGTTGTTCGCACCTTTTTTGGTTTGTTGTTCACACCTTTTTTTGGTTTGTTGTTCACACCTTTTTTTGTTGTTCACACCTTTTTTGGTTTGTTGTTCACACCTTTTTTGGTTTGTTGTTCACACCTTTTTTGGTTTGTTGTTCACACCTTTTTTGGTTTGTTGTTCACACCTTTTTTTGGTTTGTTGTTCACACCTTTTTTTGGTTTGTTGTTCACACTTTTTTTTGGTTTGTTGTTCACACCTTTTTTTGGTTTGTTGTTCACACCTTTTTTTGGTTTGTTGTTCACACCTTTTTTTGGTTTGTTGTTCACACCTTTTTTTGGTTTCTTGTTCACACCTTTTTTTGGTTTGTTGTTCGCACCGTTTTTGGTTTGTTGTTCGCACCTTTTTTGGTTTGTTGTTCACACCTTTTTTTGGTTTGTTGTTCACACCTTTTTTTGTTGTTCACACCTTTTTTGGTTTGTTGTTCACACATTTTTTGGTTTGTTGTTCACACCTTTTTTGGTTTGTTGTTCACACCTTTTTTGGTTTGTTGTTCACACCTTTTTTTGGTTTGTTGTTCACACCTTTTTTTGGTTTGATGTTCACACTTTTCTTTGGTTTGTTGTTCCCCCATTTTTTTTGGTTTGTTGTTCACACCTTTTTTTGGTTTGTTGTTCACACCTTTTTTTGGTTTGTTGTTCACACCTTTTTTTGGTTTGTTGTTCACACCTTTTTTTGGTTTGTTGTTCACACCTTTTTTTGGTTTGTTGTTCACACCTTTTTTTGGTTTGTTGTTCACACCTTTTTTGGTTTGTTGTTCACACCTTTTTTTGGTTTGTTGTTCACACCTTTTCTTTGTTTGTTGTTCACACCTTTTTTTGGTTTGTTGTTCACACCTTTTTTTGGTTTGTTGTTCACACCTTTTTTTGGTTTGTTGTTCACACCTTTTTTGGTTTGTTGTTCGCACCTTTTTTGGTTTGTTGTTCGCACCTTTTTTGGTTTGTTGTTCACACCTTTTTTTGGTTTGTTGTTCACACCTTTTTTTGTTGTTCACACCTTTTTTGGTTTGTTTTTCACACCTTTTTTGGTTTGTTGTTCACACCTTTTTTGGTTTCTTGTTCGCACCTTTTTTGGTTTGTTGTTCGCACCTTTTTTGGTTTGTTGTTCACACCTTTTTTTGGTTTGTTGTTCACACCTTTTTTTGTTGTTCACACCTTTTTTGGTTTGTTGTTCACACCTTTTTTTGGTTTGTTGTTCACACCTTTTTTTGTTGTTCACACCTTTTTTGGTTTGTTGTTCACACATTTTTTGGTTTGTTGTTCACACCTTTTTTGGTTTGTTGTTCACACCTTTTTTGGTTTGTTGTTCACACCTTTTTTTGGTTTGTTGTTCACACCTTTTTTTGGTTTGATGTTCACACTTTTCTTTGGTTTGTTGTTCCCCCATTTTTTTTGGTTTGTTGTTCACACCTTTTTTTGGTTTGTTGTTCACACCTTTTTTTGGTTTGTTGTTCACACCTTTTTTTGGTTTGTTGTTCACACCTTTTTTTGGTTTGTTGTTCACACCTTTTTTTGGTTTGATGTTCACACTTTTCTTTGGTTTGTTGTTCCCCCATTTTTTTTGGTTTGTTGTTCACACCTTTTTTTGGTTTGTTGTTCACACCTTTTTTTGGTTTGATGTTCACACTTTTCTTTGGTTTGTTGTTCCCCCATTTTTTTTGGTTTGTTGTTCACACCTTTTTTTGGTTTGTTGTTCACACCTTTTTTTGGTTTGTTGTTCACACCTTTTTTTGGTTTGTTGTTCACACCTTTTTTTGGTTTGTTGTTCACACCTTTTCTTTGTTTGTTGTTCACACCTTTTTTTGGTTTGTTGTTCACACCTTTTTCTGGTTTGTTGTTCACACCTTTTTTTGGTTTGTTGTTCACACCTTTTTTGGTTTGTTGTTCGCACCTTTTTTGGTTTGTTGTTCGCACCTTTTTTGGTTTGTTGTTCACACCTTTTTTTGGTTTGTTGTTCACACCTTTTTTTGTTGTTCACACCTTTTTTGGTTTGTTTTTCACACCTTTTTTGGTTTGTTGTTCACACCTTTTTTGGTTTCTTGTTCGCACCTTTTTTGGTTTGTTGTTCGCACCTTTTTTGGTTTGTTGTTCACACCTTTTTTTGGTTTGTTGTTCACACCTTTTTTTGTTGTTCACACCTTTTTTGGTTTGTTGTTCACACCTTTTTTGGTTTGTTGTTCACACCTTTTTTTGGTTTGTTGTTCGCACCTTTTTTGGTTTGTTGTTCGCACCTTTTTTGGTTTGTTGTTCACACCTTTTTTTGGTTTGTTGTTCACACCTTTTTTTGCTGGTCACACCTTTTTTGGTTTGTTGTTCACACCTTTTTTTGGTTTGTTGTTCACACCTTTTTTGGTTTGTTGTTCACACCTTTTTTTGGTTTGTTGTTCACACTTTTTTTTGGTTTGTTGTTCACACTTTTTTTTGGTTTGTTGTTCACACCTTTTTTTGGTTTGTTGTTCACACCTTTTTTTGGTTTGTTGTTCACACCTTTTTTTGGTTTGTTGTTCACACCTTTTTTTGGTTTGTTGTTCACACCTTTTTTTGGTTTGTTGTTCACACCTTTTTTTGGTTTGTTGTTCACACCTTTTTTTGGTCTGTTGTTCACACCTTTTTTTGGTTTGTTGTTCACATCTTTTTTTGGTTTGTTGTTCACACTTTTTTTTGGTTTGTTGTTCACACCTTTTTTTGGTTTGTTGTTCACACCTTTTTTTGGTTTGTTGTTCACACCTTTTTTTGGTTTGTTGTTCACACCTTTTTTTGGTTTGTTGTTCACACCTTTTTTTGGTTTGTTGTTCACACCTTTTTTGGTTTGTTGTTCGCACCTTTTTTGGTTTGTTGTTCACACCTTTTTTTGGTTTGTTGTTCACACCTTTTTTTGTTGTTCACACCTTTTTTGGTTTGTTGTTCACACGTTTTTTGGTTTGTTGTTCACACCTTTTTTGGTTTGTTGTTCACACCTTTTTTGGTTTGTTGTTCACACCTTTTTTTGGTTTGTTGTTCACACCTTTTTTTGGTTTGTTGTTCACACTTTTTTTTGGTTTGTTGTTCCCCCATTTTTTTTGGTTTGTTGTTCACACCTTTTTTTGGTTTGTTGTTCACACCTTTTTTTGGTTTGTTGTTCACACCTTTTTTTGGTTTGTTGTTCACACCTTTTTTGGTTTGTTGTTCACACCTTTTTTTTGGTTTGTTGTTCACACACCTTTTTTTGGTTTGTTGTTCACACCTTTTTTGGTTTGTTGTTCACACCTTTTTTTGGTTTGTTGTTCACACTTTTTTTTGGTTTGTTGTTCACACTTTTCTTTGGTTTGTTGTTCCCCCATTTTTTTTGGTTTGTTGTTCACACCTTTTTTTGGTTTGTTGTTCACACCTTTTTTTGGTTTGATGTTCACACTTTTCTTTGGTTTGTTGTTCCCCCATTTTTTTTGGTTTGTTGTTCACACCTTTTTTTGGTTTGTTGTTCACACCTTTTTTTGGTTTGTTGTTCACACCTTTTTTTGGTTTGTTGTTCACACCTTTTTTTGGTTTGTTGTTCACACCTTTTCTTTGTTTGTTGTTCACACCTTTTTTTGGTTTGTTGTTCACACCTTTTTCTGGTTTGTTGTTCACACCTTTTTTTGGTTTGTTGTTCACACCTTTTTTGGTTTGTTGTTCGCACCTTTTTTGGTTTGTTGTTCGCACCTTTTTTGGTTTGTTGTTCACACCTTTTTTTGGTTTGTTGTTCACACCTTTTTTTGTTGTTCACACCTTTTTTGGTTTGTTTTTCACACCTTTTTTGGTTTGTTGTTCACACCTTTTTTGGTTTCTTGTTCGCACCTTTTTTGGTTTGTTGTTCGCACCTTTTTTGGTTTGTTGTTCACACCTTTTTTTGGTTTGTTGTTCACACCTTTTTTTGTTGTTCACACCTTTTTTGGTTTGTTGTTCACACCTTTTTTGATTTGTTGTTCACACCTTTTTTTGGTTTGTTGTTCGCACCTTTTTTGGTTTGTTGTTCGCACCTTTTTTGGTTTGTTGTTCACACCTTTTTTTGGTTTGTTGTTCACACCTTTTTTTGCTGGTCACACCTTTTTTGGTTTGTTGTTCACACCTTTTTTTGGTTTGTTGTTCACACCTTTTTTGGTTTGTTGTTCACACCTTTTTTTGGTTTGTTGTTCACACTTTTTTTTGGTTTGTTGTTCACACTTTTTTTTGGTTTGTTGTTCACACCTTTTTTTGGTTTGTTGTTCACACCTTTTTTTGGTTTGTTGTTCACACCTTTTTTTGGTTTGTTGTTCACACCTTTTTTTGGTTTGTTGTTCACACCTTTTTTTGGTTTGTTGTTCACACCTTTTTTTGGTTTGTTGTTCACACCTTTTTTTGGTCTGTTGTTCACACCTTTTTTTGGTTTGTTGTTCACATCTTTTTTTGGTTTGTTGTTCACACTTTTTTTTGGTTTGTTGTTCACACCTTTTTTTGGTTTGTTGTTCACACCTTTTTTTGGTTTGTTGTTCACACCTTTTTTTGGTTTGTTGTTCACACCTTTTTTTGGTTTGTTGTTCACACCTTTTTTTGGTTTGTTGTTCACACCTTTTTTGGTTTGTTGTTCGCACCTTTTTTGGTTTGTTGTTCACACCTTTTTTTGGTTTGTTGTTCACACCTTTTTTTGTTGTTCACACCTTTTTTGGTTTGTTGTTCACACGTTTTTTGGTTTGTTGTTCACACCTTTTTTGGTTTGTTGTTCACACCTTTTTTGGTTTGTTGTTCACACCTTTTTTTGGTTTGTTGTTCACACCTTTTTTTGGTTTGTTGTTCACACTTTTTTTTGGTTTGTTGTTCCCCCATTTTTTTTGGTTTGTTGTTCACACCTTTTTTTGGTTTGTTGTTCACACCTTTTTTTGGTTTGTTGTTCACACCTTTTTTTGGTTTGTTGTTCACACCTTTTTTGGTTTGTTGTTCACACCTTTTTTTTGGTTTGTTGTTCACACACCTTTTTTTGGTTTGTTGTTCACACCTTTTTTGGTTTGTTGTTCACACCTTTTTTTGGTTTGTTGTTCACACTTTTTTTTGGTTTGTTGTTCACACCTTTTTTTGGTTTGTTGTTCACACCTTTTTTTGGTTTGTTGTTCACACCTTTTTTTGGTTTGTTGTTCACACCTTTTTTTGGTTTGTTGTTCACACCTTTTTTTGGTTTGTTGTTCACACCTTTTTTTGGTTTGTTGTTCACACCTTTTTTTGGTTTGTTGTTCACACCTTTTTTGGTTTGTTGTTCGCACCTTTTTTGGTTTGTTGTTCACACCTTTTTTTGGTTTGTTGTTCACACCTTTTTTTGTTGTTCACACCTTTTTTGGTTTGTTGTTCACACGGTTTTTGGTTTGTTGTTCACACCTTTTTTGGTTTGTTGTTCATACCTTTTTTGGTTTGTTGTTCACACCTTTTTTTGGTTTGTTGTTCACACCTTTTTTTGGTTTGTTGTTCACACTATTTTTTGGTTTGTTGTTCCCCCATTTTTTTTGGTTTGTTGTTCACACCTTTTTTTGGTTTGTTGTTCACACCTTTTTTTGGTTTGTTGTTCACGCCTTTTTTGGTTTGTTGTTCGCACCTTTTTTTGGTTTGTTGTTCACACCTTTTTTTGGTTTGTTGTTCACACCTTTTTTTGGTTTGTTGTTCACACCTTTTTTGGTTTGTTGTTCGCACCTTTTTTGGTTTGTTGTTCACACCTTTTTTTGGTTTGTTGTTCACACCTTTTTTTGTTGTTCACACCTTTTTTGGTTTGTTGTTCACACCTTTTTTGGTTTGTTGTTCACACCTTTTTTGGTTTGTTGTTCACACCTTTTTTGGTTTGTTGTTCACACCTTTTTTTGGTTTGTTGTTCACACCTTTTTTTGGTTTGTTGTTCACACTTTTTTTTGGTTTGTTGTTCACACCTTTTTTTGGTTTGTTGTTCACACCTTTTTTTGGTTTGTTGTTCACACCTTTTTTTGGTTTGTTGTTCACACCTTTTTTTGGTTTCTTGTTCACACCTTTTTTTGGTTTGTTGTTCGCACCTTTTTTGGTTTGTTGTTCGCACCTTTTTTGGTTTGTTGTTCACACCTTTTTTTGGTTTGTTGTTCACACCTTTTTTTGTTGTTCACACCTTTTTTGGTTTGTTGTTCACACATTTTTTGGTTTGTTGTTCACACCTTTTTTGGTTTGTTGTTCACACCTTTTTTGGTTTGTTGTTCACACCTTTTTTTGGTTTGTTGTTCACACCTTTTTTTGGTTTGATGTTCACACTTTTCTTTGGTTTGTTGTTCCCCCATTTTTTTTGGTTTGTTGTTCACACCTTTTTTTGGTTTGTTGTTCACACCTTTTTTTGGTTTGTTGTTCACACCTTTTTTTGGTTTGTTGTTCACACCTTTTTTGGTTTGTTGTTCGCACCTTTTTTGGTTTGTTGTTCGCACCTTTTTTGGTTTGTTGTTCACACCTTTTTTTGGTTTGTTGTTCACACCTTTTTTTGTTGTTCACACCTTTTTTGGTTTGTTGTTCACACCTTTTTTGGTTTGTTGTTCACACCTTTTTTGGTTTGTTGTTCGCACCTTTTTTGGTTTGTTGTTCGCACCTTTTTTGGTTTGTTGTTCACACCTTTTTTTGGTTTGTTGTTCACACCTTTTTTTGTTGTTCACACCTTTTTTGGTTTGTTGTTCACACCTTTTTTGGTTTGTTGTTCACACCTTTTTTTGGTTTGTTGTTCGCACCTTTTTTGGTTTGTTGTTCGCACCTTTTTTGGTTTGTTGTTCACACCTTTTTTTGGTTTGTTGTTCACACCTTTTTTTGCTGGTCACACCTTTTTTGGTTTGTTGTTCACACCTTTTTTTGGTTTGTTGTTCACACCTTTTTTGGTTTGTTGTTCACACCTTTTTTTGGTTTGTTGTTCACACTTTTTTTTGGTTTGTTGTTCACACTTTTTTTTGGTTTGTTGTTCACACTTTTTTTTGGTTTGTTGTTCACACCTTTTTTTGGTTTGTTGTTCACACCTTTTTTTGGTTTGTTGTTCACACCTTTTTTTGGTTTGTTGTTCACACCTTTTTTTGGTTTGTTGTTCACACCTTTTTTGGTTTGTTGTTCGCACCTTTTTTGGTTTGTTGTTCACACCTTTTTTTGGTTTGTTGTTCACACCTTTTTTTGTTGTTCACACCTTTTTTGGTTTGTTGTTCACACATTTTTTGGTTTGTTGTTCACACCTTTTTTGGTTTGTTGTTCACACCTTTTTTGGTTTGTTGTTCACACCTTTTTTTGGTTTGTTGTTCACACCTTTTTTTGGTTTGTTGTTCACACTTTTTTTTGGTTTGTTGTTCCCCCATTTTTTTTGGTTTGTTGTTCACACCTTTTTTTGTTTTGTTGTTCACACCTTTTTTTGGTTTGTTGTTCACGCCTTTTTTGGTTTGTTGTTCACACCTTTTTTTGGTTTGTTGTTCACACCTTTTTTTGGTTTGTTGTTCACACTTTTTTTTGGTTTGTTGTTCCCCCATTTTTTTTGGTTTGTTGTTCACACCTTTTTTTGGTTTGTTGTTCACACCTTTTTTTGGTTTGTTGTTCACACCTTTTTTTGGTTTGTTGTTCACACCTTTTTTGGTTTGTTGTTCACACCTTTTTTTTGGTTTGTTGTTCACACCTTTTTTTGGTTTGTTGTTCACACCTTTTTTGGTTTGTTGTTCACACCTTTTTTTGGTTTGTTGTTCACACTTTTGCTTGGTTTGTTGTTCACACCTTTTTTTGGTTTGTTGTTCACACCTTTTTTTGGTTTGTTGTTCACACCTTTTTTTGGTTTGTTGTTCACACCTTTTTTTGGTTTGTTGTTCACACCTTTTTTTGGTTTGTTGTTCACACCTTTTTTTGGTTTGTTGTTCACACCTTTTTTTGGTTTGTTGTTCACACCTTTTTTGGTTTGTTGTTCACACCTTTTTTTGGTTTGTTGTTCACACCTTTTTTGGTTTGTTGTTCGCACCTTTTTTGGTTTGTTGTTCACACCTTTTTTTGGTTTGTTGTTCACACCTTTTTTTGTTGTTCACACCTTTTTTGGTTTGTTGTTCACACCTTTTTTGGTTTGTTGTTCACACCTTTTTTGGTTTGTTGTTCACACCTTTTTTGGTTTGTTGTTCACACCTTTTTTTGGTTTGTTGTTCACACCTTTTTTTGGTTTGTTGTTCACACTTTTTTTTGGTTTGTTGTTCACACCTTTTTTTGGTTTGTTGTTCACACCTTTTTTTGGTTTGTTGTTCACACCTTTTTTTGGTTTGTTGTTCACACCTTTTTTTGGTTTGTTGTTCACACCTTTTTTTGGTTTGTTGTTCGCACCTTTTTTGGTTTGTTGTTCGCACCTTTTTTGGTTTGTTGTTCACACCTTTTTTTGGTTTGTTGTTCACACCTTTTTTTGTTGTTCACACCTTTTTTGGTTTGTTGTTCACACATTTTTTGGTTTGTTGTTCACACCTTTTTTGGTTTGTTGTTCACACCTTTTTTGGTTTGTTGTTCACACCTTTTTTTGGTTTGTTGTTCACACCTTTTTTTGGTTTGATGTTCACACTTTTCTTTGGTTTGTTGTTCCCCCATTTTTTTTGGTTTGTTGTTCACACCTTTTTTTGGTTTGTTGTTCACACCTTTTTTTGGTTTGTTGTTCACACCTTTTTTTGGTTTGTTGTTCACACCTTTTTTTGGTTTGTTGTTCACACCTTTTTTTGGTTTGTTGTTCACACCTTTTTTTGGTTTGTTGTTCACACCTTTTTTGGTTTGTTGTTCACACCTTTTTTTGGTTTGTTGTTCACACCTTTTCTTTGTTTGTTGTTCACACCTTTTTTTGGTTTGTTGTTCACACCTTTTTTTGGTTTGTTGTTCACACCTTTTTTTGGTTTGTTGTTCACACCTTTTTTGGTTTGTTGTTCGCACCTTTTTTGGTTTGTTGTTCGCACCTTTTTTGGTTTGTTGTTCACACCTTTTTTTGGTTTGTTGTTCACACCTTTTTTTGTTGTTCACACCTTTTTTGGTTTGTTGTTCACACCTTTTTTGGTTTGTTGTTCACACCTTTTTTGGTTTCTTGTTCGCACCTTTTTTGGTTTGTTGTTCGCACCTTTTTTGGTTTGTTGTTCACACCTTTTTTTGGTTTGTTGTTCACACCTTTTTTTGTTGTTCACACCTTTTTTGGTTTGTTGTTCACACCTTTTTTGGTTTGTTGTTCACACCTTTTTTTGGTTTGTTGTTCGCACCTTTTTTGGTTTGTTGTTCGCACCTTTTTTGGTTTGTTGTTCACACCTTTTTTTGGTTTGTTGTTCACACCTTTTTTTGCTGGTCACACCTTTTTTGGTTTGTTGTTCACACCTTTTTTTGGTTTGTTGTTCACACCTTTTTTGGTTTGTTGTTCACACCTTTTTTTGGTTTGTTGTTCACACTTTTTTTTGGTTTGTTGTTCACACCTTTTTTTGGTTTGTTGTTCACACCTTTTTTTGCTGGTCACACCTTTTTTGGTTTGTTGTTCACACCTTTTTTTGGTTTGTTGTTCACACCTTTTTTGGTTTGTTGTTCACACCTTTTTTTGGTTTGTTGTTCACACTTTTTTTTGGTTTGTTGTTCACACTTTTTTTTGGTTTGTTGTTCACACCTTTTTTTGTTGTTCACACCTTTTTTGGTTTGTTGTTCACACATTTTTTGGTTTGTTGTTCACACCTTTTTTGGTTTGTTGTTCACACCTTTTTTGGTTTGTTGTTCACACCTTTTTTTGGTTTGTTGTTCACACCTTTTTTTGGTTTGATGTTCACACTTTTCTTTGGTTTGTTGTTCCCCCATTTTTTTTGGTTTGTTGTTCACACCTTTTTTTGGTTTGTTGTTCACACCTTTTTTTGGTTTGTTGTTCACACCTTTTTTTGGTTTGTTGTTCACACCTTTTTTTGGTTTGTTGTTCACACCTTTTTTTGGTTTGATGTTCACACTTTTCTTTGGTTTGTTGTTCCCCCATTTTTTTTGGTTTGTTGTTCACACCTTTTTTTGGTTTGTTGTTCACACCTTTTTTTGGTTTGATGTTCACACTTTTCTTTGGTTTGTTGTTCCCCCATTTTTTTTGGTTTGTTGTTCACACCTTTTTTTGGTTTGTTGTTCACACCTTTTTTTGGTTTGTTGTTCACACCTTTTTTTGGTTTGTTGTTCACACCTTTTTTTGGTTTGTTGTTCACACCTTTTCTTTGTTTGTTGTTCACACCTTTTTTTGGTTTGTTGTTCACACCTTTTTTTGGTTTGTTGTTCACACCTTTTTTTGGTTTGTTGTTCACACCTTTTTTGGTTTGTTGTTCGCACCTTTTTTGGTTTGTTGTTCGCACCTTTTTTGGTTTGTTGTTCACACCTTTTTTTGGTTTGTTGTTCACACCTTTTTTTGTTGTTCACACCTTTTTTGGTTTGTTTTTCACACCTTTTTTGGTTTGTTGTTCACACCTTTTTTGGTTTCTTGTTCGCACCTTTTTTGGTTTGTTGTTCGCACCTTTTTTGGTTTGTTGTTCACACCTTTTTTTGGTTTGTTGTTCACACCTTTTTTTGTTGTTCACACCTTTTTTGGTTTGTTGTTCACACCTTTTTTGGTTTGTTGTTCACACCTTTTTTTGGTTTGTTGTTCGCACCTTTTTTGGTTTGTTGTTCGCGCCTTTTTTGGTTTGTTGTTCACACCTTTTTTTGGTTTGTTGTTCACACCTTTTTTTGCTGGTCACACCTTTTTTGGTTTGTTGTTCACACCTTTTTTTGGTTTGTTGTTCACACCTTTTTTGGTTTGTTGTTCACACCTTTTTTTGGTTTGTTGTTCACACTTTTTTTTGGTTTGTTGTTCACACTTTTTTTTGGTTTGTTGTTCACACCTTTTTTTGGTTTGTTGTTCACACCTTTTTTTGGTTTGTTGTTCACACCTTTTTTTGGTTTGTTGTTCACACCTTTTTTTGGTTTGTTGTTCACACCTTTTTTTGGTTTGTTGTTCACACCTTTTTTTGGTTTGTTGTTCACACCTTTTTTTGGTCTGTTGTTCACACCTTTTTTTGGTTTGTTGTTCACACCTTTTTTTGGTTTGTTGTTCACACTTTTTTTTGGTTTGTTGTTCACACCTTTTTTTGGTTTGTTGTTCACACCTTTTTTTGGTTTGTTGTTCACACCTTTTTTTGGTTTGTTGTTCACACCTTTTTTTGGTTTGTTGTTCACACCTTTTTTTGGTTTGTTGTTCGCACCTTTTTTGGTTTGTTGTTCACACCTTTTTTTGGTTTGTTGTTCACACCTTTTTTTGTTGTTCACACCTTTTTTGGTTTGTTGTTCACACGTTTTTTGGTTTGTTGTTCACACCTTTTTTGGTTTGTTGTTCACACCTTTTTTGGTTTGTTGTTCACACCTTTTTTTGGTTTGTTGTTCACACCTTTTTTTGGTTTGTTGTTCACACTTTTTTTTGGTTTGTTGTTCCCCCATTTTTTTTGGTTTGTTGTTCACACCTTTTTTTGGTTTGTTGTTCACACCTTTTTTTGGTTTGTTGTTCACACCTTTTTTTGGTTTGTTGTTCACACCTTTTTTGGTTTGTTGTTCACACCTTTTTTTTGGTTTGTTGTTCACACACCTTTTTTTGGTTTGTTGTTCACACCTTTTTTGGTTTGTTGTTCACACCTTTTTTTGGTTTGTTGTTCACACTTTTTTTTGGTTTGTTGTTCACACCTTTTTTTGGTTTGTTGTTCACACCTTTTTTTGGTTTGTTGTTCACACCTTTTTTTGGTTTGTTGTTCACACCTTTTTTTGGTTTGTTGTTCACACCTTTTTTTGGTTTGTTGTTCACACCTTTTTTTGGTTTGTTGTTCACACCTTTTTTTGGTTTGTTGTTCACACCTTTTTTGGTTTGTTGTTCGCACCTTTTTTGGTTTGTTGTTCACACCTTTTTTTGGTTTGTTGTTCACACCTTTTTTTGTTGTTCACACCTTTTTTGGTTTGTTGTTCACACGGTTTTTGGTTTGTTGTTCACACCTTTTTTGGTTTGTTGTTCATACCTTTTTTGGTTTGTTGTTCACACCTTTTTTTGGTTTGTTGTTCACACCTTTTTTTGGTTTGTTGTTCACACTATTTTTTGGTTTGTTGTTCCCCCATTTTTTTTGGTTTGTTGTTCACACCTTTTTTTGGTTTGTTGTTCACACCTTTTTTTGGTTTGTTGTTCACGCCTTTTTTGGTTTGTTGTTCACACCTTTTTTTGGTTTGTTGTTCACACCTTTTTTTGGTTTGTTGTTCACACTTTTTTTTGGTTTGTTGTTCCCCCATTTTTTTTGGTTTGTTGTTCACACCTTTTTTTGGTTTGTTGTTCACACCTTTTTTTGGTTTGTTGTTCACACCTTTTTTTGGTTTGTTGTTCACACCTTTTTTGGTTTGTTGTTCACACCTTTTTTTGTTGTTCACACCTTTTTTGGTTTGTTGTTCACACATTTTTTGGTTTGTTGTTCACACCTTTTTTGGTTTGTTGTTCATACCTTTTTTGGTTTGTTGTTCACACCTTTTTTTGGTTTGTTGTTCACACCTTTTTTTGGTTTGTTGTTCACACTATTTTTTGGTTTGTTGTTCCCCCATTTTTTTTGGTTTGTTGTTCACACCTTTTTTTGGTTTGTTGTTCACACCTTTTTTTGGTTTGTTGTTCACGCCTTTTTTGGTTTGTTGTTCACACCTTTTTTTGGTTTGTTGTTCACACCTTTTTTTGGTTTGTTGTTCACACTTTTTTTTGGTTTGTTGTTCCCCCATTTTTTTTGGTTTGTTGTTCACACCTTTTTTTGGTTTGTTGTTCACACCTTTTTTTGGTTTGTTGTTCACACTTTTTTTTGGTTTGTTGTTCCCCCATTTTTTTTGGTTTGTTGTTCACACCTTTTTTTGGTTTGTTGTTCACACCTTTTTTTGGTTTGTTGTTCACACCTTTTTTTGGTTTGTTGTTCACACCTTTTTTGGTTTGTTGTTCACACCTTTTTTTTGGTTTGTTGTTCACACACCTTTTTTTGGTTTGTTGTTCACACCTTTTTTGGTTTGTTGTTCACACCTTTTTTTGGTTTGTTGTTCACACTTTTTTTTGGTTTGTTGTTCACACCTTTTTTTGGTTTGTTGTTCACACCTTTTTTTGGTTTGTTGTTCACACCTTTTTTTGGTTTGTTGTTCACACCTTTTTTTGGTTTGTTGTTCACACCTTTTTTTGGTTTGTTGTTCACACCTTTTTTTGGTTTGTTGTTCACACCTTTTTTTGGTTTGTTGTTCACACCTTTTTTGGTTTGTTGTTCGCACCTTTTTTGGTTTGTTGTTCACACCTTTTTTTGGTTTGTTGTTCACACCTTTTTTTGTTGTTCACACCTTTTTTGGTTTGTTGTTCACACGGTTTTTGGTTTGTTGTTCACACCTTTTTTGGTTTGTTGTTCATACCTTTTTTGGTTTGTTGTTCACACCTTTTTTTGGTTTGTTGTTCACACCTTTTTTTGGTTTGTTGTTCACACTATTTTTTGGTTTGTTGTTCCCCCATTTTTTTTGGTTTGTTGTTCACACCTTTTTTTGGTTTGTTGTTCACACCTTTTTTTGGTTTGTTGTTCACGCCTTTTTTGGTTTGTTGTTCACACCTTTTTTTGGTTTGTTGTTCACACCTTTTTTTGGTTTGTTGTTCACACTTTTTTTTGGTTTGTTGTTCCCCCATTTTTTTTGGTTTGTTGTTCACACCTTTTTTTGGTTTGTTGTTCACACCTTTTTTTGGTTTGTTGTTCACACCTTTTTTTGGTTTGTTGTTCACACCTTTTTTGGTTTGTTGTTCACACCTTTTTTTGTTGTTCACACCTTTTTTGGTTTGTTGTTCACACATTTTTTGGTTTGTTGTTCACACCTTTTTTGGTTTGTTGTTCATACCTTTTTTGGTTTGTTGTTCACACCTTTTTTTGGTTTGTTGTTCACACCTTTTTTTGGTTTGTTGTTCACACTATTTTTTGGTTTGTTGTTCCCCCATTTTTTTTGGTTTGTTGTTCACACCTTTTTTTGGTTTGTTGTTCACACCTTTTTTTGGTTTGTTGTTCACGCCTTTTTTGGTTTGTTGTTCACACCTTTTTTTGGTTTGTTGTTCACACCTTTTTTTGGTTTGTTGTTCACACTTTTTTTTGGTTTGTTGTTCCCCCATTTTTTTTGGTTTGTTGTTCACACCTTTTTTTGGTTTGTTGTTCACACCTTTTTTTGGTTTGTTGTTCACACCTTTTTTTGGTTTGTTGTTCACACCTTTTTTGGTTTGTTGTTCACACCTTTTTTTTGGTTTGTTGTTCACACCTTTTTTGGTTTGTTGTTCACACCTTTTTTTGGTTTGTTGTTCACACTTTTGCTTGGTTTGTTGTTCACACCTTTTTTTGGTTTGTTGTTCACACCTTTTTTTGGTTTGTTGTTCACACCTTTTTTTGGTTTGTTGTTCACACCTTTTTTTGGTTTGTTGTTCACACCTTTTTTTGGTTTGTTGTTCACACCTTTTTTTGGTTTGTTGTTCACACCTTTTTTTGGTTTGTTGTTCACACCTTTTTTGGTTTGTTGTTCACACCTTTTTTTGGTTTGTTGTTCACACCTTTTTTGGTTTGTTGTTCACACCTTTTTTTGGTTTGTTGTTCACACCTTTTTTTGGTTTGTTGTTCACACTTTTGCTTGGTTTGTTGTTCACACCTTTTTTTGGTTTGTTGTTCACACCTTTTTTTGGTTTGTTGTTCACACTTTTGCTTGGTTTGTTGTTCACACCTTTTTTTGGTTTGTTGTTCACACCTTTTTTTGGTTTGTTGTTCACACCTTTTTTTGGTTTGTTGTTCACACCTTTTTTTGGTTTGTTGTTCACACCTTTTTTTGGTTTGTTGTTCACACCTTTTTTTGGTTTGTTGTTCACACCTTTTTTTGGTTTGTTGTTCACACCTTTTTTTTGGTTTGTTGTTCACACCTTTTTTGGTTTGTTGTTCACACCTTTTTTTGGTTTGTTGTTCACACTTTTGCTTGGTTTGTTGTTCACACCTTTTTTTGGTTTGTTGTTCACACCTTTTTTTGGTTTGTTGTTCACACCTTTTTTTGGTTTGTTGTTCACACCTTTTTTTGGTTTGTTGTTCACACCTTTTTTTGGTTTGTTGTTCACACCTTTTTTTGGTTTGTTGTTCACACCTTTTTTTGGTTTGTTGTTCACACCTTTTTTGGTTTGTTGTTCACACCTTTTTTTGGTTTGTTGTTCACACCTTTTTTGGTTTGTTGTTCACACCTTTTTTTGGTTTGTTGTTCACACCTTTTTTTGGTTTGTTGTTCACACTTTTGCTTGGTTTGTTGTTCACACCTTTTTTTGGTTTGTTGTTCACACCTTTTTTTGGTTTGTTGTTCACACCTTTTTTGGTTTGTTGTTCACACCTTTTTTTGGTTTGTTGTTCACACCTTTTTTTGGTTTGTTGTTCACACTTTTTTTTGGTTTGTTGTTCCCCCCATTTTTTTTGGTTTGTTGTTCACACCTTTTTTTGGTTTGTTGTTCACACCTTTTTTTGGTTTGTTGTTCACACCTTTTTTTGGTTTGTTGTTCACACCTTTTTTGGTTTGTTGTTCACACCTTTTTTTTGGTTTGTTGTTCACACCTTTTTTGGTTTGTTGTTCACACCTTTTTTTGGTTTGTTGTTCACACTTTTGCTTGGTTTGTTGTTCACACCTTTTTTTGGTTTGTTGTTCACACCTTTTTTTGGTTTGTTGTTCACACCTTTTTTTGGTTTGTTGTTCACACCTTTTTTTGGTTTGTTGTTCACACCTTTTTTTGGTTTGTTGTTCACACCTTTTTTTGGTTTGTTGTTCACACCTTTTTTTGGTTTGTTGTTCACACCTTTTTTGGTTTGTTGTTCACACCTTTTTTTGGTTTGTTGTTCACACCTTTTTTGGTTTGTTGTTCACACCTTTTTTTGGTTTGTTGTTCACACCTTTTTTTGGTTTGTTGTTCACACTTTTGCTTGGTTTGTTGTTCACACCTTTTTTTGGTTTGTTGTTCACACCTTTTTTTGGTTTGTTGTTCACACTTTTGCTTGGTTTGTTGTTCACACCTTTTTTTGGTTTGTTGTTCACACCTTTTTTTGGTTTGTTGTTCACACCTTTTTTGGTTTGTTGTTCACACCTTTTTTTGGTTTGTTGTTCACACCTTTTTTGGTTTGTTGTTCACACCTTTTTTTGGTTTGTTGTTCACACCTTTTTTTGGTTTGTTGTTCACACTTTTGCTTGGTTTGTTGTTCACACCTTTTTTTGGTTTGTTGTTCACACCTTTTTTTGGTTTGTTGTTCACACTTTTGCTTGGTTTGTTGTTCACACCTTTTTTTGGTTTGTTGTTCACACCTTTTTTTGGTTTGTTGTTCACACCTTTTTTTGGTTTGTTGTTCACACCTTTTTTTGGTTTGTTGTTCACACTATTTTTTGGTTTGTTGTTCCCCCATTTTTTTTGGTTTGTTGTTCACACCTTTTTTTGGTTTGTTGTTCACACCTTTTTTTGGTTTGTTGTTCACGCCTTTTTTGGTTTGTTGTTCACACCTTTTTTTGGTTTGTTGTTCACACCTTTTTTTGGTTTGTTGTTCACACCTTTTTTGGTTTGTTGTTCACACCTTTTTTTTGGTTTGTTGTTCACACCTTTTTTGGTTTGTTGTTCACACCTTTTTTTGGTTTGTTGTTCACACTTTTGCTTGGTTTGTTGTTCACACCTTTTTTTGGTTTGTTGTTCACACCTTTTTTTGGTTTGTTGTTCACACCTTTTTTTGGTTTGTTGTTCACACCTTTTTTTGGTTTGTTGTTCACACCTTTTTTTGGTTTGTTGTTCACACCTTTTTTTGGTTTGTTGTTCACACCTTTTTTTGGTTTGTTGTTCACACCTTTTTTGGTTTGTTGTTCACACCTTTTTTTGGTTTGTTGTTCACACCTTTTTTGGTTTGTTGTTCACACCTTTTTTTGGTTTGTTGTTCACACCTTTTTTTGGTTTGTTGTTCACACTTTTGCTTGGTTTGTTGTTCACACCTTTTTTTGGTTTGTTGTTCACACCTTTTTTTGGTTTGTTGTTCACACTTTTGCTTGGTTTGTTGTTCACACCTTTTTTTGGTTTGTTGTTCACACCTTTTTTTGGTTTGTTGTTCACACCTTTTTTGGTTTGTTGTTCACACCTTTTTTTGGTTTGTTGTTCACACCTTTTTTGGTTTGTTGTTCACACCTTTTTTTGGTTTGTTGTTCACACCTTTTTTTGGTTTGTTGTTCACACTTTTGCTTGGTTTGTTGTTCACACCTTTTTTTGGTTTGTTGTTCACACCTTTTTTTGGTTTGTTGTTCACACTTTTGCTTGGTTTGTTGTTCACACCTTTTTTTGGTTTGTTGTTCACACCTTTTTTTGGTTTGTTGTTCACACCTTTTTTTGGTTTGTTGTTCACACCTTTTTTTGGTTTGTTGTTCACACTATTTTTTGGTTTGTTGTTCCCCCATTTTTTTTGGTTTGTTGTTCACACCTTTTTTTGGTTTGTTGTTCACACCTTTTTTTGGTTTGTTGTTCACGCCTTTTTTGGTTTGTTGTTCACACCTTTTTTTGGTTTGTTGTTCACACCTTTTTTTGGTTTGTTGTTCACACTTTTTTTTGGTTTGTTGTTCCCCCATTTTTTTTGGTTTGTTGTTCACACCTTTTTTTGGTTTGTTGTTCACACCTTTTTTTGGTTTGTTGTTCACACCTTTTTTTGGTTTGTTGTTCACACCTTTTTTGGTTTGTTGTTCACACCTTTTTTTTGGTTTGTTGTTCACACCTTTTTTGGTTTGTTGTTCACACCTTTTTTTGGTTTGTTGTTCACACTTTTGCTTGGTTTGTTGTTCACACCTTTTTTTGGTTTGTTGTTCACACCTTTTTTTGGTTTGTTGTTCACACCTTTTTTTGGTTTGTTGTTCACACCTTTTTTTGGTTTGTTGTTCACACCTTTTTTTGGTTTGTTGTTCACACCTTTTTTTGGTTTGTTGTTCACACCTTTTTTTGGTTTGTTGTTCACACCTTTTTTGGTTTGTTGTTCACACCTTTTTTTGGTTTGTTGTTCACACCTTTTTTGGTTTGTTGTTCACACCTTTTTTTGGTTTGTTGTTCACACCTTTTTTTGGTTTGTTGTTCACACTTTTGCTTGGTTTGTTGTTCACACCTTTTTTTGGTTTGTTGTTCACACCTTTTTTTGGTTTGTTGTTCACACTTTTGCTTGGTTTGTTGTTCACACCTTTTTTTGGTTTGTTGTTCACACCTTTTTTTGGTTTGTTGTTCACACCTTTTTTTGGTTTGTTGTTCACACCTTTTTTTGGTTTGTTGTTCACACCTTTTTTTGGTTTGTTGTTCACACCTTTTTTTGGTTTGTTGTTCACACCTTTTTTTGGTTTGTTGTTCACACCTTTTTTTTGGTTTGTTGTTCACACCTTTTTTGGTTTGTTGTTCACACCTTTTTTTGGTTTGTTGTTCACACTTTTGCTTGGTTTGTTGTTCACACCTTTTTTTGGTTTGTTGTTCACACCTTTTTTTGGTTTGTTGTTCACACCTTTTTTTGGTTTGTTGTTCACACCTTTTTTTGGTTTGTTGTTCACACCTTTTTTTGGTTTGTTGTTCACACCTTTTTTTGGTTTGTTGTTCACACCTTTTTTTGGTTTGTTGTTCACACCTTTTTTGGTTTGTTGTTCACACCTTTTTTTGGTTTGTTGTTCACACCTTTTTTGGTTTGTTGTTCACACCTTTTTTTGGTTTGTTGTTCACACCTTTTTTTGGTTTGTTGTTCACACTTTTGCTTGGTTTGTTGTTCACACCTTTTTTTGGTTTGTTGTTCACACCTTTTTTTGGTTTGTTGTTCACACTTTTGCTTGGTTTGTTGTTCACACCTTTTTTTGGTTTGTTGTTCACACCTTTTTTTGGTTTGTTGTTCACACCTTTTTTTGGTTTGTTGTTCACACCTTTTTTTGGTTTGTTGTTCACACCTTTTTTTGGTTTGTTGTTCACACCTTTTTTTGGTTTGTTGTTCACACCTTTTTTTGGTTTGTTGTTCACACCTTTTTTGGTTTGTTGTTCGCACCTTTTTTGGTTTGTTGTTCACACCTTTTTTGGTTTGTTGTTCACACCTTTTTTGGTTTGTTGTTCACACCTTTTTTTGGTTTGTTGTTCACACCTTTTTTTGGTTTGTTGTTCACACTTTTTTTTGGTTTGTTGTTCACACCTTTTTTTGGTTTGTTGTTCACACCTTTTTTTGGTTTGTTGTTCACACCTTTTTTTGGTTTGTTGTTCACACCTTTTTTTGGTTTCTTGTTCACACCTTTTTTTGGTTTGTTGTTCACACCTTTTTTGGTTTGTTGTTCGCACCTTTTTTGGTTTGTTGTTCACACCTTTTTTTGGTTTGTTGTTCACACCTTTTTTTGTTGTTTACACCTTTTTTGGTTTGTTGTTCACACATTTTTTGGTTTGTTGTTCACACCTTTTTTGGTTTGTTGTTCACACCTTTTTTGGTTTGTTGTTCACACCTTTTTTTGGTTTGTTGTTCACACCTTTTTTTGGTTTGATGTTCACACTTTTCTTTGGTTTGTTGTTCCCCCATTTTTTTTGGTTTGTTGTTCACACCTTTTTTTGGTTTGTTGTTCACACCTTTTTTTGGTTTGTTGTTCACACCTTTTTTTGGTTTGTTGTTCACACCTTTTTTTGGTTTGTTGTTCACACCTTTTTTTGGTTTGTTGTTCACACCTTTTTTTGGTTTGTTGTTCACACCTTTTTTGGTTTGTTGTTCACACCTTTTTTTTGGTTTGTTGTTCACACCTTTTTTTGGTTTGTTGTTCACACCTTTCTTGGTTTGTTGTTCACACCTTTTTTTGGTTTGTTGTTCACACCTTTTTTTGGTTTGTTGTTCACACCTTTTTTTGGTTTGTTGTTCCCACCTTTTTTTGGTTTGTTGTTCACACCTTTTTTTGGTTTGTTGTTCACACCTTTTTTTGGTTTGTTGTTCACACCTTTTCTTGGTTTGTTGTTCACACCTTTTTTTGGTTTGTTGTTCACACCTTTTTTTGGTTTGTTGTTCACACCTTTTTTTGGTTTGTTGTTCACACCTTTTCTGGTTTGTTGTTCGCACCTTTTTTGGTTTGTTGTTCGCACCTTTTTTGGTTTGTTGTTCGCACCTTTTTTGGTTTGTTGTTCGCACCTTTTTTGGTTTGTTGTTCACACCTTTTTTTGGTTTGTTGTTCACACCTTTTTTTGTTGTTCACACCTTTTTTGGTTTGTTGTTCACACGTTTTTTGGTTTGTTGTTCACACCTTTTTTGGTTTGTTGTTCACACCTTTTTTGGTTTGTTGTTCACACCTTTTTTTGGTTTGTTGTTCACACCTTTTTTTGGTTTGTTGTTCACACCTTTCTTGGTTTGTTGTTCACACCTTTTTTTGGTTTGTTGTTCCCACCTTTTTTTGGTTTGTTGTTCACACCTTTTTTTGGTTTGTTGTTCCCACCTTTTTTTGGTTTGTTGTTCACACCTTTTTTTGGTTTGTTGTTCACACCTTTTTTTGGTTTGTTGTTCACACCTTTTCTTGGTTTGTTGTTCACACCTTTTTTTGGTTTGTTGTTCACACCTTTTTTTGGTTTGTTGTTCACACCTTTTTTTGGTTTGTTGTTCACACCTTTTCTGGTTTGTTGTTCGCACCTTTTTTGGTTTGTTGTTCGCACCTTTTTTGGTTTGTTGTTCGCACCTTTTTTGGTTTGTTGTTCGCACCTTTTTTGGTTTGTTGTTCACACCTTTTTTTGGTTTGTTGTTCACACCTTTTTTTGTTGTTCACACCTTTTTTGGTTTGTTGTTCACACGTTTTTTGGTTTGTTGTTCACACCTTTTTTGGTTTGTTGTTCACACCTTTTTTGGTTTGTTGTTCACACCTTTTTTTGGTTTGTTGTTCACACCTTTTTTTGGTTTGTTGTTCACACCTTTTTTTGGTTTGTTGTTCACACCTTTTTTGGTTTGTTGTTCACACCTTTTTTTGGTTTGTTGTTCACACCTTTTTTTGGTTTGTTGTTCACACCTTTTTTTGGTTGGTTGTTCACACCTTTTTTTGGTTTGTTGTTCACACCTTTTTTTGGTTTGTTGTTCACACCTTTTCTTGGTTTGTTGTTCACACCTTTTTTTGGTTTGTTGTTCACACTTTTTTTTGGTTTGTTGTTCACACCTTTTTTGGTTTGTTGTTCTCACCTTTTTTGGTTTGTTGTTCGCACCTTTTTTGGTTTGTTGTTCACACCTTTTTTTGGTTTGTTGTTCACACCTTTTTTTGTTGTTCACACCTTTTTTGGTTTGTTGTTCACACCTTTTTTGGTTTGTTGTTCACACCTTTTTTGGTTTGTTGTTCACACCTTTTTTTGGTGTGTTGTTCACACCTTTTTTGGTTTGTTGTTCACACCTTTTTTGGTTTGTTGTTCACACCTTTTTTTGGTTTGTTGTTCACACCTTTTTTTGGTTTGTTGTTCACACCTTTTTTTGGTTTGTTGTTCACACCTTTTTTTGGTCTGTTGTTCACACCTTTTTTTGGTTTGTTGTTCACACCTTTTTTTGGTTTGTTGTTCACACCTTTTTTTGGTGTGTTGTTCACACCTTTTTTGGTTTGTTGTTCACACCTTTTTTGGTTTGTTGTTCACACCTTTTTTTGGTTTGTTGTTCACACCTTTTTTTGGTTTGTTGTTCACACCTTTTTTTGGTTTGTTGTTCACACCTTTTTTTGGTCTGTTGTTCACACCTTTTTTTGGTTTGTTGTTCACACCTTTTTTTGGTTTGTTGTTCACACCTTTTTTTGGTTTGTTGTTCACACTTTTTTTTGGTTTGTTGTTCCCCCATTTTTTTTGGTTTGTTGTTCACACCTTTTTTTGGTTTGTTGTTCACACCTTTTTTTGGTTTGTTGTTCACACCTTTTTTTGGTTTGTTGTTCACACCTTTTTTTGGTTTGTTGTTCACACCTTTTTTTGGTTTGTTGTTCACACCTTTTTTGGTTTGTTGTTCACACCTTTTTTTTGGTTTGTTGTTCACACCTTTTTTTGGTTTGTTGTTCACACCTTTCTTGGTTTGTTGTTCACACCTTTTTTTGGTTTGTTGTTCACACCTTTTTTTGGTTTGTTGTTCACACCTTTTTTTGGTTTGTTGTTCACACCTTTTTTTGGTTTGTTGTTCACACCTTTTTTTGGTTTGTTGTTCACACCTTTTTTTGGTTTGTTGTTCACACCTTTTTTTGGTTTGTTGTTCACACCTTTTCTTGGTTTGTTGTTCACACCTTTTTTTGGTTTGTTGTTCACACCATTTTTTGGTTTGTTGTTCACACCTTTTTTTGGTTTGTTGTTCACACTTTTTTTTGGTTTGTTGTTCCCCCATTTTTTTTGGTTTGTTGTTCACACCTTTTTTTGGTTTGTTGTTCACACCTTTTTTTGGTTTGTTGTTCACACCTTTTTTTGGTTTGTTGTTCACACCTTTTTTAGGTTTGTTGTTCACACCTTTTTTTGGTTTGTTGTTCACACCTTTTTTTGGTTTGTTGTTCACACCTTTTTTGGTTTGTTGTTCACACCTTTTTTTTGGTTTGTTGTTCACACCTTTTTTTGGTTTGTTGTTCACACCTTTCTTGGTTTGTTGTTCACACCTTTTTTTGGTTTGTTGTTCACACCTTTTTTTGGTTTGTTGTTCACACCTTTTTTTGGTTTGTTGTTCCCACCTTTTTTTGGTTTGTTGTTCACACCTTTTTTTGGTTTGTTGTTCACACCTTTTTTTGGTTTGTTGTTCACACCTTTTCTTGGTTTGTTGTTCACACCTTTTTTTGGTTTGTTGTTCACACCTTTTTTTGGTTTGTTGTTCACACCTTTTTTTGGTTTGTTGTTCACACCTTTTCTGGTTTGTTGTTCGCACCTTTTTTGGTTTGTTGTTCGCACCTTTTTTGGTTTGTTGTTCGCACCTTTTTTGGTTTGTTGTTCGCACCTTTTTTGGTTTGTTGTTCACACCTTTTTTTGGTTTGTTGTTCACACCTTTTTTTGTTGTTCACACCTTTTTTGGTTTGTTGTTCACACCTTTTTTTGGTTTGTTGTTCACACCTTTTTTTGGTTTGTTGTTCACACCTTTTTTTGGTTTGTTGTTCACACCTTTTTTGGTTTGTTGTTCACACCTTTTTTTGGTTTGTTGTTCACACCTTTTTTTGGTTTGTTGTTCACACCTTTTTTTGGTTGGTTGTTCACACCTTTTTTTGGTTTGTTGTTCACACCTTTTTTTGGTTTGTTGTTCACACCTTTTCATGGTTTGTTGTTCACACCTTTTTTTGGTTTGTTGTTCACACCTTTTTTTGGTTTGTTGTTCACACCTTTTTTTGGTTTGTTGTTCACCTTTTTTGTTTTTTTGTTCGCACCTTTTTTGGTTTGTTGTTCGCACCTTTTTTGGTTTGTTGTTCACACCTTTTTTTGGTTTGTTGTTCACACCTTTTTTTGTTGTTCACACCTTTTTTGGTTTGTTGTTCACACCTTTTTTGGTTTGTTGTTCACACCTTTTTTTGGTGTGTTGTTCACACCTTTTTTGGTTTGTTGTTCACACCTTTTTTGGTTTGTTGTTCACACCTTTTTTTGGTTTGTTGTTCACACCTTTTTTTGGTTTGTTGTTCACACCTTTTTTTGGTTTGTTGTTCACACCTTTCTTGGTTTGTTGTTCACACCTTTTTTTGGTTTGTTGTTCACACCTTTTTTTGGTTTGTTGTTCACACCTTTTTTTGGTTTGTTGTTCACACCTTTTTTTGGTTTGTTGTTCACACCTTTTTTTGGTTTGTTGTTCACACCTTTTTTTGGTTTGTTGTTCACACCTTTTCTTGGTTTGTTGTTCACACCTTTTTTTGGTTTGTTGTTCACACCATTTTTTGGTTTGTTGTTCACACCTTTTTTTGGTTTGTTGTTCACACTTTTTTTTGGTTTGTTGTTCCCCCATTTTTTTTGGTTTGTTGTTCACACCTTTTTTTGGTTTGTTGTTCACACCTTTTTTTGGTTTGTTGTTCACACCTTTTTTTGGTTTGTTGTTCACACCTTTTTTTGGTTTGTTGTTCACACCTTTTTTTGTTGTTCACACCTTTTTTGGTTTGTTGTTCACACGTTTTTTGGTTTGTTGTTCACACCTTTTTTGGTTTGTTGTTCACACCTTTTTTGGTTTGTTGTTCACACCTTTTTTTGGTTTGTTGTTCACACCTTTTTTTGGTTTGTTGTTCACACCTTTCTTGGTTTGTTGTTCACACCTTTTTTTGGTTTGTTGTTCCCACCTTTTTTTGGTTTGTTGTTCACACCTTTTTTTGGTGTGTTGTTCACACCTTTTTTGGTTTGTTGTTCACACCTTTTTTGGTTTGTTGTTCACACCTTTTTTTGGTTTGTTGTTCACACCTTTTTTTGGTTTGTTGTTCACACCTTTTTTTGGTTTGTTGTTCACACCTTTTTTTGGTCTGTTGTTCACACCTTTTTTTGGTTTGTTGTTCACACCTTTTTTTGGTTTGTTGTTCACACCTTTTTTTGGTGTGTTGTTCACACCTTTTTTGGTTTGTTGTTCACACCTTTTTTGGTTTGTTGTTCACACCTTTTTTTGGTTTGTTGTTCACACCTTTTTTTGGTTTGTTGTTCACACCTTTTTTTGGTTTGTTGTTCACACCTTTTTTTGGTCTGTTGTTCACACCTTTTTTTGGTTTGTTGTTCACACCTTTTTTTGGTTTGTTGTTCACACCTTTTTTTGGTTTGTTGTTCACACTTTTTTTTGGTTTGTTGTTCCCCCATTTTTTTTGGTTTGTTGTTCACACCTTTTTTTGGTTTGTTGTTCACACCTTTTTTTGGTTTGTTGTTCACACCTTTTTTTGGTTTGTTGTTCACACCTTTTTTTGGTTTGTTGTTCACACCTTTTTTTGGTTTGTTGTTCACACCTTTTTTGGTTTGTTGTTCACACCTTTTTTTTGGTTTGTTGTTCACACCTTTTTTTGGTTTGTTGTTCACACCTTTCTTGGTTTGTTGTTCACACCTTTTTTTGGTTTGTTGTTCACACCTTTTTTTGGTTTGTTGTTCCCACCTTTTTTTGGTTTGTTGTTCACACCTTTTTTTGGTTTGTTGTTCACACCTTTTTTTGGTTTGTTGTTCACACCTTTTTTTGGTTTGTTGTTCACACCTTTTTTTGGTTTGTTGTTCACACCTTTTCTTGGTTTGTTGTTCACACCTTTTTTTGGTTTGTTGTTCACACCATTTTTTGGTTTGTTGTTCACACCTTTTTTTGGTTTGTTGTTCACACTTTTTTTTGGTTTGTTGTTCCCCCATTTTTTTTGGTTTGTTGTTCACACCTTTTTTTGGTTTGTTGTTCACACCTTTTTTTGGTTTGTTGTTCACACCTTTTTTTGGTTTGTTGTTCACACCTTTTTTAGGTTTGTTGTTCACACCTTTTTTTGGTTTGTTGTTCACACCTTTTTTTGGTTTGTTGTTCACACCTTTTTTGGTTTGTTGTTCACACCTTTTTTTTGGTTTGTTGTTCACACCTTTTTTTGGTTTGTTGTTCACACCTTTCTTGGTTTGTTGTTCACACCTTTTTTTGGTTTGTTGTTCACACCTTTTTTTGGTTTGTTGTTCACACCTTTTTTTGGTTTGTTGTTCCCACCTTTTTTTGGTTTGTTGTTCACACCTTTTTTTGGTTTGTTGTTCACACCTTTTTTTGGTTTGTTGTTCACACCTTTTCTTGGTTTGTTGTTCACACCTTTTTTTGGTTTGTTGTTCACACCTTTTTTTGGTTTGTTGTTCACACCTTTTTTTGGTTTGTTGTTCACACCTTTTCTGGTTTGTTGTTCGCACCTTTTTTGGTTTGTTGTTCGCACCTTTTTTGGTTTGTTGTTCGCACCTTTTTTGGTTTGTTGTTCGCACCTTTTTTGGTTTGTTGTTCACACCTTTTTTTGGTTTGTTGTTCACACCTTTTTTTGTTGTTCACACCTTTTTTGGTTTGTTGTTCACACCTTTTTTTGGTTTGTTGTTCACACCTTTTTTTGGTTTGTTGTTCACACCTTTTTTTGGTTTGTTGTTCACACCTTTTTTGGTTTGTTGTTCACACCTTTTTTTGGTTTGTTGTTCACACCTTTTTTTGGTTTGTTGTTCACACCTTTTTTTGGTTGGTTGTTCACACCTTTTTTTGGTTTGTTGTTCACACCTTTTTTTGGTTTGTTGTTCACACCTTTTCATGGTTTGTTGTTCACACCTTTTTTTGGTTTGTTGTTCACACCTTTTTTTGGTTTGTTGTTCACACCTTTTTTTGGTTTGTTGTTCACCTTTTTTGTTTTTTTGTTCGCACCTTTTTTGGTTTGTTGTTCGCACCTTTTTTGGTTTGTTGTTCACACCTTTTTTTGGTTTGTTGTTCACACCTTTTTTTGTTGTTCACACCTTTTTTGGTTTGTTGTTCACACCTTTTTTGGTTTGTTGTTCACACCTTTTTTTGGTGTGTTGTTCACACCTTTTTTGGTTTGTTGTTCACACCTTTTTTGGTTTGTTGTTCACACCTTTTTTTGGTTTGTTGTTCACACCTTTTTTTGGTTTGTTGTTCACACCTTTTTTTGGTTTGTTGTTCACACCTTTCTTGGTTTGTTGTTCACACCTTTTTTTGGTTTGTTGTTCACACCTTTTTTTGGTTTGTTGTTCACACCTTTTTTTGGTTTGTTGTTCACACCTTTTTTTGGTTTGTTGTTCACACCTTTTTTTGGTTTGTTGTTCACACCTTTTTTTGGTTTGTTGTTCACACCTTTTCTTGGTTTGTTGTTCACACCTTTTTTTGGTTTGTTGTTCACACCATTTTTTGGTTTGTTGTTCACACCTTTTTTTGGTTTGTTGTTCACACTTTTTTTTGGTTTGTTGTTCCCCCATTTTTTTTGGTTTGTTGTTCACACCTTTTTTTGGTTTGTTGTTCACACCTTTTTTTGGTTTGTTGTTCACACCTTTTTTTGGTTTGTTGTTCACACCTTTTTTTGGTTTGTTGTTCACACCTTTTTTTGGTTTGTTGTTCACACCTTTTTTTGGTTTGTTGTTCACACCTTTCTTGGTTTGTTGTTCACACCTTTTTTTGGTTTGTTGTTCACACCTTTTTTTGGTTTGTTGTTCACACCTTTTTTTGGTTTGTTGTTCACACCTTTTTTTGGTTTGTTGTTCACACCTTTTTTTGGTTTGTTGTTCACACCTTTTTTTGGTTTGTTGTTCACACCTTTTCTTGGTTTGTTGTTCACACCTTTTTTTGGTTTGTTGTTCACACCATTTTTTGGTTTGTTGTTCACACCTTTTTTTGGTTTGTTGTTCACACTTTTTTTTGGTTTGTTGTTCCCCCATTTTTTTTGGTTTGTTGTTCACACCTTTTTTTGGTTTGTTGTTCACACCTTTTTTTGGTTTGTTGTTCACACCTTTTTTTGGTTTGTTGTTCACACCTTTTTTTGGTTTGTTGTTCACACCTTTTTTTGGTTTGTTGTTCACACCTTTTTTGGTTTGTTGTTCACACCTTTTTTTTGGTTTGTTGTTCACACCTTTTCTGGTTTGTTGTTCGCACCTTTTTTGGTTTGTTGTTCGCACCTTTTTTGGTTTGTTGTTCGCACCTTTTTTGGTTTGTTGTTCGCACCTTTTTTGGTTTGTTGTTCACACCTTTTTTTGGTTTGTTGTTCACACCTTTTTTTGTTGTTCACACCTTTTTTGGTTTGTTGTTCACACCTTTTTTGGTTTGTTGTTCACACCTTTTTTGGTTTGTTGTTCACACCTTTTTTGGTTTGTTGTTCACACCTTTTTTTGGTTTGTTGTTCACACCTTTTTTTGGTTTGTTGTTCACACCTTTCTTGGTTTGTTGTTCACACCTTTTTTTGGTTTGTTGTTCACACCTTTTTTTGGTTTGTTGTTCACACCTTTTTTTGGTTTGTTGTTCCCACCTTTTTTTGGTTTGTTGTTCACACCTTTTTTTGGTTTGTTGTTCACACCTTTTTTTGGTTTGTTGTTCACACCTTTTCTTGGTTTGTTGTTCACACCTTTTTTTGGTTTGTTGTTCACACCTTTTTTTGGTTTGTTGTTCACACCTTTTTTTGGTTTGTTGTTCACACCTTTTTTTGGTTTGTTGTTCACACCTTTTTTTGGTTTGTTGTTCACACCTTTTTTTGGTTTGTTGTTCACACCTTTTTTTGGTTTGTTGTTCACACCTTTTCTTGGTTTGTTGTTCACACCTTTTTTTGGTTTGTTGTTCACACCATTTTTTGGTTTGTTGTTCACACCTTTTTTTGGTTTGTTGTTCACACTTTTTTTTGGTTTGTTGTTCCCCCATTTTTTTTGGTTTGTTGTTCACACCTTTTTTTGGTTTGTTGTTCACACCTTTTTTTGGTTTGTTGTTCACACCTTTTTTTGGTTTGTTGTTCACACCTTTTTTTGGTTTGTTGTTCACACCTTTTTTTGGTTTGTTGTTCACACCTTTTTTTGGTTTGTTGTTCACACCTTTCTTGGTTTGTTGTTCACACCTTTTTTTGGTTTGTTGTTCACACCTTTTTTTGGTTTGTTGTTCACACCTTTTTTTGGTTTGTTGTTCACACCTTTTTTTGGTTTGTTGTTCACACCTTTTTTTGGTTTGTTGTTCACACCTTTTTTTGGTTTGTTGTTCACACCTTTTCTTGGTTTGTTGTTCACACCTTTTTTTGGTTTGTTGTTCACACCATTTTTTGGTTTGTTGTTCACACCTTTTTTTGGTTTGTTGTTCACACTTTTTTTGGTTTGTTGTTCCCCCATTTTTTTTGGTTTGTTGTTCACACCTTTTTTTGGTTTGTTGTTCACACCTTTTTTTGGTTTGTTGTTCACACCTTTTTTTGGTTTGTTGTTCACACCTTTTTTTGGTTTGTTGTTCACACCTTTTTTTGGTTTGTTGTTCACACCTTTTTTGGTTTGTTGTTCACACCTTTTTTTTGGTTTGTTGTTCACACCTTTTTTTGGTTTGTTGTTCGCACCTTTTTTGGTTTGTTGTTCACACCTTTTTTTGGTTTGTTGTTCACACCTTTTTTTGTTGTTCACACCTTTTTTGGTTTGTTGTTCACACCTTTTTTGGTTTGTTGTTCACACCTTTTTTGGTTTGTTGTTCACACCTTTTTTGGTTTGTTGTTCACACCTTTTTTTGGTTTGTTGTTCACACCTTTTTTTGGTTTGTTGTTCACACCTTTCTTGGTTTGTTGTTCACACCTTTTTTTGGTTTGTTGTTCACACCTTTTTTTGGTTTGTTGTTCACACCTTTTTTTGGTTTGTTGTTCCCACCTTTTTTTGGTTTGTTGTTCACACCTTTTTTTGGTTTGTTGTTCACACCTTTTTTTGGTTTGTTGTTCACACCTTTTCTTGGTTTGTTGTTCACACCTTTTTTTGGTTTGTTGTTCACACCTTTTTTTGGTTTGTTGTTCACACCTTTTTTTGGTTTGTTGTTCACACCTTTTCTGGTTTGTTGTTCGCACCTTTTTTGGTTTGTTGTTCGCACCTTTTTTGGTTTGTTGTTCGCACCTTTTTTGGTTTGTTGTTCGCACCTTTTTTGGTTTGTTGTTCACACCTTTTTTTGGTTTGTTGTTCACACCTTTTTTTGTTGTTCACACCTTTTTTGGTTTGTTGTTCACACGTTTTTTGGTTTGTTGTTCACACCTTTTTTGGTTTGTTGTTCACACCTTTTTTGGTTTGTTGTTCACACCTTTTTTTGGTTTGTTGTTCACACCTTTTTTTGGTTTGTTGTTCACACCTTTTTTTGGTTTGTTGTTCACACCTTTTTTGGTTTGTTGTTCACACCTTTTTTTGGTTTATTGTTCACACCTTTTTTTGGTTTGTTGTTCACACCTTTTTTTGGTTTGTTGTTCACACCTTTTTTGGTTTGTTGTTTGCACCTTTTTTGGTTTGTTGTTCGCACCTTTTTTGGTTTGTTGTTCACACCTTTTTTTGGTTTGTTGTTCACACCTTTTTTTGTTGTTCACACCTTTTTTGGTTTGTTGTTCACACCTTTTTTGGTTTGTTGTTCACACCTTTTTTGGTTTGTTGTTCACACCTTTTTTTGGTGTGTTGTTCACACCTTTTTTGGTTTGTTGTTCACACCTTTTTTGGTTTGTTGTTCACACCTTTTTTTGGTTTGTTGTTCACACCTTTTTTTGGTTTGTTGTTCACACCTTTTTTTGGTTTGTTGTTCACACCTTTTTTTGGTCTGTTGTTCACACCTTTTTTTGGTTTGTTGTTCACACCTTTTTTTGGTTTGTTGTTCACACCTTTTTTTGGTTTGTTGTTCACACTTTTTTTTGGTTTGTTGTTCCCCCATTTTTTTTGGTTTGTTGTTCACACCTTTTTTTGGTTTGTTGTTCACACCTTTTTTTGGTTTGTTGTTCACACCTTTTTTTGGTTTGTTGTTCACACCTTTTTTTGGTTTGTTGTTCACACCTTTTTTTGGTTTGTTGTTCACACCTTTTTTGGTTTGTTGTTCACACCTTTTTTTTGGTTTGTTGTTCACACCTTTTTTTGGTTTCTTGTTCACACCTTTCTTGGTTTGTTGTTCACACCTTTTTTTGGTTTGTTGTTCACACCTTTTTTTGGTTTGTTGTTCACACCTTTTTTTGGTTTGTTGTTCACACCTTTTTTTGGTTTGTTGTTCACACCTTTTTTTGGTTTGTTGTTCACACCTTTTCTTGGTTTGTTGTTCACACCTTTTTTTGGTTTGTTGTTCACACCATTTTTTGGTTTGTTGTTCACACCTTTTTTTGGTTTGTTGTTCACACTTTTTTTTGGTTTGTTGTTCCCCCATTTTTTTTGGTTTGTTGTTCGCACCTTTTTTGGTTTGTTGTTCGCACCTTTTTTGGTTTGTTGTTCGCACCTTTTTTGGTTTGTTGTTCACACCTTTTTTTGGTTTGTTGTTCACACCTTTTTTTGTTGTTCACACCTTTTTTGGTTTGTTGTTCACACGTTTTTTGGTTTGTTGTTCACACCTTTTTTGGTTTGTTGTTCACACCTTTTTTGGTTTGTTGTTCACACCTTTTTTTGGTTTGTTGTTCACACCTTTTTTTGGTTTGTTGTTCACACCTTTCTTGGTTTGTTGTTCACACCTTTTTTTGGTTTGTTGTTCACACCTTTTTTTTGGTTTGTTGTTCACACCTTTTTTGGTTTGTTGTTCCCACCTTTTTTTGGTTTGTTGTTCACACCTTTTTTTGGTTTGTTGTTCACACCTTTTTTTGGTTTGTTGTTCACACCTTTTCTTGGTTTGTTGTTCACACCTTTTTTTGGTTTGTTGTTCACACCTTTTTTTGGTTTGTTGTTCACACCTTTTTTTGGTTTGTTGTTCACACCTTTTCTGGTTTGTTGTTCGCACCTTTTTTGGTTTGTTGTTCGCACCTTTTTTGGTTTGTTGTTCGCACCTTTTTTGGTTTGTTGTTCGCACCTTTTTTGGTTTGTTGTTCACGCCTTTTTTTGGTTTGTTGTTCACACCTTTTTTTGTTGTTCACACCTTTTTTGGTTTGTTGTTCACACGTTTTTTGGTTTGTTGTTCACGCCTTTTTTGGTTTGTTGTTCACACCTTTTTTTGTTTGTTGTTCACACCTTTTTTTGGTTTGTTGTTCACACCTTTTTTTGGTTTGTTGTTCACAGCTTTTTTTGGTTTGTTGTTCACACCTTTTTTGGTTTGTTGTTCACACCTTTTTTTGGTTTGTTGTTCACACCTTTTTTTGGTTTGTTGTTCACACCTTTTTTTGGTTTGTTGTTCACACCTTTTTTGGTTTGTTGTTCGCACCTTTTTTGGTTTGTTGTTCGCACCTTTTTTGGTTTGTTGTTCACACCTTTTTTTGGTTTGTTGTTCACACCTTTTTTTGTTGTTCACACCTTTTTTGGTTTGTTGTTCACACCTTTTTTGGTTTGTTGTTCACACCTTTTTTGGTTTGTTGTTCACACCTTTTTTTGGTTTGTTGTTCACACCTTTTTTTGGTTTGTTGTTCACACCTTTTTTGGTTTGTTGTTCACACCTTTTTTTGGTTTGTTGTTCACACCTTTTTTTGTTGTTCACACCTTTTTTGGTTTGTTGTTCACACCTTTTTTGGTTTGTTGTTCACACCTTTTTTGGTTTGTTG
The DNA here is from genome assembly GCA_932294295.1 of Alitta virens. Lineage (NCBI taxonomy): Eukaryota > Metazoa > Annelida > Polychaeta > Phyllodocida > Nereididae > Alitta > Alitta virens. Next base: position 28,328,034 of record OW028574.1, on the reverse strand, counting down.
TTCACACCTTTTTTTGGTCTGTTGTTCACACCTTTTTTTGGTTTGTTGTTCACACCTTTTTTTGGTTTGTTGTTCACACCTTTTTTTGGTTTGTTGTTCACACTTTTTTTTGGTTTGTTGTTCCCCCATTTTTTTTGGTTTGTTGTTCACACCTTTTTTTGGTTTGTTGTTCACACCTTTTTTTGGTTTGTTGTTCACACCTTTTTTTGGTTTGTTGTTCACACCTTTTTTTGGTTTGTTGTTCACACCTTTTCTTGGTTTGTTGTTCACACCTTTTTTTGGTTTGTTGTTCACACCTTTTTTTGTTGTTCACACCTTTTTTGGTTTGTTGTTCACACATTTTTTTGGTTTGTTGTTCACACCTTTTTTTGGTTTGTTGTTCACACCTTTTTTTGGTTTGTTGTTCACACCTTTTTTGGTTTGTTGTTCACACCTTTTTTTGGTTTGTTGTTCACACCTTTTTTTGTTGTTCACACCTTTTTTGGTTTGTTGTTCACACCTTTTTTTGGTTTGTTGTTCACACCTTTTTTTGGTTTGTTGTTCACACCTTTTTTTGGTTTGTTGTTCACACCTTTTTTGGTTTGTTGTTCACACCTTTTTTTGGTTTGTTGTTCACACCTTTTTTTGGTTTGTTGTTCACACCTTTTTTTGGTTGGTTGTTCACACCTTTTTTTGGTTTGTTGTTCACACCTTTTTTTGGTTTGTTGTTCACACCTTTTTTTGGTTTGTTGTTCACACCTTTTTTTGGTTTGTTGTTCACACCTTTTTTAGGTTTGTTGTTCACACCTTTTTTTGGTTTGTTGTTCACACCTTTTTTTGGTTTGTTGTTCACACCTTTTTTGGTTTGTTGTTCACACCTTTTTTTTGGTTTGTTGTTCACACCTTTTTTTGGTTTGTTGTTCACACCTTTCTTGGTTTGTTGTTCACACCTTTTTTTGGTTTGTTGTTCACACCTTTTTTTGGTTTGTTGTTCACACCTTTTTTTGGTTTGTTGTTCCCACCTTTTTTTGGTTTGTTGTTCACACCTTTTTTTGGTTTGTTGTTCACACCTTTTTTTGGTTTGTTGTTCACACCTTTTCTTGGTTTGTTGTTCACACCTTTTTTTGGTTGGTTGTTCACACCTTTTTTTGGTTTGTTGTTCACACCTTTTTTTGGTTTGTTGTTCGCACCTTTTTTGGTTTGTTGTTCGCACCTTTTTTGGTTTGTTGTTCACACCTTTTTTTGGTTTGTTGTTCACACCTTTTTTTGTTGTTCACACCTTTTTTGGTTTGTTGTTCACACCTTTTTTTGGTTTGTTGTTCACACCTTTTTTTGGTTTGTTGTTCACACCTTTTTTTGGTTTGTTGTTCACACCTTTTTTTGGTTTGTTGTTCACACCTTTTCTTGGTTTGTTGTTCACACCTTTTTTTGGTTTGTTGTTCACACCTTTTTTTGGTTTGTTGTTCACACCTTTTTTTGGTTTGTTGTTCACCTTTTTTGTTTTTTTGTTCGCACCTTTTTTGGTTTGTTGTTCGCACCTTTTTTGGTTTGTTGTTCACACCTTTTTTTGGTTTGTTGTTCACACCTTTTTTTGTTGTTCACACCTTTTTTGGTTTGTTGTTCACACCTTTTTTGGTTTGTTGTTCACACCTTTTTTTGGTGTGTTGTTCACACCTTTTTTGGTTTGTTGTTCACACCTTTTTTGGTTTGTTGTTCACACCTTTTTTTGGTTTGTTGTTCACACCTTTTTTTGGTTTGTTGTTCACACCTTTTTTTGGTTTGTTGTTCACACCTTTCTTGGTTTGTTGTTCACACCTTTTTTTGGTTTGTTGTTCACACCTTTTTTTGGTTTGTTGTTCACACCTTTTTTTGGTTTGTTGTTCACACCTTTTTTTGGTTTGTTGTTCACACCTTTTTTTGGTTTGTTGTTCACACCTTTTTTTGGTTTGTTGTTCACACCTTTTCTTGGTTTGTTGTTCACACCTTTTTTTGGTTTGTTGTTCACACCATTTTTTGGTTTGTTGTTCACACCTTTTTTTGGTTTGTTGTTCACACTTTTTTTTGGTTTGTTGTTCCCCCATTTTTTTTGGTTTGTTGTTCACACCTTTTTTTGGTTTGTTGTTCACACCTTTTTTTGGTTTGTTGTTCACACCTTTTTTTGGTTTGTTGTTCACACCTTTTTTTGGTTTGTTGTTCACACCTTTTTTTGGTTTGTTGTTCACACCTTTTTTTGGTTTGTTGTTCACACCTTTCTTGGTTTGTTGTTCACACCTTTTTTTGGTTTGTTGTTCACACCTTTTTTTGGTTTGTTGTTCACACCTTTTTTTGGTTTGTTGTTCACACCTTTTTTTGGTTTGTTGTTCACACCTTTTTTTGGTTTGTTGTTCACACCTTTTTTTGGTTTGTTGTTCACACCTTTTCTTGGTTTGTTGTTCACACCTTTTTTTGGTTTGTTGTTCACACCATTTTTTGGTTTGTTGTTCACACCTTTTTTTGGTTTGTTGTTCACACTTTTTTTTGGTTTGTTGTTCCCCCATTTTTTTTGGTTTGTTGTTCACACCTTTTTTTGGTTTGTTGTTCACACCTTTTTTTGGTTTGTTGTTCACACCTTTTTTTGGTTTGTTGTTCACACCTTTTTTTGGTTTGTTGTTCACACCTTTTTTTGGTTTGTTGTTCACACCTTTTTTGGTTTGTTGTTCACACCTTTTTTTTGGTTTGTTGTTCACACCTTTTTTTGGTTTGTTGTTCACACCTTTCTTGGTTTGTTGTTCACACCTTTTTTTGGTTTGTTGTTCACACCTTTTTTTGGTTTGTTGTTCACACCTTTTTTTGGTTTGTTGTTCCCACCTTTTTTTGGTTTGTTGTTCACACCTTTTTTTGGTTTGTTGTTCACACCTTTTTTTGGTCTGTTGTTCACACCTTTTTTTGGTTTGTTGTTCACACCTTTTTTTGGTTTGTTGTTCACACCTTTTTTTGGTTTGTTGTTCACACTTTTTTTTGGTTTGTTGTTCCCCCATTTTTTTTGGTTTGTTGTTCACACCTTTTTTTGGTTTGTTGTTCACACCTTTTTTTGGTTTGTTGTTCACACCTTTTTTTGGTTTGTTGTTCACACCTTTTTTTGGTTTGTTGTTCACACCTTTTTTTTGGTTTGTTGTTCACACCTTTTTTTGGTTTGTTGTTCACACCTTTCTTGGTTTGTTGTTCACACCTTTTTTTGGTTTGTTGTTCACACCTTTTTTTGGTTTGTTGTTCACACTTTTTTTTGGTTTGTTGTTCACACCTTTTTTAGGTTTGTTGTTCACACCTTTTTTTGGTTTGTTGTTCACACCTTTTTTTGGTTTGTTGTTCACACCTTTTTTGGTTTGTTGTTCACACCTTTTTTTGGTTTGTTGTTCACACCTTGTTTTGTTGTTCACACCTTTTTTGGTTTGTTGTTCACACATTTTTTTGGTTTGTTGTTCACACCTTTTTTTGGTTTGTTGTTCACACCTTTTTTTGGTTTGTTGTTCACACCTTTTTTGGTTTGTTGTTCACACCTTTTTTTGGTTTCTTGTTCACACCTTTTTTTGTTGTTCACACCTTTTTTAGTTTGTTGTTCACACCTTTTTTTGGTTTGTTGTTCACACCTTTTTTTGGTTTGTTGTTCACACCTTTTTTTGGTTTGTTGTTCACACCTTTTTTGGTTTGTTGTTCACACCTTTTTTTGGTTTGTTGTTCACACCTTTTTTTGGTTTGTTGTTCACACCTTTTTTTGGTTGGTTGTTCACACCTTTTTTTGGTTTGTTGTTCACACCTTTTTTTGGTTTGTTGTTCACACCTTTTTTTGGTTTGTTGTTCACACCTTTTTTTGGTTTGTTGTTCACACCTTTTTTAGGTTTGTTGTTCACACCTTTTTTTGGTTTGTTGTTCACACCTTTTTTTGGTTTGTTGTTCACACCTTTTTTGGTTTGTTGTTCACACCTTTTTTTTGGTTTGTTGTTCACACCTTTTTTTGGTTTGTTGTTCACACCTTTCTTGGTTTGTTGTTCACACCTTTTTTTGGTTTGTTGTTCACACCTTTTTTTGGTTTGTTGTTCACACCTTTTTTTGGTTTGTTGTTCCCACCTTTTTTTGGTTTGTTGTTCACACCTTTTTTTGGTTTGTTGTTCACACCTTTTTTTGGTTTGTTGTTCACACCTTTTCTTGGTTTGTTGTTCACACCTTTTTTTGGTTTGTTGTTCACACCTTTTTTTGGTTTGTTGTTCACACCTTTTTTTGGTTTGTTGTTCACACCTTTTCTGGTTTGTTGTTCGCACCTTTTTTGGTTTGTTGTTCGCACCTTTTTTGGTTTGTTGTTCGCACCTTTTTTGGTTTGTTGTTCGCACCTTTTTTGGTTTGTTGTTCACACCTTTTTTTGGTTTGTTGTTCACACCTTTTTTTGTTGTTCACACCTTTTTTGGTTTGTTGTTCACACCTTTTTTTGGTTTGTTGTTCACACCTTTTTTTGGTTTGTTGTTCACACCTTTTTTTGGTTTGTTGTTCACACCTTTTTTGGTTTGTTGTTCACACCTTTTTTTGGTTTGTTGTTCACACCTTTTTTTGGTTTGTTGTTCACACCTTTTTTTGGTTGGTTGTTCACACCTTTTTTTGGTTTGTTGTTCACACCTTTTTTTGGTTTGTTGTTCACACCTTTTCTTGGTTTGTTGTTCACACCTTTTTTTGGTTTGTTGTTCACACCTTTTTTTGGTTTGTTGTTCACACCTTTTTTTGGTTTGTTGTTCACCTTTTTTGTTTTTTTGTTCGCACCTTTTTTGGTTTGTTGTTCGCACCTTTTTTGGTTTGTTGTTCACACCTTTTTTTGGTTTGTTGTTCACACCTTTTTTTGTTGTTCACACCTTTTTTGGTTTGTTGTTCACACCTTTTTTGGTTTGTTGTTCACACCTTTTTTTGGTGTGTTGTTCACACCTTTTTTGGTTTGTTGTTCACACCTTTTTTGGTTTGTTGTTCACACCTTTTTTTGGTTTGTTGTTCACACCTTTTTTTGGTTTGTTGTTCACACCTTTTTTTGGTTTGTTGTTCACACCTTTCTTGGTTTGTTGTTCACACCTTTTTTTGGTTTGTTGTTCACACCTTTTTTTGGTTTGTTGTTCACACCTTTTTTTGGTTTGTTGTTCACACCTTTTTTTGGTTTGTTGTTCACACCTTTTTTTGGTTTGTTGTTCACACCTTTTTTTGGTTTGTTGTTCACACCTTTTCTTGGTTTGTTGTTCACACCTTTTTTTGTTGTTCACACCATTTTTTGGTTTGTTGTTCACACCTTTTTTTGGTTTGTTGTTCACACTTTTTTTTGGTTTGTTGTTCCCCCATTTTTTTTGGTTTGTTGTTCACACCTTTTTTTGGTTTGTTGTTCACACCTTTTTTTGGTTTGTTGTTCACACCTTTTTTTGGTTTGTTGTTCACACCTTTTTTTGGTTTGTTGTTCACACCTTTTTTTGGTTTGTTGTTCACACCTTTTTTTGGTTTGTTGTTCACACCTTTCTTGGTTTGTTGTTCACACCTTTTTTTGGTTTGTTGTTCACACCTTTTTTTGGTTTGTTGTTCACACCTTTTTTTGGTTTGTTGTTCACACCTTTTTTTGGTTTGTTGTTCACACCTTTTTTTGGTTTGTTGTTCACACCTTTTTTTGGTTTGTTGTTCACACCTTTTCTTGGTTTGTTGTTCACACCTTTTTTTGGTTTGTTGTTCACACCATTTTTTGGTTTGTTGTTCACACCTTTTTTTGGTTTGTTGTTCACACTTTTTTTTGGTTTGTTGTTCCCCCATTTTTTTTGGTTTGTTGTTCACACCTTTTTTTGGTTTGTTGTTCACACCTTTTTTTGGTTTGTTGTTCACACCTTTTTTTGGTTTGTTGTTCACACCTTTTTTTGGTTTGTTGTTCACACCTTTTTTTGGTTTGTTGTTCACACCTTTTTTGGTTTGTTGTTCACACCTTTTTTTTGGTTTGTTGTTCACACCTTTTTTTGGTTTGTTGTTCACACCTTTCTTGGTTTGTTGTTCACACCTTTTTTTGGTTTGTTGTTCACACCTTTTTTTGGTTTGTTGTTCACACCTTTTTTTGGTTTGTTGTTCCCACCTTTTTTTGGTTTGTTGTTCACACCTTTTTTTGGTTTGTTGTTCACACCTTTTTTTGGTTTGTTGTTCACACCTTTTTTGGTTTGTTGTTCACACCTTTTTTTTGGTTTGTTGTTCACACCTTTTTTTGGTTTGTTGTTCACACCTTTCTTGGTTTGTTGTTCACACCTTTTTTTGGTTTGTTGTTCACACCTTTTTTTGGTTTGTTGTTCACACCTTTTTTTGGTTTGTTGTTCCCACCTTTTTTTGGTTTGTTGTTCGCACCTTTTTTGGTTTGTTGTTCACACCTTTTTTTGGTTTGTTGTTCACACCTTTTTTTGTTGTTCACACCTTTTTTGGTTTGTTGTTCACACCTTTTTTGGTTTGTTGTTCACACCTTTTTTGGTTTGTTGTTCACACCTTTTTTGGTTTGTTGTTCACACCTTTTTTTGGTTTGTTGTTCACACCTTTTTTTGGTTTGTTGTTCACACCTTTCTTGGTTTGTTGTTCACACCTTTTTTTGGTTTGTTGTTCACACCTTTTTTTGGTTTGTTGTTCACACCTTTTTTTGGTTTGTTGTTCCCACCTTTTTTTGGTTTGTTGTTCACACCTTTTTTTGGTTTGTTGTTCACACCTTTTTTTGGTTTGTTGTTCACACCTTTTCTTGGTTTGTTGTTCACACCTTTTTTTGGTTTGTTGTTCACACCTTTTTTTGGTTTGTTGTTCACACCTTTTTTTGGTTTGTTGTTCACACCTTTTCTGGTTTGTTGTTCGCACCTTTTTTGGTTTGTTGTTCGCACCTTTTTTGGTTTGTTGTTCGCACCTTTTTTGGTTTGTTGTTCGCACCTTTTTTGGTTTGTTGTTCACACCTTTTTTTGGTTTGTTGTTCACACCTTTTTTTGTTGTTCACACCTTTTTTGGTTTGTTGTTCACACGTTTTTTGGTTTGTTGTTCACACCTTTTTTGGTTTGTTGTTCACACCTTTTTTGGTTTGTTGTTCACACCTTTTTTTGGTTTGTTGTTCACACCTTTTTTTGGTTTGTTGTTCACACCTTTTTTTGGTTTGTTGTTCACACCTTTTTTGGTTTGTTGTTCACACCTTTTTTTGGTTTATTGTTCACACCTTTTTTTGGTTTGTTGTTCACACCTTTTTTTGGTTTGTTGTTCACACCTTTTTTGGTTTGTTGTTTGCACCTTTTTTGGTTTGTTGTTCGCACCTTTTTTGGTTTGTTGTTCACACCTTTTTTTGGTTTGTTGTTCACACCTTTTTTTGTTGTTCACACCTTTTTTGGTTTGTTGTTCACACCTTTTTTGGTTTGTTGTTCACACCTTTTTTGGTTTGTTGTTCACACCTTTTTTTGGTGTGTTGTTCACACCTTTTTTGGTTTGTTGTTCACACCTTTTTTGGTTTGTTGTTCACACCTTTTTTTGGTTTGTTGTTCACACCTTTTTTTGGTTTGTTGTTCACACCTTTTTTTGGTTTGTTGTTCACACCTTTTTTTGGTCTGTTGTTCACACCTTTTTTTGGTTTGTTGTTCACACCTTTTTTTGGTTTGTTGTTCACACCTTTTTTTGGTTTGTTGTTCACACTTTTTTTTGGTTTGTTGTTCCCCCATTTTTTTTGGTTTGTTGTTCACACCTTTTTTTGGTTTGTTGTTCACACCTTTTTTTGGTTTGTTGTTCACACCTTTTTTTGGTTTGTTGTTCACACCTTTTTTTGGTTTGTTGTTCACACCTTTTTTTGGTTTGTTGTTCACACCTTTTTTGGTTTGTTGTTCACACCTTTTTTTTGGTTTGTTGTTCACACCTTTTTTTGGTTTCTTGTTCACACCTTTCTTGGTTTGTTGTTCACACCTTTTTTTGGTTTGTTGTTCACACCTTTTTTTGGTTTGTTGTTCACACCTTTTTTGGTTTGTTGTTCACACCTTTTTTTTGGTTTGTTGTTCACACCTTTTTTTGGTTTGTTGTTCACACCTTTCTTGGTTTGTTGTTCACACCTTTTTTTGGTTTGTTGTTCACACCTTTTTTTGGTTTGTTGTTCACACCTTTTTTTGGTTTGTTGTTCCCACCTTTTTTTGGTTTGTTGTTCACACCTTTTTTTGGTTTGTTGTTCACACCTTTTTTTGGTTTGTTGTTCACACCTTTTCTTGGTTTGTTGTTCACACCTTTTTTTGGTTTGTTGTTCACACCTTTTTTTGGTTTGTTGTTCACACCTTTTTTTGGTTTGTTGTTCACACCTTTTCTGGTTTGTTGTTCGCACCTTTTTTGGTTTGTTGTTCGCACCTTTTTTGGTTTGTTGTTCGCACCTTTTTTGGTTTGTTGTTCGCACCTTTTTTGGTTTGTTGTTCACACCTTTTTTTGGTTTGTTGTTCACACCTTTTTTTGTTGTTCACACCTTTTTTGGTTTGTTGTTCACACCTTTTTTTGGTTTGTTGTTCACACCTTTTTTTGGTTTGTTGTTCACACCTTTTTTTGGTTTGTTGTTCACACCTTTTTTGGTTTGTTGTTCACACCTTTTTTTGGTTTGTTGTTCACACCTTTTTTTGGTTTGTTGTTCACACCTTTTTTTGGTTGGTTGTTCACACCTTTTTTTGGTTTGTTGTTCACACCTTTTTTTGGTTTGTTGTTCACACCTTTTCTTGGTTTGTTGTTCACACCTTTTTTTGGTTTGTTGTTCACACCTTTTTTTGGTTTGTTGTTCACACCTTTTTTTGGTTTGTTGTTCACCTTTTTTGTTTTTTTGTTCGCACCTTTTTTGGTTTGTTGTTCGCACCTTTTTTGGTTTGTTGTTCACACCTTTTTTTGGTTTGTTGTTCACACCTTTTTTTGTTGTTCACACCTTTTTTGGTTTGTTGTTCACACCTTTTTTGGTTTGTTGTTCACACCTTTTTTTGGTGTGTTGTTCACACCTTTTTTGGTTTGTTGTTCACACCTTTTTTGGTTTGTTGTTCACACCTTTTTTTGGTTTGTTGTTCACACCTTTTTTTGGTTTGTTGTTCACACCTTTTTTTGGTTTGTTGTTCACACCTTTCTTGGTTTGTTGTTCACACCTTTTTTTGGTTTGTTGTTCACACCTTTTTTTGGTTTGTTGTTCACACCTTTTTTTGGTTTGTTGTTCACACCTTTTTTTGGTTTGTTGTTCACACCTTTTTTTGGTTTGTTGTTCACACCTTTTTTTGGTTTGTTGTTCACACCTTTTCTTGGTTTGTTGTTCACACCTTTTTTTGTTGTTCACACCATTTTTTGGTTTGTTGTTCACACCTTTTTTTGGTTTGTTGTTCACACTTTTTTTTGGTTTGTTGTTCCCCCATTTTTTTTGGTTTGTTGTTCACACCTTTTTTTGGTTTGTTGTTCACACCTTTTTTTGGTTTGTTGTTCACACCTTTTTTTGGTTTGTTGTTCACACCTTTTTTTGGTTTGTTGTTCACACCTTTTTTTGGTTTGTTGTTCACACCTTTTTTTGGTTTGTTGTTCACACCTTTCTTGGTTTGTTGTTCACACCTTTTTTTGGTTTGTTGTTCACACCTTTTTTTGGTTTGTTGTTCACACCTTTTTTTGGTTTGTTGTTCACACCTTTTTTTGGTTTGTTGTTCACACCTTTTTTTGGTTTGTTGTTCACACCTTTTTTTGGTTTGTTGTTCACACCTTTTCTTGGTTTGTTGTTCACACCTTTTTTTGGTTTGTTGTTCACACCATTTTTTGGTTTGTTGTTCACACCTTTTTTTGGTTTGTTGTTCACACTTTTTTTTGGTTTGTTGTTCCCCCATTTTTTTTGGTTTGTTGTTCACACCTTTTTTTGGTTTGTTGTTCACACCTTTTTTTGGTTTGTTGTTCACACCTTTTTTTGGTTTGTTGTTCACACCTTTTTTTGGTTTGTTGTTCACACCTTTTTTTGGTTTGTTGTTCACACCTTTTTTGGTTTGTTGTTCACACCTTTTTTTTGGTTTGTTGTTCACACCTTTTTTTGGTTTGTTGTTCACACCTTTCTTGGTTTGTTGTTCACACCTTTTTTTGGTTTGTTGTTCACACCTTTTTTTGGTTTGTTGTTCACACCTTTTTTTGGTTTGTTGTTCCCACCTTTTTTTGGTTTGTTGTTCACACCTTTTTTTGGTTTGTTGTTCACACCTTTTTTTGGTTTGTTGTTCACACCTTTTTTGGTTTGTTGTTCACACCTTTTTTTTGGTTTGTTGTTCACACCTTTTTTTGGTTTGTTGTTCACACCTTTCTTGGTTTGTTGTTCACACCTTTTTTTGGTTTGTTGTTCACACCTTTTTTTGGTTTGTTGTTCACACCTTTTTTTGGTTTGTTGTTCCCACCTTTTTTTGGTTTGTTGTTCGCACCTTTTTTGGTTTGTTGTTCACACCTTTTTTTGGTTTGTTGTTCACACCTTTTTTTGTTGTTCACACCTTTTTTGGTTTGTTGTTCACACCTTTTTTGGTTTGTTGTTCACACCTTTTTTGGTTTGTTGTTCACACCTTTTTTGGTTTGTTGTTCACACCTTTTTTTGGTTTGTTGTTCACACCTTTTTTTGGTTTGTTGTTCACACCTTTCTTGGTTTGTTGTTCACACCTTTTTTTGGTTTGTTGTTCACACCTTTTTTTGGTTTGTTGTTCACACCTTTTTTTGGTTTGTTGTTCCCACCTTTTTTTGGTTTGTTGTTCACACCTTTTTTTGGTTTGTTGTTCACACCTTTTTTTGGTTTGTTGTTCACACCTTTTCTTGGTTTGTTGTTCACACCTTTTTTTGGTTTGTTGTTCACACCTTTTTTTGGTTTGTTGTTCACACCTTTTTTTGGTTTGTTGTTCACACCTTTTCTGGTTTGTTGTTCGCACCTTTTTTGGTTTGTTGTTCGCACCTTTTTTGGTTTGTTGTTCGCACCTTTTTTGGTTTGTTGTTCGCACCTTTTTTGGTTTGTTGTTCACACCTTTTTTTGGTTTGTTGTTCACACCTTTTTTTGTTGTTCACACCTTTTTTGGTTTGTTGTTCACACGTTTTTTGGTTTGTTGTTCACACCTTTTTTGGTTTGTTGTTCACACCTTTTTTGGTTTGTTGTTCACACCTTTTTTTGGTTTGTTGTTCACACCTTTTTTTGGTTTGTTGTTCACACCTTTTTTTGGTTTGTTGTTCACACCTTTTTTGGTTTGTTGTTCACACCTTTTTTTGGTTTATTGTTCACACCTTTTTTTGGTTTGTTGTTCACACCTTTTTTTGGTTTGTTGTTCACACCTTTTTTGGTTTGTTGTTTGCACCTTTTTTGGTTTGTTGTTCGCACCTTTTTTGGTTTGTTGTTCACACCTTTTTTTGGTTTGTTGTTCACACCTTTTTTTGTTGTTCACACCTTTTTTGGTTTGTTGTTCACACCTTTTTTGGTTTGTTGTTCACACCTTTTTTGGTTTGTTGTTCACACCTTTTTTTGGTGTGTTGTTCACACCTTTTTTGGTTTGTTGTTCACACCTTTTTTGGTTTGTTGTTCACACCTTTTTTTGGTTTGTTGTTCACACCTTTTTTTGGTTTGTTGTTCACACCTTTTTTTGGTTTGTTGTTCACACCTTTTTTTGGTCTGTTGTTCACACCTTTTTTTGGTTTGTTGTTCACACCTTTTTTTGGTTTGTTGTTCACACCTTTTTTTGGTTTGTTGTTCACACTTTTTTTTGGTTTGTTGTTCCCCCATTTTTTTTGGTTTGTTGTTCACACCTTTTTTTGGTTTGTTGTTCACACCTTTTTTTGGTTTGTTGTTCACACCTTTTTTTGGTTTGTTGTTCACACCTTTTTTTGGTTTGTTGTTCACACCTTTTTTTGGTTTGTTGTTCACACCTTTTTTGGTTTGTTGTTCACACCTTTTTTTTGGTTTGTTGTTCACACCTTTTTTTGGTTTCTTGTTCACACCTTTCTTGGTTTGTTGTTCACACCTTTTTTTGGTTTGTTGTTCACACCTTTTTTTGGTTTGTTGTTCACACCTTTTTTTGGTTTGTTGTTCACACCTTTTTTTGGTTTGTTGTTCACACCTTTTTTTGGTTTGTTGTTCACACCTTTTTTTGGTTTGTTGTTCACACCTTTTCTTGGTTTGTTGTTCACACCTTTTTTTGGTTTGTTGTTCACACCATTTTTTGGTTTGTTGTTCACACCTTTTTTTGGTTTGTTGTTCACACTTTTTTTTGGTTTGTTGTTCCCCCATCTTTTTTGGTTTGTTGTTCACACCTTTTTTGGTTTGTTGTTCGCACCTTTTTGGTTTGTTGTTCGCACCTTTTTTGGTTTGTTGTTCACACCTTTTTTTGGTTTGTTGTTCACACCTTTTTTTGTTGTTCACACCTTTTTTGGTTTGTTGTTCACACGTTTTTTGGTTTGTTGTTCACACCTTTTTTGGTTTGTTGTTCACACCTTTTTTGGTTTGTTGTTCACACCTTTTTTTGGTTTGTTGTTCACACCTTTTTTTGGTTTGTTGTTCACACCTTTTTTTGGTTTGTTGTTCACACCTTTTCTTGGTTTGTTGTTCACACCTTTTTTTGGTTTGTTGTTCACACCATTTTTTGGTTTGTTGTTCACACCTTTTTTTGGTTTGTTGTTCACACTTTTTTTTGGTTTGTTGTTCCCCCATTTTTTTTGGTTTGTTGTTCACACCTTTTTTTGGTTTGTTGTTCACACCTTTTTTTGGTTTGTTGTTCACACCTTTTTTTGGTTTGTTGTTCACACCTTTTTTTGGTTTGTTGTTCACACCTTTTTTTGGTTTGTTGTTCACACCTTTTTTTGGTTTGTTGTTCACACCTTTCTTGGTTTGTTGTTCACACCTTTTTTTGGTTTGTTGTTCACACCTTTTTTTGGTTTGTTGTTCACACCTTTTTTTGGTTTGTTGTTCACACCTTTTTTTGGTTTGTTGTTCACACCTTTTTTTGGTTTGTTGTTCACACCTTTTTTTGGTTTGTTGTTCACACCTTTTCTTGGTTTGTTGTTCACACCTTTTTTTGGTTTGTTGTTCACACCATTTTTTGGTTTGTTGTTCACACCTTTTTTTGGTTTGTTGTTCACACTTTTTTTTGGTTTGTTGTTCCCCCATTTTTTTTGGTTTGTTGTTCACACCTTTTTTTGGTTTGTTGTTCACACCTTTTTTTGGTTTGTTGTTCACACCTTTTTTTGGTTTGTTGTTCACACCTTTTTTTGGTTTGTTGTTCACACCTTTTTTTGGTTTGTTGTTCACACCTTTTTTGGTTTGTTGTTCACACCTTTTTTTTGGTTTGTTGTTCACACCTTTTTTTGGTTTGTTGTTCACACCTTTCTTGGTTTGTTGTTCACACCTTTTTTTGGTTTGTTGTTCACACCTTTTTTTGGTTTGTTGTTCACACCTTTTTTTGGTTTGTTGTTCCCACCTTTTTTTGGTTTGTTGTTCACACCTTTTTTTGGTTTGTTGTTCACACCTTTTTTTGGTCTGTTGTTCACACCTTTTTTTGGTTTGTTGTTCACACCTTTTTTTGGTTTGTTGTTCACACCTTTTTTTGGTTTGTTGTTCACACTTTTTTTTGGTTTGTTGTTCCCCCATTTTTTTTGGTTTGTTGTTCACACCTTTTTTTGGTTTGTTGTTCACACCTTTTTTTGGTTTGTTGTTCACACCTTTTTTTGGTTTGTTGTTCACACCTTTTTTTGGTTTGTTGTTCACACCTTTTTTTGGTTTGTTGTTCACACCTTTTTTGGTTTGTTGTTCACACCTTTTTTTTGGTTTGTTGTTCACACCTTTTTTTGGTTTGTTGTTCACACCTTTCTTGGTTTGTTGTTCACACCTTTTTTTGGTTTGTTGTTCACACCTTTTTTTGGTTTGTTGTTCACACCTTTTTTTGGTTTGTTGTTCACACCTTTTTTTGGTTTGTTGTTCACACCTTTTTTTGGTTTGTTGTTCACACCTTTTTTTGGTTTGTTGTTCACACCTTTTCTTGGTTTGTTGTTCACACCTTTTTTTGGTTTGTTGTTCACACCATTTTTTGGTTTGTTGTTCACACCTTTTTTTGGTTTGTTGTTCACACTTTTTTTTGGTTTGTTGTTCCCCCATCTTTTTTGGTTTGTTGTTCACACCTTTTTTTGGTTTGTTGTTCACACCTTTTTTTGGTTTGTTGTTCACACCTTTTTTTGGTTTGTTGTTCACACCTTTTTTAGGTTTGTTGTTCACACCTTTTTTTGGTTTGTTGTTCACACCTTTTTTTGGTTTGTTGTTCACACCTTTTTTGGTTTGTTGTTCACACCTTTTTTTTGGTTTGTTGTTCACACCTTTTTTTGGTTTGTTGTTCACACCTTTCTTGGTTTGTTGTTCACACCTTTTTTTGGTTTGTTGTTCACACCTTTTTTTGGTTTGTTGTTCACACCTTTTTTTGGTTTGTTGTTCCCACCTTTTTTTGGTTTGTTGTTCACACCTTTTTTTGGTTTGTTGTTCACACCTTTTTTTGGTTTGTTGTTCACACCTTTTCTTGGTTTGTTGTTCACACCTTTTTTTGGTTTGTTGTTCACACCTTTTTTTGGTTTGTTGTTCACACCTTTTTTTGGTTTGTTGTTCACACCTTTTCTGGTTTGTTGTTCGCACCTTTTTTGGTTTGTTGTTCGCACCTTTTTTGGTTTGTTGTTCACACCTTTTTTTGGTTTGTTGTTCACACCTTTTTTTGGTTTGTTGTTCACACCTTTTTTGGTTTGTTGTTCACACCTTTTTTTGGTTTGTTGTTCACACCTTTTTTTGGTTTGTTGTTCACACCTTTTTTTGGTTGGTTGTTCACACCTTTTTTTGGTTTGTTGTTCACACCTTTTTTTGGTTTGTTGTTCACACCTTTTCTTGGTTTGTTGTTCACACCTTTTTTTGGTTTGTTGTTCACACCTTGTTTTGTTGTTCACACCTTTTTTGGTTTGTTGTTCACACATTTTTTTGGTTTGTTGTTCACACCTTTTTTTGGTTTGTTGTTCACACCTTTTTTTGGTTTGTTGTTCACACCTTTTTTGGTTTGTTGTTCACACCTTTTTTTGGTTTGTTGTTCACACCTTTTTTTGTTGTTCACACCTTTTTTGGTTTGTTGTTCACACCTTTTTTTGGTTTGTTGTTCACACCTTTTTTTGGTTTGTTGTTCACACCTTTTTTTGGTTTGTTGTTCACACCTTTTTTGGTTTGTTGTTCACACCTTTTTTTGGTTTGTTGTTCACACCTTTTTTTGGTTTGTTGTTCACACCTTTTTTTGGTTGGTTGTTCACACCTTTTTTTGGTTTGTTGTTCACACCTTTTTTTGGTTTGTTGTTCACACCTTTTTTTGGTTTGTTGTTCACACCTTTTTTAGGTTTGTTGTTCACACCTTTTCTTGGTTTGTTGTTCACACCTTTTTTTGGTTTGTTGTTCACACCATTTTTTGGTTTGTTGTTCACACCTTTTTTTGGTTTGTTGTTCACACTTTTTTTTGGTTTGTTGTTCCCCCATTTTTTTTGGTTTGTTGTTCACACCTTTTTTTGGTTTGTTGTTCACACCTTTTTTTGGTTTGTTGTTCACACCTTTTTTTGGTTTGTTGTTCACACCTTTTTTTGGTTTGTTGTTCACACCTTTTTTTGGTTTGTTGTTCACACCTTTTTTGGTTTGTTGTTCACACCTTTTTTTTGGTTTGTTGTTCACACCTTTTTTTGGTTTGTTGTTCACACCTTTCTTGGTTTGTTGTTCACACCTTTTTTTGGTTTGTTGTTCACACCTTTTTTTGGTTTGTTGTTCACACCTTTTTTTGGTTTGTTGTTCCCACCTTTTTTTGGTTTGTTGTTCACACCTTTTTTTGGTTTGTTGTTCACACCTTTTTTTGGTCTGTTGTTCACACCTTTTTTTGGTTTGTTGTTCACACCTTTTTTTGGTTTGTTGTTCACACCTTTTTTTGGTTTGTTGTTCACACTTTTTTTTGGTTTGTTGTTCCCCCATTTTTTTTGGTTTGTTGTTCACACCTTTTTTTGGTTTGTTGTTCACACCTTTTTTTGGTTTGTTGTTCACACCTTTTTTTGGTTTGTTGTTCACACCTTTTTTTGGTTTGTTGTTCACACCTTTTTTTGGTTTGTTGTTCACACCTTTTTTGGTTTGTTGTTCACACCTTTTTTTTGGTTTGTTGTTCACACCTTTTTTTGGTTTGTTGTTCACACCTTTCTTGGTTTGTTGTTCACACCTTTTTTTGGTTTGTTGTTCACACCTTTTTTTGGTTTGTTGTTCACACCTTTTTTTGGTTTGTTGTTCACACCTTTTTTTGGTTTGTTGTTCACACCTTTTTTTGGTTTGTTGTTCACACCTTTTTTTGGTTTGTTGTTCACACCTTTTCTTGGTTTGTTGTTCACACCTTTTTTTGGTTTGTTGTTCACACCATTTTTTGGTTTGTTGTTCACACCTTTTTTTGGTTTGTTGTTCACACCTTTTTTTGGTTTGTTGTTCACACCTTTTTTTGGTTTGTTGTTCACACCTTTTTTGGTTTGTTGTTCACACCTTTTTTTTGGTTTGTTGTTCACACCTTTTTTTGGTTTGTTGTTCACACCTTTCTTGGTTTGTTGTTCACACCTTTTTTTGGTTTGTTGTTCACACCTTTTTTTGGTTTGTTGTTCACACCTTTTTTTGGTTTGTTGTTCCCACCTTTTTTTGGTTTGTTGTTCACACCTTTTTTTGGTTTGTTGTTCACACCTTTTTTTGGTTTGTTGTTCACACCTTTTCTTGGTTTGTTGTTCACACCTTTTTTTGGTTTGTTGTTCACACCTTTTTTTGGTTTGTTGTTCACACCTTTTTTTGGTTTGTTGTTCACACCTTTTCTGGTTTGTTGTTCGCACCTTTTTTGGTTTGTTGTTCGCACCTTTTTTGGTTTGTTGTTCGCACCTTTTTTGGTTTGTTGTTCGCACCTTTTTTGGTTTGTTGTTCACACCTTTTTTTGGTTTGTTGTTCACACCTTTTTTTGTTGTTCACACCTTTTTTGGTTTGTTGTTCACACCTTTTTTTGGTTTGTTGTTCACACCTTTTTTTGGTTTGTTGTTCACACCTTTTTTTGGTTTGTTGTTCACACCTTTTTTGGTTTGTTGTTCACACCTTTTTTTGGTTTGTTGTTCACACCTTTTTTTGGTTTGTTGTTCACACCTTTTTTTGGTTGGTTGTTCACACCTTTTTTTGGTTTGTTGTTCACACCTTTTTTTGGTTTGTTGTTCACACCTTTTCTTGGTTTGTTGTTCACACCTTTTTTTGGTTTGTTGTTCACACCTTTTTTTGGTTTGTTGTTCACACCTTTTTTTGGTTTGTTGTTCACCTTTTTTGTTTTTTTGTTCGCACCTTTTTTGGTTTGTTGTTCGCACCTTTTTTGGTTTGTTGTTCACACCTTTTTTTGGTTTGTTGTTCACACCTTTTTTTGTTGTTCACACCTTTTTTGGTTTGTTGTTCACACCTTTTTTGGTTTGTTGTTCACACCTTTTTTTGGTGTGTTGTTCACACCTTTTTTGGTTTGTTGTTCACACCTTTTTTGGTTTGTTGTTCACACCTTTTTTTGGTTTGTTGTTCACACCTTTTTTTGGTTTGTTGTTCACACCTTTTTTTGGTTTGTTGTTCACACCTTTCTTGGTTTGTTGTTCACACCTTTTTTTGGTTTGTTGTTCACACCTTTTTTTGGTTTGTTGTTCACACCTTTTTTTGGTTTGTTGTTCACACCTTTTTTTGGTTTGTTGTTCACACCTTTTTTTGGTTTGTTGTTCACACCTTTTTTTGGTTTGTTGTTCACACCTTTTCTTGGTTTGTTGTTCACACCTTTTTTTGGTTTGTTGTTCACACCATTTTTTGGTTTGTTGTTCACACCTTTTTTTGGTTTGTTGTTCACACTTTTTTTTGGTTTGTTGTTCCCCCATTTTTTTTGGTTTGTTGTTCACACCTTTTTTTGGTTTGTTGTTCACACCTTTTTTTGGTTTGTTGTTCACACCTTTTTTTGGTTTGTTGTTCACACCTTTTTTTGGTTTGTTGTTCACACCTTTTTTTGGTTTGTTGTTCACACCTTTTTTTGGTTTGTTGTTCACACCTTTCTTGGTTTGTTGTTCACACCTTTTTTTGGTTTGTTGTTCACACCTTTTTTTGGTTTGTTGTTCACACCTTTTTTTGGTTTGTTGTTCACACCTTTTTTTGGTTTGTTGTTCACACCTTTTTTTGGTTTGTTGTTCACACCTTTTTTTGGTTTGTTGTTCACACCTTTTCTTGGTTTGTTGTTCACACCTTTTTTTGGTTTGTTGTTCACACCATTTTTTGGTTTGTTGTTCACACCTTTTTTTGGTTTGTTGTTCACACTTTTTTTTGGTTTGTTGTTCCCCCATTTTTTTTGGTTTGTTGTTCACACCTTTTTTTGGTTTGTTGTTCACACCTTTTTTTGGTTTGTTGTTCACACCTTTTTTTGGTTTGTTGTTCACACCTTTTTTTGGTTTGTTGTTCACACCTTTTTTTGGTTTGTTGTTCACACCTTTTTTGGTTTGTTGTTCACACCTTTTTTTTGGTTTGTTGTTCACACCTTTTTTTGGTTTGTTGTTCACACCTTTCTTGGTTTGTTGTTCACACCTTTTTTTGGTTTGTTGTTCACACCTTTTTTTGGTTTGTTGTTCACACCTTTTTTTGGTTTGTTGTTCCCACCTTTTTTTGGTTTGTTGTTCACACCTTTTTTTGGTTTGTTGTTCACACCTTTTTTTGGTTTGTTGTTCACACCTTTTCTTGGTTTGTTGTTCACACCTTTTTTTGGTTTGTTGTTCACACCTTTTTTTGGTTTGTTGTTCACACCTTTTTTTGGTTTGTTGTTCACACCTTTTCTGGTTTGTTGTTCGCACCTTTTTTGGTTTGTTGTTCGCACCTTTTTTGGTTTGTTGTTCGCACCTTTTTTGGTTTGTTGTTCGCACCTTTTTTGGTTTGTTGTTCACACCTTTTTTTGGTTTGTTGTTCACACCTTTTTTTGTTGTTCACACCTTTTTTGGTTTGTTGTTCACACCTTTTTTGGTTTGTTGTTCACACCTTTTTTGGTTTGTTGTTCACACCTTTTTTGGTTTGTTGTTCACACCTTTTTTTGGTTTGTTGTTCACACCTTTTTTTGGTTTGTTGTTCACACCTTTCTTGGTTTGTTGTTCACACCTTTTTTTGGTTTGTTGTTCACACCTTTTTTTGGTTTGTTGTTCACACCTTTTTTTGGTTTGTTGTTCCCACCTTTTTTTGGTTTGTTGTTCACACCTTTTTTTGGTTTGTTGTTCACACCTTTTTTTGGTTTGTTGTTCACACCTTTTCTTGGTTTGTTGTTCACACCTTTTTTTGGTTTGTTGTTCACACCTTTTTTTGGTTTGTTGTTCCCACCTTTTTTTGGTTTGTTGTTCACACCTTTTTTTGGTTTGTTGTTCACACCTTTTTTTGGTTTGTTGTTCACACCTTTTCTTGGTTTGTTGTTCACACCTTTTTTTGGTTTGTTGTTCACACCTTTTTTTGGTTTGTTGTTCACACCTTTTTTTGGTTTGTTGTTCACACCTTTTCTGGTTTGTTGTTCGCACCTTTTTTGGTTTGTTGTTCGCACCTTTTTTGGTTTGTTGTTCGCACCTTTTTTGGTTTGTTGTTCGCACCTTTTTTGGTTTGTTGTTCACACCTTTTTTTGGTTTGTTGTTCACACCTTTTTTTGTTGTTCACACCTTTTTTGGTTTGTTGTTCACACGTTTTTTGGTTTGTTGTTCACACCTTTTTTGGTTTGTTGTTCACACCTTTTTTGGTTTGTTGTTCACACCTTTTTTTGGTTTGTTGTTCACACCTTTTTTTGGTTTGTTGTTCACACCTTTTTTTGGTTTGTTGTTCACACCTTTTTTGGTTTGTTGTTCACACCTTTTTTTGGTTTATTGTTCACACCTTTTTTTGGTTTGTTGTTCACACCTTTTTTTGGTTTGTTGTTCACACCTTTTTTGGTTTGTTGTTTGCACCTTTTTTGGTTTGTTGTTCGCACCTTTTTTGGTTTGTTGTTCACACCTTTTTTTGGTTTGTTGTTCACACCTTTTTTTGTTGTTCACACCTTTTTTGGTTTGTTGTTCACACCTTTTTTGGTTTGTTGTTCACACCTTTTTTGGTTTGTTGTTCACACCTTTTTTTGGTGTGTTGTTCACACCTTTTTTGGTTTGTTGTTCACACCTTTTTTGGTTTGTTGTTCACACCTTTTTTTGGTTTGTTGTTCACACCTTTTTTTGGTTTGTTGTTCACACCTTTTTTTGGTTTGTTGTTCACACCTTTTTTTGGTCTGTTGTTCACACCTTTTTTTGGCTTGTTGTTCACACCTTTTTTTGGTTTGTTGTTCACACCTTTTTTTGGTTTGTTGTTCACACTTTTTTTTGGTTTGTTGTTCCCCCATTTTTTTTGGTTTGTTGTTCACACCTTTTTTTGGTTTGTTGTTCACACCTTTTTTTGGTTTGTTGTTCACACCTTTTTTTGGTTTGTTGTTCACACCTTTTTTTGGTTTGTTGTTCACACCTTTTTTTGGTTTGTTGTTCACACCTTTTTTGGTTTGTTGTTCACACCTTTTTTTGGTTTGTTGTTCACACCTTTTTTTGGTTTCTTGTTCACACCTTTCTTGGTTTGTTGTTCACACCTTTTTTTGGTTTGTTGTTCACACCTTTCTTGGTTTGTTGTTCGCACCTTTTTGGTTTGTTGTTCGCACCTTTTTTGGTTTGTTGTTCACACCTTTTTTTGGTTTGTTGTTCACACCTTTTTTTGTTGTTCACACCTTTTTTGGTTTGTTGTTCACACGTTTTTTGGTTTGTTGTTCACACCTTTTTTGGTTTGTTGTTCACACCTTTTTTGGTTTGTTGTTCACACCTTTTTTTGGTTTGTTGTTCACACCTTTTTTTGGTTTGTTGTTCACACCTTTCTTGGTTTGTTGTTCACACCTTTTTTTGGTTTGTTGTTCACACCTTTTTTTTGGTTTGTTGTTCACACCTTTTTTGGTTTGTTGTTCCCACCTTTTTTTGGTTTGTTGTTCACACCTTTTTTTGGTTTGTTGTTCACACCTTTTTTTGGTTTGTTGTTCACACCTTTTCTTGGTTTGTTGTTCACACCTTTTTTTGGTTTGTTGTTCACACCTTTTTTTGGTTTGTTGTTCACACCTTTTTTTGGTTTGTTGTTCACACCTTTTCTGGTTTGTTGTTCGCACCTTTTTTGGTTTGTTGTTCGCACCTTTTTTGGTTTGTTGTTCGCACCTTTTTTGGTTTGTTGTTCGCACCTTTTTTGGTTTGTTGTTCACGCCTTTTTTTGGTTTGTTGTTCACACCTTTTTTTGTTGTTCACACCTTTTTTGGTTTGTTGTTCACACGTTTTTTGGTTTGTTGTTCACGCCTTTTTTGGTTTGTTGTTCACACCTTTTTTTGTTTGTTGTTCACACCTTTTTTTGGTTTGTTGTTCACACCTTTTTTTGGTTTGTTGTTCACAGCTTTTTTTGGTTTGTTGTTCACACCTTTTTTGGTTTGTTGTTCACACCTTTTTTTGGTTTGTTGTTCACACCTTTTTTTGGTTTGTTGTTCACACCTTTTTTTGGTTTGTTGTTCACACCTTTTTTGGTTTGTTGTTCGCACCTTTTTTGGTTTGTTGTTCACACCTTTTTTTGGTTTGTTGTTCACACCTTTTTTTGTTGTTCACACCTTTTTTGGTTTGTTGTTCACACCTTTTTTGGTTTGTTGTTCACACCTTTTTTGGTTTGTTGTTCACACCTTTTTTTGGTGTGTTGTTCACACCTTTTTTGGTTTGTTGTTCACACCTTTTTTGGTTTGTTGTTCACACCTTTTTTTGGTCTGTTGTTCACACCTTTTTTTGGTTTGTTGTTCACACCTTTTTTTGGTTTGTTGTTCACACCTTTTTTTGGTGTGTTGTTCACACCTTTTTTGGTTTGTTGTTCACACCTTTTTTGGTTTGTTGTTCACACCTTTTTTTGGTTTGTTGTTCACACCTTTTTTTGGTTTGTTGTTCACACCTTTTTTTGGTTTGTTGTTCACACCTTTTTTTGGTCTGTTGTTCACACCTTTTTTTGGTTTGTTGTTCACACCTTTTTTTGGTTTGTTGTTCACACCTTTTTTTGGTTTGTTGTTCACACTTTTTTTTGGTTTGTTGTTCCCCCATTTTTTTTGGTTTGTTGTTCACACCTTTTTTTGGTTTGTTGTTCACACCTTTTTTTGGTTTGTTGTTCACACCTTTTTTTGGTTTGTTGTTCACACCTTTTTTTGGTTTGTTGTTCACACCTTTTTTTGGTTTGTTGTTCACACCTTTTTTGGTTTGTTGTTCACACCTTTTTTTTGGTTTGTTGTTCACACCTTTTTTTGGTTTGTTGTTCACACCTTTCTTGGTTTGTTGTTCACACCTTTTTTTGGTTTGTTGTTCACACCTTTTTTTGGTTTGTTGTTCACACCTTTTTTTGGTTTGTTGTTCACACCTTTTTTTGGTTTGTTGTTCACACCTTTTTTTGGTTTGTTGTTCACACCTTTTTTTGGTTTGTTGTTCACACCTTTTCTTGGTTTGTTGTTCACACCTTTTTTTGGTTTGTTGTTCACACCATTTTTTGGTTTGTTGTTCACACCTTTTTTTGGTTTGTTGTTCACACTTTTTTTTGGTTTGTTGTTCCCCCATCTTTTTTGGTTTGTTGTTCACACCTTTTTTTGGTTTGTTGTTCACACCTTTTTTTGGTTTGTTGTTCACACCTTTTTTTGGTTTGTTGTTCACACCTTTTTTAGGTTTGTTGTTCACACCTTTTTTTGGTTTGTTGTTCACACCTTTTTTTGGTTTGTTGTTCACACCTTTTTTGGTTTGTTGTTCACACCTTTTTTTTGGTTTGTTGTTCACACCTTTTTTTGGTTTGTTGTTCACACCTTTCTTGGTTTGTTGTTCACACCTTTTTTTGGTTTGTTGTTCATACCTTTTTTTGGTTTGTTGTTCACACCTTTTTTGGTTTGTTGTTCGCACCTTTTTTGGTTTGTTGTTCGCACCTTTTTTGGTTTGTTGTTCACACCTTTTTTTGGTTTGTTGTTCACACCTTTTTTTGTTGTTCACACCTTTTTTGGTTTGTTGTTCACACCTTTTTTTGGTTTGTTGTTCACACCTTTTTTTGGTTTGTTGTTCACACCTTTTCTGGTTTGTTGTTCGCACCTTTTTTGGTTTGTTGTTCGCACCTTTTTTGGTTTGTTGTTCGCACCTTTTTTGGTTTGTTGTTCGCACCTTTTTTGGTTTGTTGTTCACACCTTTTTTTGGTTTGTTGTTCACACCTTTTTTTGTTGTTCACACCTTTTTTGGTTTGTTGTTCACACGTTTTTTGGTTTGTTGTTCACACCTTTTTTGGTTTGTTGTTCACACCTTTTTTGGTTTGTTGTTCACACCTTTTTTTGGTTTGTTGTTCACACCTTTTTTTGGTTTGTTGTTCACACCTTTTTTTGGTTTGTTGTTCACACCTTTTTTGGTTTGTTGTTCACACCTTTTTTTGGTTTATTGTTCACACCTTTTTTTGGTTTGTTGTTCACACCTTTTTTTGGTTTGTTGTTCACACCTTTTTTGGTTTGTTGTTTGCACCTTTTTTGGTTTGTTGTTCGCACCTTTTTTGGTTTGTTGTTCACACCTTTTTTTGGTTTGTTGTTCACACCTTTTTTTGTTGTTCACACCTTTTTTGGTTTGTTGTTCACACCTTTTTTGGTTTGTTGTTCACACCTTTTTTGGTTTGTTGTTCACACCTTTTTTTGGTGTGTTGTTCACACCTTTTTTGGTTTGTTGTTCACACCTTTTTTGGTTTGTTGTTCACCCCTTTTTTTGGTTTGTTGTTCACACCTTTTTTTGGTTTGTTGTTCACACCTTTTTTTGGTTTGTTGTTCACACCTTTTTTTGGTCTGTTGTTCACACCTTTTTTTGGTTTGTTGTTCACACCTTTTTTTGGTTTGTTGTTCACACCTTTTTTTGGTTTGTTGTTCACACTTTTTTTTGGTTTGTTGTTCCCCCATTTTTTTTGGTTTGTTGTTCACACCTTTTTTTGGTTTGTTGTTCACACCTTTTTTTGGTTTGTTGTTCACACCTTTTTTTGGTTTGTTGTTCACACCTTTTTTTGGTTTGTTGTTCACACCTTTTTTTGGTTTGTTGTTCACACCTTTTTTTGGTTTGTTGTTCACACCTTTTTTTTGGTTTGTTGTTCACACCTTTTTTTGGTTTCTTGTTCACACCTTTCTTGGTTTGTTGTTCACACCTTTTTTTGGTTTGTTGTTCACACCTTTTTTTGGTTTGTTGTTCACACCTTTTTTTGGTTTGTTGTTCACACCTTTTTTTGGTTTGTTGTTCACACCTTTTTTTGGTTTGTTGTTCACACCTTTTTTTGGTTTGTTGTTCACACCTTTTCTTGGTTTGTTGTTCACACCTTTTTTTGGTTTGTTGTTCACACCATTTTTTGGTTTGTTGTTCACACCTTTTTTTGGTTTGTTGTTCACACTTTTTATTGGTTTGTTGTTCCCCCATTTTTTTTGGTTTGTTGTTCACACCTTTTTTGGTTTGTTGTTCGCACCTTTTTTGGTTTGTTGTTCGCACCTTTTTTGGTTTGTTGTTCACACCTTTTTTTGGTTTGTTGTTCACACCTTTTTTTGGTTTGTTGTTCACACCTTTTTTTGGTTTGTTGTTCACACCTTTTCTGGTTTGTTGTTCGCACCTTTTTTGGTTTGTTGTTCGCACCTTTTTTGGTTTGTTGTTCGCACCTTTTTTGGTTTGTTGTTCGCACCTTTTTTGGTTTGTTGTTCACGCCTTTTTTTGGTTTGTTGTTCACACCTTTTTTTGTTGTTCACACCTTTTTTGGTTTGTTGTTCACACGTTTTTTGGTTTGTTGTTCACGCCTTTTTTGGTTTGTTGTTCACACCTTTTTTTGTTTGTTGTTCACACCTTTTTTTGGTTTGTTGTTCACACCTTTTTTTGGTTTGTTGTTCACAGCTTTTTTTGGTTTGTTGTTCACACCTTTTTTGGTTTGTTGTTCACACCTTTTTTTGGTTTGTTGTTCACACCTTTTTTTGGTTTGTTGTTCACACCTTTTTTTGGTTTGTTGTTCACACCTTTTTTGGTTTGTTGTTCGCACCTTTTTTGGTTTGTTGTTCACACCTTTTTTTGGTTTGTTGTTCACACCTTTTTTTGTTGTTCACACCTTTTTTGGTTTGTTGTTCACACCTTTTTTGGTTTGTTGTTCACACCTTTTTTGGTTTGTTGTTCACACCTTTTTTTGGTGTGTTGTTCACACCTTTTTTGGTTTGTTGTTCACACCTTTTTTGGTTTGTTGTTCACACCTTTTTTTGGTCTGTTGTTCACACCTTTTTTTGGTTTGTTGTTCACACCTTTTTTTGGTTTGTTGTTCACACCTTTTTTTGGTGTGTTGTTCACACCTTTTTTGGTTTGTTGTTCACACCTTTTTTGGTTTGTTGTTCACACCTTTTTTTGGTTTGTTGTTCACACCTTTTTTTGGTTTGTTGTTCACACCTTTTTTTGGTTTGTTGTTCACACCTTTTTTTGGTCTGTTGTTCACACCTTTTTTTGGTTTGTTGTTCACACCTTTTTTTGGTTTGTTGTTCACACCTTTTTTTGGTTTGTTGTTCACACTTTTTTTTGGTTTGTTGTTCCCCCATTTTTTTTGGTTTGTTGTTCACACCTTTTTTTGGTTTGTTGTTCACACCTTTTTTTGGTTTGTTGTTCACACCTTTTTTTGGTTTGTTGTTCACACCTTTTTTTGGTTTGTTGTTCACACCTTTTTTTGGTTTGTTGTTCACACCTTTTTTGGTTTGTTGTTCACACCTTTTTTTTGGTTTGTTGTTCACACCTTTTTTTGGTTTGTTGTTCACACCTTTCTTGGTTTGTTGTTCACACCTTTTTTTGGTTTGTTGTTCACACCTTTTTTTGGTTTGTTGTTCACACCTTTTTTTGGTTTGTTGTTCACACCTTTTTTTGGTTTGTTGTTCACACCTTTTTTTGGTTTGTTGTTCACACCTTTTTTTGGTTTGTTGTTCACACCTTTTCTTGGTTTGTTGTTCACACCTTTTTTTGGTTTGTTGTTCACACCATTTTTTGGTTTGTTGTTCACACCTTTTTTTGGTTTGTTGTTCACACTTTTTTTTGGTTTGTTGTTCCCCCATCTTTTTTGGTTTGTTGTTCACACCTTTTTTTGGTTTGTTGTTCACACCTTTTTTTGGTTTGTTGTTCACACCTTTTTTTGGTTTGTTGTTCACACCTTTTTTAGGTTTGTTGTTCACACCTTTTTTTGGTTTGTTGTTCACACCTTTTTTTGGTTTGTTGTTCACACCTTTTTTGGTTTGTTGTTCACACCTTTTTTTTGGTTTGTTGTTCACACCTTTTTTTGGTTTGTTGTTCACACCTTTCTTGGTTTGTTGTTCACACCTTTTTTTGGTTTGTTGTTCATACCTTTTTTTGGTTTGTTGTTCACACCTTTTTTGGTTTGTTGTTCGCACCTTTTTTGGTTTGTTGTTCGCACCTTTTTTGGTTTGTTGTTCACACCTTTTTTTGGTTTGTTGTTCACACCTTTTTTTGTTGTTCACACCTTTTTTGGTTTGTTGTTCACACCTTTTTTTGGTTTGTTGTTCACACCTTTTTTTGGTTTGTTGTTCACACCTTTTCTGGTTTGTTGTTCGCACCTTTTTTGGTTTGTTGTTCGCACCTTTTTTGGTTTGTTGTTCGCACCTTTTTTGGTTTGTTGTTCGCACCTTTTTTGGTTTGTTGTTCACACCTTTTTTTGGTTTGTTGTTCACACCTTTTTTTGTTGTTCACACCTTTTTTGGTTTGTTGTTCACACGTTTTTTGGTTTGTTGTTCACACCTTTTTTGGTTTGTTGTTCACACCTTTTTTGGTTTGTTGTTCACACCTTTTTTTGGTTTGTTGTTCACACCTTTTTTTGGTTTGTTGTTCACACCTTTTTTTGGTTTGTTGTTCACACCTTTTTTGGTTTGTTGTTCACACCTTTTTTTGGTTTATTGTTCACACCTTTTTTTGGTTTGTTGTTCACACCTTTTTTTGGTTTGTTGTTCACACCTTTTTTGGTTTGTTGTTTGCACCTTTTTTGGTTTGTTGTTCGCACCTTTTTTGGTTTGTTGTTCACACCTTTTTTTGGTTTGTTGTTCACACCTTTTTTTGTTGTTCACACCTTTTTTGGTTTGTTGTTCACACCTTTTTTGGTTTGTTGTTCACACCTTTTTTGGTTTGTTGTTCACACCTTTTTTTGGTGTGTTGTTCACACCTTTTTTGGTTTGTTGTTCACACCTTTTTTGGTTTGTTGTTCACCCCTTTTTTTGGTTTGTTGTTCACACCTTTTTTTGGTTTGTTGTTCACACCTTTTTTTGGTTTGTTGTTCACACCTTTTTTTGGTCTGTTGTTCACACCTTTTTTTGGTTTGTTGTTCACACCTTTTTTTGGTTTGTTGTTCACACTTTTTTTTGGTTTGTTGTTCCCCCATTTTTTTTGGTTTGTTGTTCACACCTTTTTTTGGTTTGTTGTTCACACCTTTTTTTGGTTTGTTGTTCACACCTTTTTTTGGTTTGTTGTTCACACCTTTTTTTGGTTTGTTGTTCACACCTTTTTTTGGTTTGTTGTTCACACCTTTTTTTGGTTTGTTGTTCACACCTTTTTTTTGGTTTGTTGTTCACACCTTTTTTTGGTTTCTTGTTCACACCTTTCTTGGTTTGTTGTTCACACCTTTTTTTGGTTTGTTGTTCACACCTTTTTTTGGTTTGTTGTTCACACCTTTTTTTGGTTTGTTGTTCACACCTTTTTTTGGTTTGTTGTTCACACCTTTTTTTGGTTTGTTGTTCACACCTTTTTTTGGTTTGTTGTTCACACCTTTTCTTGGTTTGTTGTTCACACCTTTTTTTGGTTTGTTGTTCACACCATTTTTTGGTTTGTTGTTCACACCTTTTTTTGGTTTGTTGTTCACACTTTTTATTGGTTTGTTGTTCCCCCATTTTTTTTGGTTTGTTGTTCACACCTTTTTTGGTTTGTTGTTCGCACCTTTTTTGGTTTGTTGTTCGCACCTTTTTTGGTTTGTTGTTCACACCTTTTTTTGGTTTGTTGTTCACACCTTTTTTTGTTGTTCACACCTTTTTTGGTTTGTTGTTCACACGTTTTTTGGTTTGTTGTTCACACCTTTTTTGGTTTGTTGTTCACACCTTTTTTGGTTTGTTGTTCACACCTTTTTTTGGTTTGTTGTTCACACCTTTTTTTGGTTTGTTGTTCACACCTTTCTTGGTTTGTTGTTCACACCTTTTTTTGGTTTGTTGTTCACACCTTTTTTTTGGTTTGTTGTTCACACCTTTTTTGGTTTGTTGTTCCCACCTTTTTTTGGTTTGTTGTTCACACCTTTTTTTGGTTTGTTGTTCACACCTTTTTTTGGTTTGTTGTTCACACCTTTTCTTGGTTTGTTGTTCACACCTTTTTTTGGTTTGTTGTTCACACCTTTTTTTGGTTTGTTGTTCACACCTTTTTTTGGTTTGTTGTTCACACCTTTTCTGGTTTGTTGTTCGCACCTTTTTTGGTTTGTTGTTCGCACCTTTTTTGGTTTGTTGTTCGCACCTTTTTTGGTTTGTTGTTCACGCCTTTTTTTGGTTTGTTGTTCACACCTTTTTTTGTTGTTCACACCTTTTTTGGTTTGTTGTTCACACGTTTTTTGGTTTGTTGTTCACGCCTTTTTTGGTTTGTTGTTCACACCTTTTTTTGTTTGTTGTTCACACCTTTTTTTGGTTTGTTGTTCACACCTTTTTTTGGTTTGTTGTTCACAGCTTTTTTTGGTTTGTTGTTCACACCTTTTTTGGTTTGTTGTTCACACCTTTTTTTGGTTTGTTGTTCACACCTTTTTTTGGTTTGTTGTTCACACCTTTTTTTGGTTTGTTGTTCACACCTTTTTTGGTTTGTTGTTCGCACCTTTTTTGGTTTGTTGTTCACACCTTTTTTTGGTTTGTTGTTCACACCTTTTTTTGTTGTTCACACCTTTTTTGGTTTGTTGTTCACACCTTTTTTGGTTTGTTGTTCACACCTTTTTTGGTTTGTTGTTCACACCTTTTTTTGGTGTGTTGTTCACACCTTTTTTGGTTTGTTGTTCACACCTTTTTTGGTTTGTTGTTCACACCTTTTTTTGGTCTGTTGTTCACACCTTTTTTTGGTTTGTTGTTCACACCTTTTTTTGGTTTGTTGTTCACACCTTTTTTTGGTGTGTTGTTCACACCTTTTTTGGTTTGTTGTTCACACCTTTTTTGGTTTGTTGTTCACACCTTTTTTTGGTTTGTTGTTCACACCTTTTTTTGGTTTGTTGTTCACACCTTTTTTTGGTTTGTTGTTCACACCTTTTTTTGGTCTGTTGTTCACACCTTTTTTTGGTTTGTTGTTCACACCTTTTTTTGGTTTGTTGTTCACACCTTTTTTTGGTTTGTTGTTCACACTTTTTTTTGGTTTGTTGTTCCCCCATTTTTTTTGGTTTGTTGTTCACACCTTTTTTTGGTTTGTTGTTCACACCTTTTTTTGGTTTGTTGTTCACACCTTTTTTTGGTTTGTTGTTCACACCTTTTTTTGGTTTGTTGTTCACACCTTTTTTTGGTTTGTTGTTCACACCTTTTTTGGTTTGTTGTTCACACCTTTTTTTTGGTTTGTTGTTCACACCTTTTTTTGGTTTGTTGTTCACACCTTTCTTGGTTTGTTGTTCACACCTTTTTTTGGTTTGTTGTTCACACCTTTTTTTGGTTTGTTGTTCACACCTTTTTTTGGTTTGTTGTTCACACCTTTTTTTGGTTTGTTGTTCACACCTTTTTTTGGTTTGTTGTTCACACCTTTTTTTGGTTTGTTGTTCACACCTTTTCTTGGTTTGTTGTTCACACCTTTTTTTGGTTTGTTGTTCACACCATTTTTTGGTTTGTTGTTCACACCTTTTTTTGGTTTGTTGTTCACACTTTTTTTTGGTTTGTTGTTCCCCCATCTTTTTTGGTTTGTTGTTCACACCTTTTTTTGGTTTGTTGTTCACACCTTTTTTTGGTTTGTTGTTCACACCTTTTTTTGGTTTGTTGTTCACACCTTTTTTAGGTTTGTTGTTCACACCTTTTTTTGGTTTGTTGTTCACACCTTTTTTTGGTTTGTTGTTCACACCTTTTTTGGTTTGTTGTTCACACCTTTTTTTTGGTTTGTTGTTCACACCTTTTTTTGGTTTGTTGTTCACACCTTTCTTGGTTTGTTGTTCACACCTTTTTTTGGTTTGTTGTTCACACCTTTTTTTGGTTTGTTGTTCACACCTTTTTTGGTTTGTTGTTCGCACCTTTTTTGGTTTGTTGTTCGCACCTTTTTTGGTTTGTTGTTCACGCCTTTTTTTGGTTTGTTGTTCACACCTTTTTTTGTTGTTCACACCTTTTTTTGTTTGTTGTTCACACCTTTTTTTGGTTTGTTGTTCACACCTTTTTTTGGTTTGTTGTTCACACCTTTTTTTGGTTTATTGTTCACACCTTTTTTTGGTTTGTTGTTCACACCTTTTTTTGGTTTGTTGTTCACACATTTTTTGGTTTGTTGTTTGCACCTTTTTTGGTTTGTTGTTCGCACCTTTTTTGGTTTGTTGTTCACACCTTTTTTTGGTCTGTTGTTCACACCTTTTTTTGGTTTGTTGTTCACACCTTTTTTTGGTTTGTTGTTCACACCTTTTTTTGGTGTGTTGTTCACACCTTTTTTGGTTTGTTGTTCACACCTTTTTTGGTTTGTTGTTCACACCTTTTTTTGGTTTGTTGTTCACACCTTTTTTTGGTTTGTTGTTCACACCTTTTTTTGGTTTGTTGTTCACACCTTTTTTTGGTCTGTTGTTCACACCTTTTTTTGGTTTGTTGTTCACACCTTTTTTTGGTTTGTTGTTCACACCTTTTTTTGGTTTGTTGTTCACACTTTTTTTTGGTTTGTTGTTCCCCCATTTTTTTTGGTTTGTTGTTCACACCTTTTTTTGGTTTGTTGTTCACACCTTTTTTTGGTTTGTTGTTCACACCTTTTTTTGGTTTGTTGTTCACACCTTTTTTTGGTTTGTTGTTCACACCTTTTTTTGGTTTGTTGTTCACACCTTTTTTGGTTTGTTGTTCACACCTTTTTTTTGGTTTGTTGTTCACACCTTTTTTTGGTTTGTTGTTCACACCTTTCTTGGTTTGTTGTTCACACCTTTTTTTGGTTTGTTGTTCACACCTTTTTTTGGTTTGTTGTTCACACCTTTTTTTGGTTTGTTGTTCACACCTTTTTTTGGTTTGTTGTTCACACCTTTTTTTGGTTTGTTGTTCACACCTTTTTTTGGTTTGTTGTTCACACCTTTTCTTGGTTTGTTGTTCACACCTTTTTTTGGTTTGTTGTTCACACCATTTTTTGGTTTGTTGTTCACACCTTTTTTTGGTTTGTTGTTCACACTTTTTTTTGGTTTGTTGTTCCCCCATCTTTTTTGGTTTGTTGTTCACACCTTTTTTTGGTTTGTTGTTCACACCTTTTTTTGGTTTGTTGTTCACACCTTTTTTTGGTTTGTTGTTCACACCTTTTTTAGGTTTGTTGTTCACACCTTTTTTTGGTTTGTTGTTCACACCTTTTTTTGGTTTGTTGTTCACACCTTTTTTGGTTTGTTGTTCACACCTTTTTTTTGGTTTGTTGTTCACACCTTTTTTTGGTTTGTTGTTCACACCTTTCTTGGTTTGTTGTTCACACCTTTTTTTGGTTTGTTGTTCACACCTTTTTTTGGTTTGTTGTTCACACCTTTTTTGGTTTGTTGTTCGCACCTTTTTTGGTTTGTTGTTCGCACCTTTTTTGGTTTGTTGTTCACGCCTTTTTTTGGTTTGTTGTTCACACCTTTTTTTGTTGTTCACACCTTTTTTTGTTTGTTGTTCACACCTTTTTTTGGTTTGTTGTTCACACCTTTTTTTGGTTTGTTGTTCACACCTTTTTTTGGTTTATTGTTCACACCTTTTTTTGGTTTGTTGTTCACACCTTTTTTTGGTTTGTTGTTCACACATTTTTTGGTTTGTTGTTTGCACCTTTTTTGGTTTGTTGTTCGCACCTTTTTTGGTTTGTTGTTCACACCTTTTTTTGGTTTGTTGTTCACACCTTTTTTTGTTGTTCACACCTTTTTTGGTTTGTTGTTCACACCTTTTTTGGTTTGTTGTTCACACCTTTTTTTGGTGTGTTGTTCACACCTTTTTTGGTTTGTTGTTCACACCTTTTTTGGTTTGTTGTTCACACCTTTTTTTGGTTTGTTGTTCACACCTTTTTTTGGTTTGTTGTTCACACCTTTTTTTGGTTTGTTGTTCACACCTTTTTTTGGTTTGTTGTTCACACTTTTTTTTGGTTTGTTGTTCCCCCATTTTTTTTGGTTTGTTGTTCACACCTTTTTTTGGTTTGTTGTTCACACCTTTTTTTGGTTTGTTGTTCACACCTTTCTTGGTTTGTTGTTCACACCTTTTTTTGGTTTGTTGTTCACACCTTTTTTTTGGTTTGTTGTTCACACCTTTTTTTGGTTTGTTGTTCCCACCTTTTTTTGGTTCGTTGTTCACACCTTTTTTTGGTTTGTTGTTCACACCTTTTTTTGGTTTGTTGTTCACACCTTTTCTTGGTTTGTTGTTCACACCTTTTTTTGGTTTGTTGTTCACACCTTTTTTTGGTTTGTTGTTCACACCTTTTTTTGGTTTGTTGTTCACACCTTTTCTGGTTTGTTGTTCGCACCTTTTTTGGTTTGTTGTTCGCACCTTTTTTGGTTTGTTGTTCGCACCTTTTTTGGTTTGTTGTTCGCACCTTTTTTGGTTTGTTGTTCACGCCTTTTTTTGGTTTGTTGTTCACACCTTTTTTTGTTGTTCACACCTTTTTTGGTTTGTTGTTCACACGTTTTTTGGTTTGTTGTTCACGCCTTTTTTGGTTTGTTGTTCACACCTTTTTTTGTTTGTTGTTCACACCTTTTTTTGGTTTGTTGTTCACACCTTTTTTTGGTTTGTTGTTCACACCTTTTTTTGGTTTGTTGTTCACACCTTTTTTGGTTTGTTGTTCACACCTTTTTTTGGTTTGTTGTTCACACCTTTTTTTGGTTTGTTGTTCACACCTTTTTTTGGTTTGTTGTTCACACCTTTTTTTGGTTTGTTGTTCACACCTTTTCTTGGTTTGTTGTTCACACCTTTTTTTGGTTTGTTGTTCACACCTTTTTTTGGTTTGTTGTTCACACCTTTTTTTGGTTTGTTGTTCGCACCTTTTTTGGTTTGTTGTTCGCACCTTTTTTGGTTTGTTGTTCGCACCTTTTTTGGTTTGTTGTTCGCACCTTTTTTGGTTTGTTGTTCACACCTTTTTTTGTTGTTCACACCTTTTTTGGTTTGTTGTTCGCACCTTTTTTTGGTTTGTTGTTCACACCTTTTCTTGGTTTGTTGTTCACACCTTTTCTTGGTTTGTTGTTCACACCTTTTTTTGGTTTGTTGTTCACACCTTTTTTTGGTTTGTTGTTCACACTTTTTTTTGGTTTGTTGTTCCCCCATTTTTTTTGGTTTGTTGTTCACACCTTTTTTTGGTTTGTTGTTCACACCTTTTTTTGGTTTGTTGTTCACACCTTTTTTTGGTTTGTTGTTCACACCTTTTTTTTGGTTTGTTGTTCACACCTTTTTTTGGTTTCTTGTTCACACCTTTCTTGGTTTGTTGTTCACACCTTTTTTTGGTTTGTTGTTCACACCTTTTTTTGGTTTGTTGTTCACACCTTTTTTTGGTTTGTTGTTCACACCTTTTTTTGGTTTGTTGTTCACACCTTTTTTTGGTTTGTTGTTCACACCTTTTTTTGGTTTGTTGTTCACACCTTTTCTTGGTTTGTTGTTCACACCTTTTTTTGGTTTGTTGTTCACACCATTTTTTGGTTTGTTGTTCACACCTTTTTTTGGTTTGTTGTTCACACTTTTTATTGGTTTGTTGTTCCCCCATTTTTTTTGGTTTGTTGTTCACACCTTTTTTGGTTTGTTGTTCGCACCTTTTTTGGTTTGTTGTTCGCACCTTTTTTGGTTTGTTGTTCACACCTTTTTTTGGTTTGTTGTTCACACCTTTTTTTGTTGTTCACACCTTTTTTGGTTTGTTGTTCACACGTTTTTTGGTTTGTTGTTCACACCTTTTTTGGTTTGTTGTTCACACCTTTTTTGGTTTGTTGTTCACACCTTTTTTTGGTTTGTTGTTCACACCTTTTTTTGGTTTGTTGTTCACACCTTTCTTGGTTTGTTGTTCACACCTTTTTTTGGTTTGTTGTTCACACCTTTTTTTTGGTTTGTTGTTCACACCTTTTTTGGTTTGTTGTTCCCACCTTTTTTTGGTTTGTTGTTCACACCTTTTTTTGGTTTGTTGTTCACACCTTTTTTTGGTTTGTTGTTCACACCTTTTCTTGGTTTGTTGTTCACACCTTTTTTTGGTTTGTTGTTCACACCTTTTTTTGGTTTGTTGTTCACACCTTTTTTTGGTTTGTTGTTCACACCTTTTCTGGTTTGTTGTTCGCACCTTTTTTGGTTTGTTGTTCGCACCTTTTTTGGTTTGTTGTTCGCACCTTTTTTGGTTTGTTGTTCACGCCTTTTTTTGGTTTGTTGTTCACACCTTTTTTTGTTGTTCACACCTTTTTTGGTTTGTTGTTCACACGTTTTTTGGTTTGTTGTTCACGCCTTTTTTGGTTTGTTGTTCACACCTTTTTTTGTTTGTTGTTCACACCTTTTTTTGGTTTGTTGTTCACACCTTTTTTTGGTTTGTTGTTCACAGCTTTTTTTGGTTTGTTGTTCACACCTTTTTTGGTTTGTTGTTCACACCTTTTTTTGGTTTGTTGTTCACACCTTTTTTTGGTTTGTTGTTCACACCTTTTTTTGGTTTGTTGTTCACACCTTTTTTGGTTTGTTGTTCGCACCTTTTTTGGTTTGTTGTTCACACCTTTTTTTGGTTTGTTGTTCACACCTTTTTTTGTTGTTCACACCTTTTTTGGTTTGTTGTTCACACCTTTTTTGGTTTGTTGTTCACACCTTTTTTGGTTTGTTGTTCACACCTTTTTTTGGTGTGTTGTTCACACCTTTTTTGGTTTGTTGTTCACACCTTTTTTGGTTTGTTGTTCACACCTTTTTTTGGTCTGTTGTTCACACCTTTTTTTGGTTTGTTGTTCACACCTTTTTTTGGTTTGTTGTTCACACCTTTTTTTGGTGTGTTGTTCACACCTTTTTTGGTTTGTTGTTCACACCTTTTTTGGTTTGTTGTTCACACCTTTTTTTGGTTTGTTGTTCACACCTTTTTTTGGTTTGTTGTTCACACCTTTTTTTGGTTTGTTGTTCACACCTTTTTTTGGTCTGTTGTTCACACCTTTTTTTGGTTTGTTGTTCACACCTTTTTTTGGTTTGTTGTTCACACCTTTTTTTGGTTTGTTGTTCACACTTTTTTTTGGTTTGTTGTTCCCCCATTTTTTTTGGTTTGTTGTTCACACCTTTTTTTGGTTTGTTGTTCACACCTTTTTTTGGTTTGTTGTTCACACCTTTTTTTGGTTTGTTGTTCACACCTTTTTTTGGTTTGTTGTTCACACCTTTTTTTGGTTTGTTGTTCACACCTTTTTTGGTTTGTTGTTCACACCTTTTTTTTGGTTTGTTGTTCACACCTTTTTTTGGTTTGTTGTTCACACCTTTTTTTGGTTTGTTGTTCACACCTTTTTTTGGTTTGTTGTTCACACCTTTTTTTGGTTTGTTGTTCACACCTTTTTTTGGTTTGTTGTTCACACCTTTTTTTGGTTTGTTGTTCACACCTTTTCTTGGTTTGTTGTTCACACCTTTTTTTGGTTTGTTGTTCACACCATTTTTTGGTTTGTTGTTCACACCTTTTTTTGGTTTGTTGTTCACACTTTTTTTTGGTTTGTTGTTCCCCCATCTTTTTTGGTTTGTTGTTCACACCTTTTTTTGGTTTGTTGTTCACACCTTTTTTTGGTTTGTTGTTCACACCTTTTTTTGGTTTGTTGTTCACACCTTTTTTAGGTTTGTTGTTCACACCTTTTTTTGGTTTGTTGTTCACACCTTTTTTTGGTTTGTTGTTCACACCTTTTTTGGTTTGTTGTTCACACCTTTTTTTTGGTTTGTTGTTCACACCTTTTTTTGGTTTGTTGTTCACACCTTTCTTGGTTTGTTGTTCACACCTTTTTTTGGTTTGTTGTTCACACCTTTTTTTGGTTTGTTGTTCACACCTTTTTTGGTTTGTTGTTCGCACCTTTTTTGGTTTGTTGTTCGCACCTTTTTTGGTTTGTTGTTCACGCCTTTTTTTGGTTTGTTGTTCACACCTTTTTTTGTTGTTCACACCTTTTTTTGTTTGTTGTTCACACCTTTTTTTGGTTTGTTGTTCACACCTTTTTTTGGTTTGTTGTTCACACCTTTTTTTGGTTTGTTGTTCACACCTTTTTTGGTTTGTTGTTCACACCTTTTTTTGGTTTGTTGTTCACACCTTTTTTTGGTTTGTTGTTCACACCTTTTTTTGGTTTGTTGTTCACACGTTTTTTGGTTTGTTGTTCACGCCTTTTTTGGTTTGTTGTTCACACCTTTTTTTGTTTGTTGTTCACACCTTTTTTTGGTTTGTTGTTCACACCTTTTTTTGGTTTGTTGTTCACAGCTTTTTTTGGTTTGTTGTTCACACCTTTTTTGGTTTGTTGTTCACACCTTTTTTTGGTTTGTTGTTCACACCTTTTTTTGGTTTGTTGTTCACACCTTTTTTTGGTTTGTTGTTCACACCTTTTTTGGTTTGTTGTTCGCACCTTTTTTGGTTTGTTGTTCACACCTTTTTTTGGTTTGTTGTTCACACCTTTTTTTGTTGTTCACACCTTTTTTGGTTTGTTGTTCACACCTTTTTTGGTTTGTTGTTCACACCTTTTTTGGTTTGTTGTTCACACCTTTTTTTGGTGTGTTGTTCACACCTTTTTTGGTTTGTTGTTCACACCTTTTTTGGTTTGTTGTTCACACCTTTTTTTGGTCTGTTGTTCACACCTTTTTTTGGTTTGTTGTTCACACCTTTTTTTGGTTTGTTGTTCACACCTTTTTTTGGTGTGTTGTTCACACCTTTTTTGGTTTGTTGTTCACACCTTTTTTGGTTTGTTGTTCACACCTTTTTTTGGTTTGTTGTTCACACCTTTTTTTGGTTTGTTGTTCACACCTTTTTTTGGTTTGTTGTTCACACCTTTTTTTGGTCTGTTGTTCACACCTTTTTTTGGTTTGTTGTTCACACCTTTTTTTGGTTTGTTGTTCACACCTTTTTTTGGTTTGTTGTTCACACTTTTTTTTGGTTTGTTGTTCCCCCATTTTTTTTGGTTTGTTGTTCACACCTTTTTTTGGTTTGTTGTTCACACCTTTTTTTGGTTTGTTGTTCACACCTTTTTTTGGTTTGTTGTTCACACCTTTTTTTGGTTTGTTGTTCACACCTTTTTTTGGTTTGTTGTTCACACCTTTTTTGGTTTGTTGTTCACACCTTTTTTTTGGTTTGTTGTTCACACCTTTTTTTGGTTTGTTGTTCACACCTTTTTTTGGTTTGTTGTTCACACCTTTTTTTGGTTTGTTGTTCACACCTTTTTTTGGTTTGTTGTTCACACCTTTTTTTGGTTTGTTGTTCACACCTTTTCTTGGTTTGTTGTTCACACCTTTTTTTGGTTTGTTGTTCACACCTTTTTTTGGTTTGTTGTTCACACCTTTTTTTGGTTTGTTGTTCGCACCTTTTTTGGTTTGTTGTTCGCACCTTTTTTGGTTTGTTGTTCGCACCTTTTTTGGTTTGTTGTTCGCACCTTTTTTGGTTTGTTGTTCACACCTTTTTTTGTTGTTCACACCTTTTTTGGTTTGTTGTTCGCACCTTTTTTTGGTTTGTTGTTCACACCTTTTCTTGGTTTGTTGTTCACACCTTTTCTTGGTTTGTTGTTCACACCTTTTTTTGGTTTGTTGTTCACACCTTTTTTTGGTTTGTTGTTCACACTTTTTTTTGGTTTGTTGTTCCCCCATTTTTTTTGGTTTGTTGTTCACACCTTTTTTTGGTTTGTTGTTCACACCTTTTTTTGGTTTGTTGTTCACACCTTTTTTTGGTTTGTTGTTCACACCTTTTTTTTGGTTTGTTGTTCACACCTTTTTTTGGTTTCTTGTTCACACCTTTCTTGGTTTGTTGTTCACACCTTTTTTTGGTTTGTTGTTCACACCTTTTTTTGGTTTGTTGTTCACACCTTTTTTTGGTTTGTTGTTCACACCTTTTTTTGGTTTGTTGTTCACACCTTTTTTTGGTTTGTTGTTCACACCTTTTTTTGGTTTGTTGTTCACACCTTTTCTTGGTTTGTTGTTCACACCTTTTTTTGGTTTGTTGTTCACACCATTTTTTGGTTTGTTGTTCACACCTTTTTTTGGTTTGTTGTTCACACTTTTTATTGGTTTGTTGTTCCCCCATTTTTTTTGGTTTGTTGTTCACACCTTTTTTGGTTTGTTGTTCGCACCTTTTTTGGTTTGTTGTTCGCACCTTTTTTGGTTTGTTGTTCACACCTTTTTTTGGTTTGTTGTTCACACCTTTTTTTGTTGTTCACACCTTTTTTGGTTTGTTGTTCACACGTTTTTTGGTTTGTTGTTCACACCTTTTTTGGTTTGTTGTTCACACCTTTTTTGGTTTGTTGTTCACACCTTTTTTTGGTTTGTTGTTCACACCTTTTTTTGGTTTGTTGTTCACACCTTTCTTGGTTTGTTGTTCACACCTTTTTTTGGTTTGTTGTTCACACCTTTTTTTTGGTTTGTTGTTCACACCTTTTTTGGTTTGTTGTTCCCACCTTTTTTTGGTTTGTTGTTCACACCTTTTTTTGGTTTGTTGTTCACACCTTTTTTTGGTTTGTTGTTCACACCTTTTCTTGGTTTGTTGTTCACACCTTTTTTTGGTTTGTTGTTCACACCTTTTTTTGGTTTGTTGTTCACACCTTTTTTTGGTTTGTTGTTCACACCTTTTCTGGTTTGTTGTTCGCACCTTTTTTGGTTTGTTGTTCGCACCTTTTTTGGTTTGTTGTTCGCACCTTTTTTGGTTTGTTGTTCACGCCTTTTTTTGGTTTGTTGTTCACACCTTTTTTTGTTGTTCACACCTTTTTTGGTTTGTTGTTCACACGTTTTTTGGTTTGTTGTTCACGCCTTTTTTGGTTTGTTGTTCACACCTTTTTTTGTTTGTTGTTCACACCTTTTTTTGGTTTGTTGTTCACACCTTTTTTTGGTTTGTTGTTCACAGCTTTTTTTGGTTTGTTGTTCACACCTTTTTTGGTTTGTTGTTCACACCTTTTTTTGGTTTGTTGTTCACACCTTTTTTTGGTTTGTTGTTCACACCTTTTTTTGGTTTGTTGTTCACACCTTTTTTGGTTTGTTGTTCGCACCTTTTTTGGTTTGTTGTTCACACCTTTTTTTGGTTTGTTGTTCACACCTTTTTTTGTTGTTCACACCTTTTTTGGTTTGTTGTTCACACCTTTTTTGGTTTGTTGTTCACACCTTTTTTGGTTTGTTGTTCACACCTTTTTTTGGTGTGTTGTTCACACCTTTTTTGGTTTGTTGTTCACACCTTTTTTGGTTTGTTGTTCACACCTTTTTTTGGTCTGTTGTTCACACCTTTTTTTGGTTTGTTGTTCACACCTTTTTTTGGTTTGTTGTTCACACCTTTTTTTGGTGTGTTGTTCACACCTTTTTTGGTTTGTTGTTCACACCTTTTTTGGTTTGTTGTTCACACCTTTTTTTGGTTTGTTGTTCACACCTTTTTTTGGTTTGTTGTTCACACCTTTTTTTGGTTTGTTGTTCACACCTTTTTTTGGTCTGTTGTTCACACCTTTTTTTGGTTTGTTGTTCACACCTTTTTTTGGTTTGTTGTTCACACCTTTTTTTGGTTTGTTGTTCACACTTTTTTTTGGTTTGTTGTTCCCCCATTTTTTTTGGTTTGTTGTTCACACCTTTTTTTGGTTTGTTGTTCACACCTTTTTTTGGTTTGTTGTTCACACCTTTTTTTGGTTTGTTGTTCACACCTTTTTTTGGTTTGTTGTTCACACCTTTTTTTGGTTTGTTGTTCACACCTTTTTTGGTTTGTTGTTCACACCTTTTTTTTGGTTTGTTGTTCACACCTTTTTTTGGTTTGTTGTTCACACCTTTTTTTGGTTTGTTGTTCACACCTTTTTTTGGTTTGTTGTTCACACCTTTTTTTGGTTTGTTGTTCACACCTTTTTTTGGTTTGTTGTTCACACCTTTTTTTGGTTTGTTGTTCACACCTTTTCTTGGTTTGTTGTTCACACCTTTTTTTGGTTTGTTGTTCACACCATTTTTTGGTTTGTTGTTCACACCTTTTTTTGGTTTGTTGTTCACACTTTTTTTTGGTTTGTTGTTCCCCCATCTTTTTTGGTTTGTTGTTCACACCTTTTTTTGGTTTGTTGTTCACACCTTTTTTTGGTTTGTTGTTCACACCTTTTTTTGGTTTGTTGTTCACACCTTTTTTAGGTTTGTTGTTCACACCTTTTTTTGGTTTGTTGTTCACACCTTTTTTTGGTTTGTTGTTCACACCTTTTTTGGTTTGTTGTTCACACCTTTTTTTTGGTTTGTTGTTCACACCTTTTTTTGGTTTGTTGTTCACACCTTTCTTGGTTTGTTGTTCACACCTTTTTTTGGTTTGTTGTTCACACCTTTTTTTGGTTTGTTGTTCACACCTTTTTTGGTTTGTTGTTCGCACCTTTTTTGGTTTGTTGTTCGCACCTTTTTTGGTTTGTTGTTCGCACCTTTTTTGGTTTGTTGTTCACGCCTTTTTTTGGTTTGTTGTTCACACCTTTTTTTGTTGTTCACACCTTTTTTTGTTTGTTGTTCACACCTTTTTTTGGTTTGTTGTTCACACCTTTTTTTGGTTTGTTGTTCACACCTTTTTTTGGTTTGTTGTTCACACCTTTTTTGGTTTGTTGTTCACACCTTTTTTTGGTTTGTTGTTCACACCTTTTTTTGGTTTGTTGTTCACACCTTTTTTTGGTTTGTTGTTCACACGTTTTTTGGTTTGTTGTTCACGCCTTTTTTGGTTTGTTGTTCACACCTTTTTTTGTTTGTTGTTCACACCTTTTTTTGGTTTGTTGTTCACACCTTTTTTTGGTTTGTTGTTCACAGCTTTTTTTGGTTTGTTGTTCACACCTTTTTTGGTTTGTTGTTCACACCTTTTTTTGGTTTGTTGTTCACACCTTTTTTTGGTTTGTTGTTCACACCTTTTTTTGGTTTGTTGTTCACACCTTTTTTGGTTTGTTGTTCGCACCTTTTTTGGTTTGTTGTTCACACCTTTTTTTGGTTTGTTGTTCACACCTTTTTTTGTTGTTCACACCTTTTTTGGTTTGTTGTTCACACCTTTTTTGGTTTGTTGTTCACACCTTTTTTGGTTTGTTGTTCACACCTTTTTTTGGTGTGTTGTTCACACCTTTTTTGGTTTGTTGTTCACACCTTTTTTGGTTTGTTGTTCACACCTTTTTTTGGTCTGTTGTTCACACCTTTTTTTGGTTTGTTGTTCACACCTTTTTTTGGTTTGTTGTTCACACCTTTTTTTGGTGTGTTGTTCACACCTTTTTTGGTTTGTTGTTCACACCTTTTTTGGTTTGTTGTTCACACCTTTTTTTGGTTTGTTGTTCACACCTTTTTTTGGTTTGTTGTTCACACCTTTTTTTGGTTTGTTGTTCACACCTTTTTTTGGTCTGTTGTTCACACCTTTTTTTGGTTTGTTGTTCACACCTTTTTTTGGTTTGTTGTTCACACCTTTTTTTGGTTTGTTGTTCACACTTTTTTTTGGTTTGTTGTTCCCCCATTTTTTTTGGTTTGTTGTTCACACCTTTTTTTGGTTTGTTGTTCACACCTTTTTTTGGTTTGTTGTTCACACCTTTTTTTGGTTTGTTGTTCACACCTTTTTTTGGTTTGTTGTTCACACCTTTTTTTGGTTTGTTGTTCACACCTTTTTTGGTTTGTTGTTCACACCTTTTTTTTGGTTTGTTGTTCACACCTTTTTTTGGTTTGTTGTTCACACCTTTTTTTGGTTTGTTGTTCACACCTTTTTTTGGTTTGTTGTTCACACCTTTTTTTGGTTTGTTGTTCACACCTTTTTTTGGTTTGTTGTTCACACCTTTTTTTGGTTTGTTGTTCACACCTTTTCTTGGTTTGTTGTTCACACCTTTTTTTGGTTTGTTGTTCACACCATTTTTTGGTTTGTTGTTCACACCTTTTTTTGGTTTGTTGTTCACACTTTTTTTTGGTTTGTTGTTCCCCCATCTTTTTTGGTTTGTTGTTCACACCTTTTTTTGGTTTGTTGTTCACACCTTTTTTTGGTTTGTTGTTCACACCTTTTTTTGGTTTGTTGTTCACACCTTTTTTAGGTTTGTTGTTCACACCTTTTTTTGGTTTGTTGTTCACACCTTTTTTTGGTTTGTTGTTCACACCTTTTTTGGTTTGTTGTTCACACCTTTTTTTTGGTTTGTTGTTCACACCTTTTTTTGGTTTGTTGTTCACACCTTTCTTGGTTTGTTGTTCACACCTTTTTTTGGTTTGTTGTTCACACCTTTTTTTGGTTTGTTGTTCACACCTTTTTTGGTTTGTTGTTCGCACCTTTTTTGGTTTGTTGTTCGCACCTTTTTTGGTTTGTTGTTCACGCCTTTTTTTGGTTTGTTGTTCACACCTTTTTTTGTTGTTCACACCTTTTTTTGTTTGTTGTTCACACCTTTTTTTGGTTTGTTGTTCACACCTTTTTTTGGTTTGTTGTTCACACCTTTTTTTGGTTTGTTGTTCACACCTTTTTTGGTTTGTTGTTCACACCTTTTTTTGGTTTGTTGTTCACACCTTTTTTTGGTTTGTTGTTCACACCTTTTTTTGGTTTGTTGTTCACACCTTTTTTTGGTTTGTTGTTCACACCTTTTTTTGGTTTGTTGTTCACACCTTTTCTTGGTTTGTTGTTCACACCTTTTTTTGGTTTGTTGTTCACACCTTTTTTTGGTTTGTTGTTCACACCTTTTTTTGGTTTGTTGTTCACACCTTTTTTGGTTTGTTGTTCGCACCTTTTTTGGTTTGTTGTTCGCACCTTTTTTGGTTTGTTGTTCGCACCTTTTTTGGTTTGTTGTTCACACCTTTTTTTGGTTTGTTGTTCACACCTTTTTTTGGTTTGTTGTTCACACCTTTTTTTGGTTTGTTGTTCACACCTTTTTTGGTTTGTTGTTCACACCTTTTTTTGGTTTGTTGTTCACACCTTTTTTTGGTTTGTTGTTCACACCTTTTTTTGGTTGGTTGTTCACACCTTTTTTTGGTTTGTTTTTCACACCTTTTTTTGGTTTGTTGTTCACACCTTTTCTTGGTTTGTTGTTCACACCTTTTTTTGGTTTATTGTTCACACCTTTTTTTGGTTTGTTGTTCACACCTTTTTTTGGTTTGTTGTTCACACCTTTTTTGGTTTGTTGTTTGCACCTTTTTTGGTTTGTTGTTCGCACCTTTTTTGGTTTGTTGTTCACACCTTTTTTTGGTTTGTTGTTCACACCTTTTTTTGTTGTTCACACCTTTTTTGGTTTGTTGTTCACACCTTTTTTGGTTTGTTGTTCACACCTTTTTTGGTTTGTTGTTCACACCTTTTTTTGGTGTGTTGTTCACACCTTTTTTGGTTTGTTGTTCACACCTTTTTTGGTTTGTTGTTCACACCTTTTTTTGGTTTGTTGTTCACACCTTTTTTTGGTTTGTTGTTCACACCTTTTTTTGGTTTGTTGTTCACACCTTTTTTTGGTCTGTTGTTCACACCTTTTTTTGGTTTGTTGTTCACACCTTTTTTTGGTTTGTTGTTCACACCTTTTTTTGGTTTGTTGTTCACACTTTTTTTTGGTTTGTTGTTCCCCCATTTTTTTTGGTTTGTTGTTCACACCTTTTTTTGGTTTGTTGTTCACACCTTTTTTTGGTTTGTTGTTCACACCTTTCTTGGTTTGTTGTTCACACCTTTTTTTGGTTTGTTGTTCACACCTTTTTTTTGGTTTGTTGTTCACACCTTTTTTTGGTTTGTTGTTCCCACCTTTTTTTGGTTTGTTGTTCACACCTTTTTTTGGTTTGT
This sequence comes from Alitta virens, assembly GCA_932294295.1. Lineage (NCBI taxonomy): Eukaryota > Metazoa > Annelida > Polychaeta > Phyllodocida > Nereididae > Alitta > Alitta virens. Next base: position 28,283,892 of record OW028574.1, on the reverse strand, counting down.
TGTTCACACCTTTTTTTGGTTTGTTGTTCACACCTTTTCTTGGTTTGTTGTTCACACCTTTTTTTGGTTTGTTGTTCACACCTTTTTTTGGTTTGTTGTTCACACCTTTTTTTGGTTTGTTGTTCACACCTTTTCTGGTTTGTTGTTCGCACCTTTTTTGGTTTGTTGTTCGCACCTTTTTTGGTTTGTTGTTCGCACCTTTTTTGGTTTGTTGTTCGCACCTTTTTTGGTTTGTTGTTCACGCCTTTTTTTGGTTTGTTGTTCACACCTTTTTTTGTTGTTCACACCTTTTTTGGTTTGTTGTTCACACGTTTTTTGGTTTGTTGTTCACGCCTTTTTTGGTTTGTTGTTCACACCTTTTTTTGTTTGTTGTTCACACCTTTTTTTGGTTTGTTGTTCACACCTTTTTTTGGTTTGTTGTTCACACCTTTTTTTGGTTTGTTGTTCACACCTTTTTTGGTTTGTTGTTCACACCTTTTTTTGGTTTGTTGTTCACACCTTTTTTTGGTTTGTTGTTCACACCTTTTTTTGGTTTGTTGTTCACACCTTTTTTTGGTTTGTTGTTCACACCTTTTCTTGGTTTGTTGTTCACACCTTTTTTTGGTTTGTTGTTCACACCTTTTTTTGGTTTGTTGTTCACACCTTTTTTTGGTTTGTTGTTCGCACCTTTTTTGGTTTGTTGTTCGCACCTTTTTTGGTTTGTTGTTCGCACCTTTTTTGGTTTGTTGTTCGCACCTTTTTTGGTTTGTTGTTCACACCTTTTTTTGTTGTTCACACCTTTTTTGGTTTGTTGTTCGCACCTTTTTTTGGTTTGTTGTTCACACCTTTTCTTGGTTTGTTGTTCACACCTTTTCTTGGTTTGTTGTTCACACCTTTTTTTGGTTTGTTGTTCACACCTTTTTTTGGTTTGTTGTTCACACTTTTTTTTGGTTTGTTGTTCCCCCATTTTTTTTGGTTTGTTGTTCACACCTTTTTTTGGTTTGTTGTTCACACCTTTTTTTGGTTTGTTGTTCACACCTTTTTTTGGTTTGTTGTTCACACCTTTTTTTTGGTTTGTTGTTCACACCTTTTTTTGGTTTCTTGTTCACACCTTTTCTGGTTTGTTGTTCGCACCTTTTTTGGTTTGTTGTTCGCACCTTTTTTGGTTTGTTGTTCGCACCTTTTTTGGTTTGTTGTTCGCACCTTTTTTGGTTTGTTGTTCACACCTTTTTTTGGTTTGTTGTTCACACCTTTTTTTGTTGTTCACACCTTTTTTGGTTTGTTGTTCACACGTTTTTTGGTTTGTTGTTCACACCTTTTTTGGTTTGTTGTTCACACCTTTTTTGGTTTGTTGTTCACACCTTTTTTTGGTTTGTTGTTCACACCTTTTTTTGGTTTGTTGTTCACACCTTTTTTTGGTTTGTTGTTCACACCTTTTTTGGTTTGTTGTTCACACCTTTTTTTGGTTTATTGTTCACACCTTTTTTTGGTTTGTTGTTCACACCTTTTTTTGGTTTGTTGTTCACACCTTTTTTGGTTTGTTGTTTGCACCTTTTTTGGTTTGTTGTTCGCACCTTTTTTGGTTTGTTGTTCACACCTTTTTTTGGTTTGTTGTTCACACCTTTTTTTGTTGTTCACACCTTTTTTGGTTTGTTGTTCACACCTTTTTTGGTTTGTTGTTCACACCTTTTTTGGTTTGTTGTTCACACCTTTTTTTGGTGTGTTGTTCACACCTTTTTTGGTTTGTTGTTCACACCTTTTTTGGTTTGTTGTTCACCCCTTTTTTTGGTTTGTTGTTCACACCTTTTTTTGGTTTGTTGTTCACACCTTTTTTTGGTTTGTTGTTCACACCTTTTTTTGGTCTGTTGTTCACACCTTTTTTTGGTTTGTTGTTCACACCTTTTTTTGGTTTGTTGTTCACACCTTTTTTTGGTTTGTTGTTCACACTTTTTTTTGGTTTGTTGTTCCCCCATTTTTTTTGGTTTGTTGTTCACACCTTTTTTTGGTTTGTTGTTCACACCTTTTTTTGGTTTGTTGTTCACACCTTTTTTTGGTTTGTTGTTCACACCTTTTTTTGGTTTGTTGTTCACACCTTTTTTTGGTTTGTTGTTCACACCTTTTTTTGGTTTGTTGTTCACACCTTTTTTTTGGTTTGTTGTTCACACCTTTTTTTGGTTTCTTGTTCACACCTTTCTTGGTTTGTTGTTCACACCTTTTTTTGGTTTGTTGTTCACACCTTTTTTTGGTTTGTTGTTCACACCTTTTTTTGGTTTGTTGTTCACACCTTTTTTTGGTTTGTTGTTCACACCTTTTTTTGGTTTGTTGTTCACACCTTTTTTTGGTTTGTTGTTCACACCTTTTCTTGGTTTGTTGTTCACACCTTTTTTTGGTTTGTTGTTCACACCATTTTTTGGTTTGTTGTTCACACCTTTTTTTGGTTTGTTGTTCACACTTTTTATTGGTTTGTTGTTCCCCCATTTTTTTTGGTTTGTTGTTCACACCTTTTTTGGTTTGTTGTTCGCACCTTTTTTGGTTTGTTGTTCGCACCTTTTTTGGTTTGTTGTTCACACCTTTTTTTGGTTTGTTGTTCACACCTTTTTTTGTTGTTCACACCTTTTTTGGTTTGTTGTTCACACGTTTTTTGGTTTGTTGTTCACACCTTTTTTGGTTTGTTGTTCACACCTTTTTTGGTTTGTTGTTCACACCTTTTTTTGGTTTGTTGTTCACACCTTTTTTTGGTTTGTTGTTCACACCTTTCTTGGTTTGTTGTTCACACCTTTTTTTGGTTTGTTGTTCACACCTTTTTTTTGGTTTGTTGTTCACACCTTTTTTGGTTTGTTGTTCCCACCTTTTTTTGGTTTGTTGTTCACACCTTTTTTTGGTTTGTTGTTCACACCTTTTTTTGGTTTGTTGTTCACACCTTTTCTTGGTTTGTTGTTCACACCTTTTTTTGGTTTGTTGTTCACACCTTTTTTTGGTTTGTTGTTCACACCTTTTTTTGGTTTGTTGTTCACACCTTTTCTGGTTTGTTGTTCGCACCTTTTTTGGTTTGTTGTTCGCACCTTTTTTGGTTTGTTGTTCGCACCTTTTTTGGTTTGTTGTTCACGCCTTTTTTTGGTTTGTTGTTCACACCTTTTTTTGTTGTTCACACCTTTTTTGGTTTGTTGTTCACACGTTTTTTGGTTTGTTGTTCACGCCTTTTTTGGTTTGTTGTTCACACCTTTTTTTGGTTTGTTGTTCACACCTTTTTTTTGGTTTGTTGTTCACACCTTTTTTTGGTTTGTTGTTCCCACCTTTTTTTGGTTTGTTGTTCACACCTTTTTTTGGTTTGTTGTTCACACCTTTTTTTGGTTTGTTGTTCACACCTTTTCTTGGTTTGTTGTTCACACCTTTTTTTGGTTTGTTGTTCACACCTTTTTTTGGTTTGTTGTTCACACCTTTTTTTGGTTTGTTGTTCACACCTTTTCTGGTTTGTTGTTCGCACCTTTTTTGGTTTGTTGTTCGCACCTTTTTTGGTTTGTTGTTCGCACCTTTTTTGGTTTGTTGTTCGCACCTTTTTTGGTTTGTTGTTCACGCCTTTTTTTGGTTTGTTGTTCACACCTTTTTTTGTTGTTCACACCTTTTTTGGTTTGTTGTTCACACGTTTTTTGGTTTGTTGTTCACGCCTTTTTTGGTTTGTTGTTCACACCTTTTTTTGTTTGTTGTTCACACCTTTTTTTGGTTTGTTGTTCACACCTTTTTTTGGTTTGTTGTTCACACCTTTTTTTGGTTTGTTGTTCACACCTTTTTTGGTTTGTTGTTCACACCTTTTTTTGGTTTGTTGTTCACACCTTTTTTTGGTTTGTTGTTCACACCTTTTTTTGGTTTGTTGTTCACACCTTTTTTTGGTTTGTTGTTCACACCTTTTCTTGGTTTGTTGTTCACACCTTTTTTTGGTTTGTTGTTCACACCTTTTTTTGGTTTGTTGTTCACACCTTTTTTTGGTTTGTTGTTCGCACCTTTTTTGGTTTGTTGTTCGCACCTTTTTTGGTTTGTTGTTCGCACCTTTTTTGGTTTGTTGTTCGCACCTTTTTTGGTTTGTTGTTCACACCTTTTTTTGTTGTTCACACCTTTTTTGGTTTGTTGTTCGCACCTTTTTTTGGTTTGTTGTTCACACCTTTTCTTGGTTTGTTGTTCACACCTTTTCTTGGTTTGTTGTTCACACCTTTTTTTGGTTTGTTGTTCACACCTTTTTTTGGTTTGTTGTTCACACTTTTTTTTGGTTTGTTGTTCCCTCATTTTTTTTGGTTTGTTGTTCACACCTTTTTTTGGTTTGTTGTTCACACCTTTTTTTGGTTTGTTGTTCACACCTTTTTTTGGTTTGTTGTTCACACCTTTTTTTTGGTTTGTTGTTCACACCTTTTTTTGGTTTCTTGTTCACACCTTTCTTGGTTTGTTGTTCACACCTTTTTTTGGTTTGTTGTTCACACCTTTTTTTGGTTTGTTGTTCACACCTTTTTTTGGTTTGTTGTTCACACCTTTTTTTGGTTTGTTGTTCACACCTTTTTTTGGTTTGTTGTTCACACCTTTTCTGGTTTGTTGTTCGCACCTTTTTTGGTTTGTTGTTCGCACCTTTTTTGGTTTGTTGTTCGCACCTTTTTTGGTTTGTTGTTCGCACCTTTTTTGGTTTGTTGTTCACACCTTTTTTTGGTTTGTTGTTCACACCTTTTTTTGTTGTTCACACCTTTTTTGGTTTGTTGTTCACACGTTTTTTGGTTTGTTGTTCACACCTTTTTTGGTTTGTTGTTCACACCTTTTTTGGTTTGTTGTTCACACCTTTTTTTGGTTTGTTGTTCACACCTTTTTTTGGTTTGTTGTTCACACCTTTTTTTGGTTTGTTGTTCACACCTTTTTTGGTTTGTTGTTCACACCTTTTTTTGGTTTATTGTTCACACCTTTTTTTGGTTTGTTGTTCACACCTTTTTTTGGTTTGTTGTTCACACCTTTTTTGGTTTGTTGTTTGCACCTTTTTTGGTTTGTTGTTCGCACCTTTTTTGGTTTGTTGTTCACACCTTTTTTTGGTTTGTTGTTCACACCTTTTTTTGTTGTTCACACCTTTTTTGGTTTGTTGTTCACACCTTTTTTGGTTTGTTGTTCACACCTTTTTTGGTTTGTTGTTCACACCTTTTTTTGGTGTGTTGTTCACACCTTTTTTGGTTTGTTGTTCACACCTTTTTTGGTTTGTTGTTCACCCCTTTTTTTGGTTTGTTGTTCACACCTTTTTTTGGTTTGTTGTTCACACCTTTTTTTGGTTTGTTGTTCACACCTTTTTTTGGTCTGTTGTTCACACCTTTTTTTGGTTTGTTGTTCACACCTTTTTTTGGTTTGTTGTTCACACCTTTTTTTGGTTTGTTGTTCACACTTTTTTTTGGTTTGTTGTTCCCCCATTTTTTTTGGTTTGTTGTTCACACCTTTTTTTGGTTTGTTGTTCACACCTTTTTTTGGTTTGTTGTTCACACCTTTTTTTGGTTTGTTGTTCACACCTTTTTTTGGTTTGTTGTTCACACCTTTTTTTGGTTTGTTGTTCACACCTTTTTTTGGTTTGTTGTTCACACCTTTTTTTTGGTTTGTTGTTCACACCTTTTTTTGGTTTCTTGTTCACACCTTTCTTGGTTTGTTGTTCACACCTTTTTTTGGTTTGTTGTTCACACCTTTTTTTGGTTTGTTGTTCACACCTTTTTTTGGTTTGTTGTTCACACCTTTTTTTGGTTTGTTGTTCACACCTTTTTTTGGTTTGTTGTTCACACCTTTTTTTGGTTTGTTGTTCACACCTTTTCTTGGTTTGTTGTTCACACCTTTTTTTGGTTTGTTGTTCACACCATTTTTTGGTTTGTTGTTCACACCTTTTTTTGGTTTGTTGTTCACACTTTTTATTGGTTTGTTGTTCCCCCATTTTTTTTGGTTTGTTGTTCACACCTTTTTTGGTTTGTTGTTCGCACCTTTTTTGGTTTGTTGTTCGCACCTTTTTTGGTTTGTTGTTCACACCTTTTTTTGGTTTGTTGTTCACACCTTTTTTTGTTGTTCACACCTTTTTTGGTTTGTTGTTCACACGTTTTTTGGTTTGTTGTTCACACCTTTTTTGGTTTGTTGTTCACACCTTTTTTGGTTTGTTGTTCACACCTTTTTTTGGTTTGTTGTTCACACCTTTTTTTGGTTTGTTGTTCACACCTTTCTTGGTTTGTTGTTCACACCTTTTTTTGGTTTGTTGTTCACACCTTTTTTTTGGTTTGTTGTTCACACCTTTTTTGGTTTGTTGTTCCCACCTTTTTTTGGTTTGTTGTTCACACCTTTTTTTGGTTTGTTGTTCACACCTTTTTTTGGTTTGTTGTTCACACCTTTTTTTGGTTTGTTGTTCACACCTTTTCTTGGTTTGTTGTTCACACCTTTTTTTGGTTTGTTGTTCACACCATTTTTTGGTTTGTTGTTCACACCTTTTCTGGTTTGTTGTTCGCACCTTTTTTGGTTTGTTGTTCGCACCTTTTTTGGTTTGTTGTTCGCACCTTTTTTGGTTTGTTGTTCACGCCTTTTTTTGGTTTGTTGTTCACACCTTTTTTTGTTGTTCACACCTTTTTTGGTTTGTTGTTCACACGTTTTTTGGTTTGTTGTTCACGCCTTTTTTGGTTTGTTGTTCACACCTTTTTTTGTTTGTTGTTCACACCTTTTTTTGGTTTGTTGTTCACACCTTTTTTTGGTTTGTTGTTCACAGCTTTTTTTGGTTTGTTGTTCACACCTTTTTTGGTTTGTTGTTCACACCTTTTTTTGGTTTGTTGTTCACACCTTTTTTTGGTTTGTTGTTCACACCTTTTTTTGGTTTGTTGTTCACACCTTTTTTGGTTTGTTGTTCGCACCTTTTTTGGTTTGTTGTTCACACCTTTTTTTGGTTTGTTGTTCACACCTTTTTTTGTTGTTCACACCTTTTTTGGTTTGTTGTTCACACCTTTTTTGGTTTGTTGTTCACACCTTTTTTGGTTTGTTGTTCACACCTTTTTTTGGTGTGTTGTTCACACCTTTTTTGGTTTGTTGTTCACACCTTTTTTGGTTTGTTGTTCACACCTTTTTTTGGTCTGTTGTTCACACCTTTTTTTGGTTTGTTGTTCACACCTTTTTTTGGTTTGTTGTTCACACCTTTTTTTGGTGTGTTGTTCACACCTTTTTTGGTTTGTTGTTCACACCTTTTTTGGTTTGTTGTTCACACCTTTTTTTGGTTTGTTGTTCACACCTTTTTTTGGTTTGTTGTTCACACCTTTTTTTGGTTTGTTGTTCACACCTTTTTTTGGTCTGTTGTTCACACCTTTTTTTGGTTTGTTGTTCACACCTTTTTTTGGTTTGTTGTTCACACCTTTTTTTGGTTTGTTGTTCACACTTTTTTTTGGTTTGTTGTTCCCCCATTTTTTTTGGTTTGTTGTTCACACCTTTTTTTGGTTTGTTGTTCACACCTTTTTTTGGTTTGTTGTTCACACCTTTTTTTGGTTTGTTGTTCACACCTTTTTTTGGTTTGTTGTTCACACCTTTTTTTGGTTTGTTGTTCACACCTTTTTTGGTTTGTTGTTCACACCTTTTTTTTGGTTTGTTGTTCACACCTTTTTTTGGTTTGTTGTTCACACCTTTCTTGGTTTGTTGTTCACACCTTTTTTTGGTTTGTTGTTCACACCTTTTTTTGGTTTGTTGTTCACACCTTTTTTTGGTTTGTTGTTCACACCTTTTTTTGGTTTGTTGTTCACACCTTTTTTTGGTTTGTTGTTCACACCTTTTTTTGGTTTGTTGTTCACACCTTTTCTTGGTTTGTTGTTCACACCTTTTTTTGGTTTGTTGTTCACACCATTTTTTGGTTTGTTGTTCACACCTTTTTTTGGTTTGTTGTTCACACTTTTTTTTGGTTTGTTGTTCCCCCATCTTTTTTGGTTTGTTGTTCACACCTTTTTTTGGTTTGTTGTTCACACCTTTTTTTGGTTTGTTGTTCACACCTTTTTTTGGTTTGTTGTTCACACCTTTTTTAGGTTTGTTGTTCACACCTTTTTTTGGTTTGTTGTTCACACCTTTTTTTGGTTTGTTGTTCACACCTTTTTTGGTTTGTTGTTCACACCTTTTTTTTGGTTTGTTGTTCACACCTTTTTTTGGTTTGTTGTTCACACCTTTCTTGGTTTGTTGTTCACACCTTTTTTTGGTTTGTTGTTCACACCTTTTTTTGGTTTGTTGTTCACACCTTTTTTGGTTTGTTGTTCGCACCTTTTTTGGTTTGTTGTTCGCACCTTTTTTGGTTTGTTGTTCACGCCTTTTTTTGGTTTGTTGTTCACACCTTTTTTTGTTGTTCACACCTTTTTTTGTTTGTTGTTCACACCTTTTTTTGGTTTGTTGTTCACACCTTTTTTTGGTTTGTTGTTCACACCTTTTTTTGGTTTGTTGTTCACACCTTTTTTGGTTTGTTGTTCACACCTTTTTTTGGTTTGTTGTTCACACCTTTTTTTGGTTTGTTGTTCACACCTTTTTTTGGTTTGTTGTTCACACCTTTTTTTGGTTTGTTGTTCACACCTTTTTTTGGTTTGTTGTTCACACCTTTTCTTGGTTTGTTGTTCACACCTTTTTTTGGTTTGTTGTTCACACCTTTTTTTGGTTTGTTGTTCACACCTTTTTTTGGTTTGTTGTTCACACCTTTTTTGGTTTGTTGTTCGCACCTTTTTTGGTTTGTTGTTCGCACCTTTTTTGGTTTGTTGTTCGCACCTTTTTTGGTTTGTTGTTCACACCTTTTTTTGGTTTGTTGTTCACACCTTTTTTTGGTTTGTTGTTCACACCTTTTTTTGGTTTGTTGTTCACACCTTTTTTGGTTTGTTGTTCACACCTTTTTTTGGTTTGTTGTTCACACCTTTTTTTGGTTTGTTGTTCACACCTTTTTTTGGTTGGTTGTTCACACCTTTTTTTGGTTTGTTTTTCACACCTTTTTTTGGTTTGTTGTTCACACCTTTTCTTGGTTTGTTGTTCACACCTTTTTTTGGTTTATTGTTCACACCTTTTTTTGGTTTGTTGTTCACACCTTTTTTTGGTTTCTTGTTCACACCTTTTTTGGTTTGTTGTTTGCACCTTTTTTGGTTTGTTGTTCGCACCTTTTTTGGTTTGTTGTTCACACCTTTTTTTGGTTTGTTGTTCACACCTTTTTTTGTTGTTCACACCTTTTTTGGTTTGTTGTTCACACCTTTTTTGGTTTGTTGTTCACACCTTTTTTGGTTTGTTGTTCACACCTTTTTTTGGTGTGTTGTTCACACCTTTTTTTGGTTTGTTGTTCACACTTTTTTTTGGTTTGTTGTTCCCCCATTTTTTTTGGTTTGTTGTTCACACCTTTTTTTGGTTTGTTGTTCACACCTTTTTTTGGTTTGTTGTTCACACCTTTCTTGGTTTGTTGTTCACACCTTTTTTTGGTTTGTTGTTCACACCTTTTTTTTGGTTTGTTGTTCACACCTTTTTTTGGTTTGTTGTTCCCACCTTTTTTTGGTTTGTTGTTCACACCTTTTTTTGGTTTGTTGTTCACACCTTTTTTTGGTTTGTTGTTCACACCTTTTCTTGGTTTGTTGTTCACACCTTTTTTTGGTTTGTTGTTCACACCTTTTTTTGGTTTGTTGTTCACACCTTTTTTTGGTTTGTTGTTCACACCTTTTCTGGTTTGTTGTTCGCACCTTTTTTGGTTTGTTGTTCGCACCTTTTTTGGTTTGTTGTTCGCACCTTTTTTGGTTTGTTGTTCGCACCTTTTTTGGTTTGTTGTTCACGCCTTTTTTTGGTTTGTTGTTCACACCTTTTTTTGTTGTTCACACCTTTTTTGGTTTGTTGTTCACACGTTTTTTGGTTTGTTGTTCACGCCTTTTTTGGTTTGTTGTTCACACCTTTTTTTGTTTGTTGTTCACACCTTTTTTTGGTTTGTTGTTCACACCTTTTTTTGGTTTGTTGTTCACACCTTTTTTTGGTTTGTTGTTCACACCTTTTTTGGTTTGTTGTTCACACCTTTTTTTGGTTTGTTGTTCACACCTTTTTTTGGTTTGTTGTTCACACCTTTTTTTGGTTTGTTGTTCACACCTTTTTTTGGTTTGTTGTTCACACCTTTTCTTGGTTTGTTGTTCACACCTTTTTTTGGTTTGTTGTTCACACCTTTTTTTGGTTTGTTGTTCACACCTTTTTTTGGTTTGTTGTTCGCACCTTTTTTGGTTTGTTGTTCGAACCTTTTTTGGTTTGTTGTTCGCACCTTTTTTGGTTTGTTGTTCGCACCTTTTTTGGTTTGTTGTTCACACCTTTTTTTGTTGTTCACACCTTTTTTGGTTTGTTGTTCGCACCTTTTTTTGGTTTGTTGTTCACACCTTTTCTTGGTTTGTTGTTCACACCTTTTCTTGGTTTGTTGTTCACACCTTTTTTTGGTTTGTTGTTCACACCTTTTTTTGGTTTGTTGTTCACACTTTTTTTTGGTTTGTTGTTCCCCCATTTTTTTTGGTTTGTTGTTCACACCTTTTTTTGGTTTGTTGTTCACACCTTTTTTTGGTTTGTTGTTCACACCTTTTTTTGGTTTGTTGTTCACACCTTTTTTAGGTTTGTTGTTCACACCTTTTTTTGGTTTGTTGTTCACACCTTTTTTTGGTTTGTTGTTCACACCTTTTTTGGTTTGTTGTTCACACCTTTTTTTTGGTTTGTTGTTCACACCTTTTTTTGGTTTGTTGTTCACACCTTTCTTGGTTTGTTGTTCACACCTTTTTTTGGTTTGTTGTTCACACCTTTTTTTGGTTTGTTGTTCACACCTTTTTTTGGTTTGTTGTTCCCACCTTTTTTTGGTTTGTTGTTCACACCTTTTTTTGGTTTGTTGTTCACACCTTTTCTTGGTTTGTTGTTCACACCTTTTTTTGGTTTGTTGTTCACACCTTTTTTTGGTTTGTTGTTCACACCTTTTTTTGGTTTGTTGTTCACACCTTTTTTGGTTTGTTGTTCGCACCTTTTTTGGTTTGTTGTTCGCACCTTTTTTGGTTTGTTGTTCACCCCTTTTTTTGGTTTGTTGTTCACACCTTTTTTTGTTGTTCACACCTTTTTTGGTTTGTTGTTCGCACCTTTTTTTGGTTTGTTGTTCACACCTTTTCTTGGTTTGTTGTTCACACCTTTTTTTGGTTTGTTGTTCACACCATTTTTTGGTTTGTTGTTCACACCTTTTTTTGGTTTGTTGTTCACACTTTTTTTTGGTTTGTTGTTCCCCCATTTTTTTTGGTTTGTTGTTCACACCTTTTTTTGGTTTGTTGTTCACACCTTTTTTTGGTTTGTTGTTCACACCTTTTTTTGGTTTGTTGTTCACACCTTTTTTAGGTTTGTTGTTCACACCTTTTTTTGGTTTGTTGTTCACACCTTTTTTTGGTTTGTTGTTCACACCTTTTTTGGTTTGTTGTTCACACCTTTTTTTTGGTTTGTTGTTCACACCTTTTTTTGGTTTGTTGTTCACACCTTTCTTGGTTTGTTGTTCACACCTTTTTTTGGTTTGTTGTTCACACCTTTTTTTGGTTTGTTGTTCACACCTTTTTTTGGTTTGTTGTTCCCACCTTTTTTTGGTTTGTTGTTCACACCTTTTTTTGGTTTGTTGTTCACACCTTTTTTTGGTTTGTTGTTCACACCTTTTCTTGGTTTGTTGTTCACACCTTTTTTTGGTTTGTTGTTCACACCTTTTTTTGGTTTGTTGTTCACACCTTTTTTTGGTTTGTTGTTCACACCTTTTCTGGTTTGTTGTTCGCACCTTTTTTGGTTTGTTGTTCGCACCTTTTTTGGTTTGTTGTTCGCACCTTTTTTGGTTTGTTGTTCGCACCTTTTTTGGTTTGTTGTTCACACCTTTTTTTGGTTTGTTGTTCACACCTTTTTTTGTTGTTCACACCTTTTTTGGTTTGTTGTTCACACCTTTTTTTGGTTTGTTGTTCACACCTTTTTTTGGTTTGTTGTTCACACCTTTTTTTGGTTGGTTGTTCACACCTTTTTTTGGTTTGTTGTTCACACCTTTTTTTGGTTTGTTGTTCACACCTTTTCTTGGTTTGTTGTTCACACCTTTTTTTGGTTTGTTGTTCACACCTTTTTTTGGTTTGTTGTTCACACCTTTTTTTGGTTTGTTGTTCACACCTTTTTTGTTTTTTTGTTCGCACCTTTTTTGGTTTGTTGTTCGCACCTTTTTTGGTTTGTTGTTCACACCTTTTTTTGGTTTGTTGTTCACACCTTTTTTTGTTGTTCACACCTTTTTTGGTTTGTTGTTCACACCTTTTTTGGTTTGTTGTTCACACCTTTTTTTGGTGTGTTGTTCACACCTTTTTTGGTTTGTTGTTCACACCTTTTTTGGTTTGTTGTTCACACCTTTTTTTGGTTTGTTGTTCACACCTTTTTTTGGTTTGTTGTTCACACCTTTTTTTGGTTTGTTGTTCACACCTTTTTTTGGTCTGTTGTTCACACCTTTTTTTGGTTTGTTGTTCACACCTTTTTTTGGTTTGCTGTTCACACCTTTTTTTGGTTTGTTGTTTACACTTTTTTTTGGTTTGTTGTTCCCCCATTTTTTTTGGTTTGTTGTTCACACCTTTTTTTGGTTTGTTGTTCACACCTTTTTTTGGTTTGTTGTTCACACCTTTTTTTGGTTTGTTGTTCACACCTTTTTTTGGTTTGTTGTTCACACCTTTTTTTGGTTTGTTGTTCACACCTTTTTTTGGTTTGTTGTTCACACCTTTTTTGGTTTGTTGTTCACACCTTTTTTTTGGTTTGTTGTTCACACCTTTTTTTGGTTTGTTGTTCACACCTTTCTTGGTTTGTTGTTCACACCTTTTTTTGGTTTGTTGTTCACACCTTTTTTTGGTTTGTTGTTCACACCTTTTTTTGGTTTGTTGTTCACACCTTTTTTTGGTTTGTTGTTCACACCTTTTTTTGGTTTGTTGTTCACACCTTTTCTTGGTTTGTTGTTCACACCTTTTTTTGGTTTGTTGTTCACACCATTTTTTGGTTTGTTGTTCACACCTTTTTTTGGTTTGTTGTTCACACTTTTTTTTGGTTTGTTGTTCCCCCATTTTTTTTGGTTTGTTGTTCACACCTTTTTTTGGTTTGTTGTTCACACCTTTTTTTGGTTTGTTGTTCACACCTTTTTTTGGTTTGTTGTTCACACCTTTTTTTGGTTTGTTGTTCACACCTTTTTTTGGTTTGTTGTTCACACCTTTTTTTGGTTTGTTGTTCACACCTTTTTTGGTTTGTTGTTCACACCTTTTTTTTGGTTTGTTGTTCACACCTTTTTTTGGTTTGTTGTTCACACCTTTCTTGGTTTGTTGTTCACACCTTTTTTTGGTTTGTTGTTCACACCTTTTTTTGGTTTGTTGTTCACACCTTTTTTTGGTTTGTTGTTCCCACCTTTTTTTGGTTTGTTGTTCACACCTTTTTTTGGTTTGTTGTTCACACCTTTTTTTGGTTTGTTGTTCACACCTTTTCTTGGTTTGTTGTTCACACCTTTTTTTGGTTTGTTGTTCACACCTTTTTTTGGTTTGTTGTTCACACCTTTTCTGGTTTGTTGTTCGCACCTTTTTTGGTTTGTTGTTCGCACCTTTTTTGGTTTGTTGTTCGCACCTTTTTTGGTTTGTTGTTCGCACCTTTTTTGGTTTGTTGTTCACACCTTTTTTTGGTTTGTTGTTCACACCTTTTTTTGTTGTTCACACCTTTTTTGGTTTGTTGTTCACACGTTTTTTGGTTTGTTGTTCACACCTTTTTTGGTTTGTTGTTCACACCTTTTTTTGGTTTGTTGTTCACACCATTTTTTGGTTTGTTGTTCACACCTTTTTTTGGTTTGTTGTTCACACTTTTTTTTGGTTTGTTGTTCCCCCATTTTTTTTGGTTTGTTGTTCACACCTTTTTTTGGTTTGTTGTTCACACCTTTTTTTGGTTTGTTGTTCACACCTTTTTTTGGTTTGTTGTTCACACCTTTTTTAGGTTTGTTGTTCACACCTTTTTTTGGTTTGTTGTTCACACCTTTTTTTGGTTTGTTGTTCACACCTTTTTTGGTTTGTTGTTCACACCTTTTTTTTGGTTTGTTATTCACACCTTTTTTTGGTTTGTTGTTCACACCTTTCTTGGTTTGTTGTTCACACCTTTTTTTGGTTTGTTGTTCACACCTTTTTTTGGTTTGTTGTTCACACCTTTTTTTGGTTTGTTGTTCCCACCTTTTTTTGGTTTGTTGTTCACACCTTTTTTTGGTTTGTTGTTCACACCTTTTTTTGGTTTGTTGTTCACACCTTTTCTTGGTTTGTTGTTCACACCTTTTTTTGGTTTGTTGTTCACACCTTTTTTTGGTTTGTTGTTCACACCTTTTTTTGGTTTGTTGTTCACACCTTTTCTGGTTTGTTGTTCGCACCTTTTTTGGTTTGTTGTTCGCACCTTTTTTGGTTTGTTGTTCGCACCTTTTTTGGTTTGTTGTTCGCACCTTTTTTGGTTTGTTGTTCACACCTTTTTTTGGTTTGTTGTTCACACCTTTTTTTGTTGTTCACACCTTTTTTGGTTTGTTGTTCACACCTTTTTTTGGTTTGTTGTTCACACCTTTTTTTGGTTTGTTGTTCACACCTTTTCTTGGTTTGTTGTTCACACCTTTTTTTGGTTTGTTGTTCACACCTTTTTTTGGTTTGTTGTTCACACCTTTTTTTGGTTTGTTGTTCACACCTTTTTTGTTTTTTTGTTCGCACCTTTTTTGGTTTGTTGTTCGCACCTTTTTTGGTTTGTTGTTCACACCTTTTTTTGGTTTGTTGTTCACACCTTTTTTTGTTGTTCACACCTTTTTTGGTTTGTTGTTCACACCTTTTTTGGTTTGTTGTTCACACCTTTTTTTGGTGTGTTGTTCACACCTTTTTTGGTTTGTTGTTCACACCTTTTTTGGTTTGTTGTTCACACCTTTTTTTGGTTTGTTGTTCACACCTTTTTTTGGTTTGTTGTTCACACCTTTTTTTGGTTTGTTGTTCACACCTTTTTTTGGTCTGTTGTTCACACCTTTTTTTGGTTTGTTGTTCACACCTTTTTTTGGTTTGCTGTTCACACCTTTTTTTGGTTTGTTGTTCACACTTTTTTTTGGTTTGTTGTTCCCCCATTTTTTTTGGTTTGTTGTTCACACCTTTTTTTGGTTTGTTGTTCACACCTTTTTTTGGTTTGTTGTTCACACCTTTTTTTGGTTTGTTGTTCACACCTTTTTTTGGTTTGTTGTTCACACCTTTTTTTGGTTTGTTGTTCACACCTTTTTTTGGTTTGTTGTTCACACCTTTTTTGGTTTGTTGTTCACACCTTTTTTTTGGTTTGTTGTTCACACCTTTTTTTGGTTTGTTGTTCACACCTTTCTTGGTTTGTTGTTCACACCTTTTTTTGGTTTGTTGTTCACACCTTTTTTTGGTTTGTTGTTCACACCTTTTTTTGGTTTGTTGTTCACACCTTTTTTTGGTTTGTTGTTCACACCTTTTTTTGGTTTGTTGTTCACACCTTTTTTTGGTTTGTTGTTCACACCTTTTCTTGGTTTGTTGTTCACACCTTTTTTTGGTTTGTTGTTCACACCATTTTTTGGTTTGTTGTTCACACCTTTTTTTGGTTTGTTGTTCACACTTTTTTTTGGTTTGTTGTTCCCCCATTTTTTTTGGTTTGTTGTTCACACCTTTTTTTGGTTTGTTGTTCACACCTTTTTTTGGTTTGTTGTTCACACCTTTTTTTGGTTTGTTGTTCACACCTTTTTTTGGTTTGTTGTTCACACCTTTTTTTGGTTTGTTGTTCACACCTTTTTTTGGTTTGTTGTTCACACCTTTTTTGGTTTGTTGTTCACACCTTTTTTTTGGTTTGTTGTTCACACCTTTTTTTGGTTTGTTGTTCACACCTTTCTTGGTTTGTTGTTCACACCTTTTCTGGTTTGTTGTTCGCACCTTTTTTGGTTTGTTGTTCGCACCTTTTTTGGTTTGTTGTTCGCACCTTTTTTGGTTTGTTGTTCGCACCTTTTTTGGTTTGTTGTTCACACCTTTTTTTGGTTTGTTGTTCACACCTTTTTTTGTTGTTCACACCTTTTTTGGTTTGTTGTTCACACGTTTTTTGGTTTGTTGTTCACACCTTTTTTGGTTTGTTGTTCACACCTTTTTTGGTTTGTTGTTCACACCTTTTTTTGGTTTGTTGTTCACACCTTTTTTTGGTTTGTTGTTCACACCTTTCTTGGTTTGTTGTTCACACCTTTTTTTGGTTTGTTGTTCACACCTTTTTTTGGTTTGTTGTTCACACCTTTTTTTGGTTTGTTGTTCCCACCTTTTTTTGGTTTGTTGTTCACACCTTTTTTTGGTTTGTTGTTCACACCTTTTCTTGGTTTGTTGTTCACACCTTTTTTTGGTTTGTTGTTCACACCTTTTTTTGGTTTGTTGTTCACACCTTTTTTTGGTTTGTTGTTCACACCTTTTCTGGTTTGTTGTTCGCACCTTTTTTGGTTTGTTGTTCGCAAGTTTTTTGGTTTGTTGTTCGCACCTTTTTTTGGTTTGTTGTTCACACCTTTTTTGGTTTGTTGTTCACACCTTTTTTTTGGTTTGTTGTTCACACCTTTTTTTGGTTTGTTGTTCACACCTTTCTTGGTTTGTTGTTCACACCTTTTTTTGGTTTGTTGTTCACACCTTTTTTTGGTTTGTTGTTCACACCTTTTTTTGGTTTGTTGTTCCCACCTTTTTTTGGTTTGTTGTTCACACCTTTTTTTGGTTTGTTGTTCACACCTTTTTTTGGTTTGTTGTTCACACCTTTTCTTGGTTTGTTGTTCACACCTTTTTTTGGTTTGTTGTTCACACCTTTTTTTGGTTTGTTGTTCACACCTTTTTTTGGTTTGTTGTTCACACCTTTTCTGGTTTGTTGTTCGCACCTTTTTTGGTTTGTTGTTCGCACCTTTTTTGGTTTGTTGTTCGCACCTTTTTTGGTTTGTTGTTCGCACCTTTTTTGGTTTGTTGTTCACACCTTTTTTTGGTTTGTTGTTCACACCTTTTTTTGTTGTTCACACCTTTTTTGGTTTGTTGTTCACACCTTTTTTTGGTTTGTTGTTCACACCTTTTTTTGTTGTTCACACCTTTTTTGGTTTGTTGTTCACACCTTTTTTGGTTTGTTGTTCACACCTTTTTTTGGTGTGTTGTTCACACCTTTTTTGGTTTGTTGTTCACACCTTTTTTGGTTTGTTGTTCACACCTTTTTTTGGTTTGTTGTTCACACCTTTTTTTGGTTTGTTGTTCACACCTTTTTTTGGTTTGTTGTTCACACCTTTTTTTGGTCTGTTGTTCACACCTTTTTTTGGTTTGTTGTTCACACCTTTTTTTGGTTTGTTGTTCACACCTTTTTTTGGTTTGTTGTTCACACCTTTCTTGGTTTGTTGTTCACACCTTTTTTTGGTTTGTTGTTCACACCTTTTTTTGGTTTGTTGTTCACACCTTTTTTTGGTTTGTTGTTCACACCTTTTTTTGGTTTGTTGTTCACACCTTTCTTGGTTTGTTGTTCACACCTTTTTTTGGTTTGTTGTTCACACCTTTTTTTGGTTTGTTGTTCACACCTTTTTTTGGTTTGTTGTTCACACCTTTTTTTGGTTTGTTGTTCACACCTTTTTTTGGTTTGTTGTTCACACCTTTTTTTGGTTTGTTGTTCACACCTTTTCTTGGTTTGTTGTTCACACCTTTTTTTGGTTTGTTGTTCACACCATTTTTTGGTTTGTTGTTCACACCTTTTTTTGGTTTGTTGTTCACACTTTTTTTTGGTTTGTTGTTCCCCCATTTTTTTTGGTTTGTTGTTCACACCTTTTTTTGGTTTGTTGTTCACACCTTTTTTTGGTTTGTTGTTCACACCTTTTTTTGGTTTGTTGTTCACACCTTTTTTTGGTTTGTTGTTCACACCTTTTTTTGGTTTGTTGTTCACACCTTTTTTTGGTTTGTTGTTCACACCTTTTTTGGTTTGTTGTTCACACCTTTTTTTTGGTTTGTTGTTCACACCTTTTTTTGGTTTGTTGTTCACACCTTTCTTGGTTTGTTGTTCACACCTTTTTTTGGTTTGTTGTTCACACCTTTTTTTGGTTTGTTGTTCACACCTTTTTTTGGTTTGTTGTTCCCACCTTTTTTTGGTTTGTTGTTCACACCTTTTTTTGGTTTGTTGTTCACACCTTTTTTTGGTTTGTTGTTCACACCTTTTCTTGGTTTGTTGTTCACACCTTTTTTTGGTTTGTTGTTCACACCTTTTTTTGGTTTGTTGTTCACACCTTTTTTTGGTTTGTTGTTCACACCTTTTCTGGTTTGTTGTTCGCACCTTTTTTGGTTTGTTGTTCGCACCTTTTTTGGTTTGTTGTTCGCACCTTTTTTGGTTTGTTGTTCGCACCTTTTTTGGTTTGTTGTTCACACCTTTTTTTGGTTTGTTGTTCACACCTTTTTTTGTTGTTCACACCTTTTTTGGTTTGTTGTTCACACGTTTTTTGGTTTGTTGTTCACACCTTTTTTGGTTTGTTGTTCACACCTTTTTTGGTTTGTTGTTCACACCTTTTTTTGGTTTGTTGTTCACACCTTTTTTTGGTTTGTTGTTCACACCTTTCTTGGTTTGTTGTTCACACCTTTTTTTGGTTTGTTGTTCACACCTTTTTTTGGTTTGTTGTTCACACCTTTTTTTGGTTTGTTGTTCCCACCTTTTTTTGGTTTGTTGTTCACACCTTTTTTTGGTTTGTTGTTCACACCTTTTTTTGGTTTGTTGTTCACACCTTTTCTTGGTTTGTTGTTCACACCTTTTTTTGGTTTGTTGTTCACACCTTTTTTTGGTTTGTTGTTCACACCTTTTTTTGGTTTGTTGTTCACACCTTTTTTTGGTTTGTTGTTCACACCTTTTCTGGTTTGTTGTTCGCACCTTTTTTGGTTTGTTGTTCGCACCTTTTTTGGTTTGTTGTTCGCACCTTTTTTGGTTTGTTGTTCGCACCTTTTTTGGTTTGTTGTTCACACCTTTTTTTGGTTTGTTGTTCACACCTTTTTTTGTTGTTCACACCTTTTTTGGTTTGTTGTTCACACGTTTTTTGGTTTGTTGTTCACACCTTTTTTGGTTTGTTGTTCACACCTTTTTTGGTTTGTTGTTCACACCTTTTTTTGGTTTGTTGTTCACACCTTTTTTTGGTTTGTTGTTCACACCTTTTTTTGGTTTGTTGTTCACACCTTTTTTGGTTTGTTGTTCACACCTTTTTTTGGTTTGTTGTTCACACCTTTTTTTGGTTTGTTTTTCACACCTTTTTTTGGTTTGTTGTTCACACCTTTTCTTGGTTTGTTGTTCACACCTTTTTTTGGTTTATTGTTCACACCTTTTTTTGGTTTGTTGTTCACACCTTTTTTTGGTTTGTTGTTCACACCTTTTTTGGTTTGTTGTTTGCACCTTTTTTGGTTTGTTGTTCGCACCTTTTTTGGTTTGTTGTTCACACCTTTTTTTGGTTTGTTGTTCACACCTTTTTTTTGTTGTTCACACCTTTTTTGGTTTGTTGTTCGCACCTTTTTTGGTTTGTTGTTCGCACCTTTTTTGGTTTGTTGTTCGCACCTTTTTTGGTTTGTTGTTCGCACCTTTTTTGGTTTGTTGTTCACACCTTTTTTTGGTTTGTTGTTCACACCTTTTTTTGTTGTTCACACCTTTTTTGGTTTGTTGTTCACACGTTTTTTGGTTTGTTGTTCACACCTTTTTTGGTTTGTTGTTCACACCTTTTTTGGTTTGTTGTTCACACCTTTTTTTGGTTTGTTGTTCACACCTTTTTTTGGTTTGTTGTTCACACCTTTTTTTGGTTTGTTGTTCACACCTTTTTTGGTTTGTTGTTCACACCTTTTTTTGGTTTGTTGTTCACACCTTTTTTTGGTTTGTTGTTCACACCTTTTTTTGGTTGGTTGTTCACACCTTTTTTTGGTTTGTTTTTCACACCTTTTTTTGGTTTGTTGTTCACACCTTTTCTTGGTTTGTTGTTCACACCTTTTTTTGGTTTATTGTTCACACCTTTTTTTGGTTTGTTGTTCACACCTTTTTTTGGTTTGTTGTTCACACCTTTTTTGGTTTGTTGTTTGCACCTTTTTTGGTTTGTTGTTCACACCTTTTTTTGGTTTGTTGTTCACACCTTTTTTTGGTTTGTTGTTCACACCTTTTTTTTGTTGTTCACACCTTTTTTGGTTTGTTGTTCACACCTTTTTTGGTTTGTTGTTCACACCTTTTCTTGGTTTGTTGTTCACACCTTTTTTTGGTTTGTTGTTCACACCTTTTCTGGTTTGTTGTTCGCACCTTTTTTGGTTTGTTGTTCACACCTTTTTTTGGTTTGTTGTTCACACCTTTTTTTGGTTTGTTGTTCACACCTTTTTTTGGTTTGTTGTTCACACCTTTTTTTGGTCTGTTGTTCACACCTTTTTTTGGTTTGTTGTTCACACCTTTTTTTGGTTTGTTGTTCACACCTTTTTTTGGTTTGTTGTTCACACCTTTTTTTGGTTTGTTGTTCCCCCATTTTTTTTGGTTTGTTGTTCACACCTTTTTTTGGTTTGTTGTTCACACCTTTTTTTGGTTTGTTGTTCACACCTTTTTTTGGTTTGTTGTTCACACCTTTTTTTGGTTTGTTGTTCACACCTTTTTTTGGTTTGTTGTTCACACCTTTTTTTTGGTTTGTTGTTCACACCTTTTTTTTGGTTTGTTGTTCACACCTTTCTTTGGTTTGTTGTTCACACCTTTCTTGGTTTGTTGTTCACACCTTTTTTTGGTTTGTTGTTCACACCTTTTTTTGGTTTGTTGTTCACACCTTTTTTTGGTTTGTTGTTCACACCTTTTTTTGGTTTGTTGTTCACACCTTTTGTTCACACCTTTTTTGGTTTGTTGTTCACACCTTTTTTGGTTTGTTGTTCACACCTTTTTTTGGTTTGTTGTTCACACTTTTTTTTGGTTTGTTGTTCACACCTTTTTTTGGTTTGTTGTTCACACCTTTTTTTGGTCTGTTGTTCACACCTTTTTTTGGTTTGTTGTTCACACCTTTTTTTGGTTTGTTGTTCACACCTTTTTTTGGTTTGTTGTTCACACTTTTTTTTGGTTTGTTGTTCCCCCATTTTTTTTGGTTTGTTGTTCACACCTTTTTTTGGTTTGTTGTTCACACCTTTTTTTGGTTTGTTGTTCACACCTTTTTTTGGTTTGTTGTTCACACCTTTTTTTGGTTTGTTGTTCACACCTTTTTTTGGTTTGTTGTTCACACCTTTTTTTTGGTTTGTTGTTCACACCTTTTTTTTGGTTTGTTGTTCACACCTTTCTTTGGTTTGTTGTTCACACCTTTCTTGGTTTGTTGTTCACACCTTTTTTTGGTTTGCTGTTCACACCTTTTTTTGGTTTGTTGTTCACACCTTTTTTTGGTTTGTTGTTCACACCTTTTTTTGGTTTGTTGTTCACACCTTTTTTTGTTTGTTGTTCACACCTTTTTTTGGTTTGTTGTTCACACCTTTTTTTGGTTTGTTGTTCACACCATTTTTTGGTTTGTTGTTCACACCTTTTTTTGGTTTGTTGTTCACACTTTTTTTTGGTTTGTTGTTCCCCCATTTTTTTTGGTTTGTTGTTCACACCTTTTTTTGGTTTGTTGTTCACACCTTTTTTTGGTTTGTTGTTCACACCTTTTTTTGGTTTGTTGTTCACACCTTTTTTTGGTTTGTTGTTCACACCTTTTTTTGGTTTGTTGTTCACACCTTTTTTTGGTTTGTTGTTCACACCTTTTTTGGTTTGTTGTTCACACCTTTTTTTTGGTTTGTTGTTCACACCTTTTTTTGGTTTGTTGTTCACACCTTTCTTGGTTTGTTGTTCACACCTTTTTTTGGTTTGTTGTTCACACCTTTTTTTGGTTTGTTGTTCACACCTTTTTTTGGTTTGTTGTTCCCACCTTTTTTTGGTTTGTTGTTCACACCTTTTTTTGGTTTGTTGTTCACACTTTTTTTTGGTTTGTTGTTCACACCTTTTCTTGGTTTGTTGTTCACACCTTTTTTTGGTTTGTTGTTCACACCTTTTTTTGGTTTGTTGTTCACACCTTTTTTTGGTTTGTTGTTCACACCTTTTCTGGTTTGTTGTTCGCACCTTTTTTGGTTTGTTGTTCGCACCTTTTTTGGTTTGTTGTTCGCACCTTTTTTGGTTTGTTGTTCACACCTTTTTTTGGTTTGTTGTTCACACCTTTTTTTGGTTTGTTGTTCACACCTTTTTTTGGTTGGTTGTTCACACCTTTTCTTGGTTTGTTGTTCACACCTTTTTTTGGTTTGTTGTTCACACCTTTTTTTGGTTTGTTGTTCACACCTTTTTTTGGTTTGTTGTTCACACCTTTTCTGGTTTGTTGTTCGCACCTTTTTTGGTTTGTTGTTCGCACCTTTTTTGGTTTGTTGTTCGCACCTTTTTTGGTTTGTTGTTCGCACCTTTTTTGGTTTGTTGTTCACACCTTTTTTTGGTTTGTTGTTCACACCTTTTTTTGTTGTTCACACCTTTTTTGGTTTGTTGTTCACACGTTTTTTGGTTTGTTGTTCACACCTTTTTTGGTTTGTTGTTCACACCTTTTTTGGTTTGTTGTTCACACCTTTTTTTGGTTTGTTGTTCACACCTTTTTTTGGTTTGTTGTTCACACCTTTCTTGGTTTGTTGTTCACACCTTTTTTTGGTTTGTTGTTCACACCTTTTTTTGGTTTGTTGTTCACACCTTTTTTTGGTTTGTTGTTCCCACCTTTTTTTGGTTTGTTGTTCACACCTTTTTTTGGTTTGTTGTTCACACCTTTTTTTGGTTTGTTGTTCACACCTTTTCTTGGTTTGTTGTTCACACCTTTTTTTGGTTTGTTGTTCACACCTTTTTTTGGTTTGTTGTTCACACCTTTTTTTGGTTTGTTGTTCACACCTTTTCTGGTTTGTTGTTCGCACCTTTTTTGGTTTGTTGTTCGCACCTTTTTTGGTTTGTTGTTCGCACCTTTTTTGGTTTGTTGTTCGCACCTTTTTTGGTTTGTTGTTCACACCTTTTTTTGGTTTGTTGTTCACACCTTTTTTTGTTGTTCACACCTTTTTTGGTTTGTTGTTCACACGTTTTTTGGTTTGTTGTTCACACCTTTTTTGGTTTGTTGTTCACACCTTTTTTGGTTTGTTGTTCACACCTTTTTTTGGTTTGTTGTTCACACCTTTTTTTGGTTTGTTGTTCACACCTTTTTTTGGTTTGTTGTTCACACCTTTTTTGGTTTGTTGTTCACACCTTTTTTTGGTTTGTTGTTCACACCTTTTTTTGGTTTGTTGTTCACACCTTTTTTTGGTTGGTTGTTCACACCTTTTTTTGGTTTGTTTTTCACACCTTTTTTTGGTTTGTTGTTCACACCTTTTCTTGGTTTGTTGTTCACACCTTTTTTTGGTTTATTGTTCACACCTTTTTTTGGTTTGTTGTTCACACCTTTTTTTGGTTTGTTGTTCACACCTTTTTTGGTTTGTTGTTTGCACCTTTTTTGGTTTGTTGTTCGCACCTTTTTTGGTTTGTTGTTCACACCTTTTTTTGGTTTGTTGTTCACACCTTTTTTTGTTGTTCACACCTTTTTTGGTTTGTTGTTCACACCTTTTTTGGTTTGTTGTTCACACCTTTTTTGGTTTGTTGTTCACACCTTTTTTTGGTGTGTTGTTCACACCTTTTTTGGTTTGTTGTTCACACCTTTTTTGGTTTGTTGTTCACACCTTTTTTTGGTTTGTTGTTCACACCTTTTTTTGGTTTGTTGTTCACACCTTTTTTTGGTTTGTTGTTCACACCTTTTTTTGGTCTGTTGTTCACACCTTTTTTTGGTTTGTTGTTCACACCTTTTTTTGGTTTGTTGTTCACACCTTTTTTTGGTTTGTTGTTCACACTTTTTTTTGGTTTGTTGTTCCCCCATTTTTTTTGGTTTGTTGTTCACACCTTTTTTTGGTTTGTTGTTCACACCTTTTTTTGGTTTGTTGTTCACACCTTTTTTTGGTTTGTTGTTCACACCTTTTTTTGGTTTGTTGTTCACACCTTTTTTTGGTTTGTTGTTCACACCTTTTTTGGTTTGTTGTTCACACCTTTTTTTTGGTTTGTTGTTCACACCTTTTTTTGGTTTGTTGTTCACACCTTTCTTGGTTTGTTGTTCACACCTTTTTTTGGTTTGTTGTTCACACCTTTTTTTGGTTTGTTGTTCACACCTTTTTTTGGTTTGTTGTTCACACCTTTTTTTGGTTTGTTGTTCACACCTTTTTTTGGTTTGTTGTTCACACCTTTTTTTGGTTTGTTGTTCACACCTTTTCTTGGTTTGTTGTTCACACCTTTTTTTGGTTTGTTGTTCACACCTTTTCTGGTTTGTTGTTCGCACCTTTTTTGGTTTGTTGTTCGCACCTTTTTTGGTTTGTTGTTCGCACCTTTTTTGGTTTGTTGTTCGCACCTTTTTTGGTTTGTTGTTCACACCTTTTTTTGGTTTGTTGTTCACACCTTTTTTTGTTGTTCACACCTTTTTTGGTTTGTTGTTCACACGTTTTTTGGTTTGTTGTTCACACCTTTTTTGGTTTGTTGTTCACACCTTTTTTGGTTTGTTGTTCACACCTTTTTTTGGTTTGTTGTTCACACCTTTTTTTGGTTTGTTGTTCACACCTTTTTTTGGTTTGTTGTTCACACCTTTTTTGGTTTGTTGTTCACACCTTTTTTTGGTTTGTTGTTCACACCTTTTTTTGGTTTGTTGTTCACACCTTTTTTTGGTTGGTTGTTCACACCTTTTTTTGGTTTGTTTTTCACACCTTTTTTTGGTTTGTTGTTCACACCTTTTCTTGGTTTGTTGTTCACACCTTTTTTTGGTTTATTGTTCACACCTTTTTTTGGTTTGTTGTTCACACCTTTTTTTGGTTTGTTGTTCACACCTTTTTTGGTTTGTTGTTTGCACCTTTTTTGGTTTGTTGTTCGCACCTTTTTTGGTTTGTTGTTCACACCTTTTTTTGGTTTGTTGTTCACACCTTTTTTTTGTTGTTCACACCTTTTTTGGTTTGTTGTTCGCACCTTTTTTGGTTTGTTGTTCGCACCTTTTTTGGTTTGTTGTTCGCACCTTTTTTGGTTTGTTGTTCGCACCTTTTTTGGTTTGTTGTTCACACCTTTTTTTGGTTTGTTGTTCACACCTTTTTTTGTTGTTCACACCTTTTTTGGTTTGTTGTTCACACGTTTTTTGGTTTGTTGTTCACACCTTTTTTGGTTTGTTGTTCACACCTTTTTTGGTTTGTTGTTCACACCTTTTTTTGGTTTGTTGTTCACACCTTTTTTTGGTTTGTTGTTCACACCTTTTTTTGGTTTGTTGTTCACACCTTTTTTGGTTTGTTGTTCACACCTTTTTTTGGTTTGTTGTTCACACCTTTTTTTGGTTTGTTGTTCACACCTTTTTTTGGTTGGTTGTTCACACCTTTTTTTGGTTTGTTTTTCACACCTTTTTTTGGTTTGTTGTTCACACCTTTTCTTGAATTGTTGTTCACACCTTTTTTTGGTTTATTGTTCACACCTTTTTTTGGTTTGTTGTTCACACCTTTTTTTGGTTTGTTGTTCACACCTTTTTTGGTTTGTTGTTCACACCTTTTTTTGGTTTGTTGTTCACACTTTTTTTTGGTTTGTTGTTCCCCCATTTTTTTTGGTTTGTTGTTCACACCTTTTTTTGGTTTGTTTTTCACACCTTTTTTTGGTTTGTTGTTCACACCTTTTTTTGGTTTGTTGTTCACACCTTTTTTTGGTTTGTTGTTCACACCTTTTTTTGGTTTGTTGTTCACACCTTTTTTTGGTTTGTTGTTCACACCTTTTTTGGTTTGTTGTTCACACCTTTTTTTTGGTTTGTTGTTCACACCTTTTTTTGGTTTGTTGTTCACACCTTTCTTGGTTTGTTGTTCACACCTTTTTTTGGTTTGTTGTTCACACCTTTTTTTGGTTTGTTGTTCACACCTTTTTTTGGTTTGTTGTTCCCACCTTTTTTTGGTTTGTTGTTCACACCTTTTTTTGGTTTGTTGTTCACACCTTTTTTTGGTTTGTTGTTCACACCTTTTCTTGGTTTGTTGTTCACACCTTTTTTTGGTTTGTTGTTCACACCTTTTTTTGGTTTGTTGTTCACACCTTTTTTTGGTTTGTTGTTCACACCTTTTCTGGTTTGTTGTTCGCACCTTTTTTGGTTTGTTGTTCGCACCTTTTTTGGTTTGTTGTTCACACCTTTTTTGGTTTGTTGTTCGCACCTTTTTTGGTTTGTTGTTCACACCTTTTTTTGGTTTGTTGTTCACACCTTTTTTTGTTGTTCACACCTTTTTTGGTTTGTTGTTCACACGTTTTTTGGTTTGTTGTTCACACCTTTTTTGGTTTGTTGTTCACACCTTTTTTGGTTTGTTGTTCACACCTTTTTTTGGTTTGTTGTTCACACCTTTTTTTGGTTTGTTGTTCACACCTTTCTTGGTTTGTTGTTCACACCTTTTTTTGGTTTGTTGTTCACACCTTTTTTTTGGTTTGTTGTTCACACCTTTTTTTGGTTTGTTGTTCCCACCTTTTTTTGGTTTGTTGTTCACACCTTTTTTTGGTTTGTTGTTCACACCTTTTTTTGGTTTGTTGTTCACACCTTTTCTTGGTTTGTTGTTCACACCTTTTTTTGGTTTGTTGTTCACACCTTTTTTTGGTTTGTTGTTCACACCTTTTTTTGGTTTGTTGTTCACACCTTTTCTGGTTTGTTGTTCGCACCTTTTTTGGTTTGTTGTTCGCACCTTTTTTGGTTTGTTGTTCGCACCTTTTTTGGTTTGTTGTTCGCACCTTTTTTGGTTTGTTGTTCACCCCTTTTTTTGGTTTGTTGTTCACACCTTTTTTTGTTGTTCACACCTTTTTTGGTTTGTTGTTCACACGTTTTTTGGTTTGTTGTTCACACCTTTTTTTGTTTGTTGTTCACACCTTTTTTTGGTTTGTTGTTCACACCTTTTTTTGGTTTGTTGTTCAAACCTTTTTTTGGTTTGTTGTTCACACCTTTTTTGGTTTGTTGTTCACACCTTTTTTGGTTTGTTGTTCACACCTTTTTTTGGTTTGTTGTTCACACCTTTTTTTGGTTTGTTGTTCACACCTTTTTTTGGTTTGTTGTTCACACCTTTTTTTGGTTTGTTGTTCACACCTTTTCTTGGTTTGTTGTTCACACCTTTTTTTGGTTTGTTGTTCACACCTTTTTTTGGTTTGTTGTTCACACCTTTTTTTGGTTTGTTGTTCACACCTTTTTTGGTTTGTTGTTCGCACCTTTTTTGGTTTGTTGTTCGCACCTTTTTTGGTTTGTTGTTCGCACCTTTTTTGGTTTGTTGTTCACACCTTTTTTGGTTTGTTGTTCACACCTTTTTTTGTTGTTCACACCTTTTTTGGTTTGTTGTTCACACCTTTTTTGGTTTGTTGTTCACACCTTTTCTGATTTGTTGTTCACACCTTTTTTTGGTGTGTTGTTCACACCTTTTTTGGTTTGTTGTTCACACCTTTTTTGGTTTGTTGTTCACACCTTTTTTTGGTTTGTTGTTCACACCTTTTTTTGGTTTGTTGTTCACGCCTTTTTTTGGTTTGTTGTTCACACCTTTTTTGGTTTGTTGTTCACACCTTTTTTGGTTTGTTGTTCACACCTTTTTTTGGTTTGTTGTTCACACCTTTTTTTGGTTTGTTGTTCACACCTTTTTTTGGTTTGTTGTTCACACCTTTTTTGGTTTGTTGTTCGCACCTTTTTTTGGTTTGTTGTTCACACCTTTTTTTGGTCTGTTGTTCACACCTTTTTTTGGTTTGTTGTTCACACCTTTTTTTGGTTTGTTGTTCACACTTTTTTTTGGTTTGTTGTTCACACCTTTTTTTGGTTTGTTGTTCACACCTTTTTTTGGTTTGTTGTTCACACCTTTTTTTGGTTTGTTGTTCACACCTTTTTTTGGTTTGTTGTTCACACCTTTTTTTGGTTTGTTGTTCACACCTTTTTTTGGTTTGTTGTTCACACCTTTTTTTGGTTTGTTGTTCACACCTTTTTTGGTTTGTTGTTCGCACCTTTTTTGGTTTGTTGTTCACACCTTTTTTTGGTTTGTTGTTCACACCTTTTTTTGTTGTTCACACCTTTTTTGGTTTGTTGTTCACACGTTTTTTGGTTTGTTGTTCACACCTTTTTTGGTTTGTTGTTCACACCTTTTTTGGTTTGTTGTTCACACCTTTTTTTGGTTTGTTGTTCACACCTTTTTTTGGTTTGTTGTTCACACTTTTTTTTGGTTTGTTGTTCCCCATTTTTTTTGGTTTGTTGTTCACACCTTTTTTTGGTTTGTTGTTCACACGTTTTTTTGGTTTGTTGTTCACACCTTTTTTTGGTTTGTTGTTCACACCTTTTTTTGGTTTGTTGTTCACACGTTTTTTTGGTTTGTTGTTCACACCTTTTTTTGGTTTGTTGTTCACACCTTTTTTGGTTTGTTGTTCACACCTTTTTTGGTTTGTTGTTCGCACCTTCTTTGGTTTGTTGTTCACACCTTTTTTTGGTTTGTTGTTCACACCTTTTTTTGTTGTTCACACCTTTTTTGGTTTGTTGTTCACACGTTTTTTGGTTTGTTGTTCGCACCTTTTTTGGTTTGTTGTTCACACCTTTTTTTGGTTTGTTGTTCACACCTTTTTTTGGTATGTTGTTCACACCTTTTTTTGGTTTGTTGTTCACACCTTTTTTTGGTTTGTTGTTCACACCTTTTTTTGGTTTGTTGTTCACACCTTTTTTTGGTTTGTTGTTCACACCTTTTTTTGGTTTGTTGTTCACACCTTTTTTGGTTTGTTGTTCGCACCTTTTTTGGTTTGTTGTTCACACCTTTTTTTGGTTTGTTGTTCACACCTTTTTTTGTTGTTCACACCTTTTTTGGTTTGTTGTTCACGCGTTTTTTGGTTTGTTGTTCACACCTTTTTTGGTTTGTTGTTCACACCTTTTTTGGTTTGTTGTTCACACCTTTTTTTGGTTTGTTGTTCACACCTTTTTTTGGTTTGTTGTTCACACTTTTTTTTGGTTTGTTGTTCCCCATTTTTTTTGGTTTGTTGTTCACACCTTTTTTTGGTTTGTTGTTCACACCTTTTTTTGGTTTGTTGTTCACATCTTTTTTTGGTTTGTTGTTCACACCTTTTTTGGTTTGTTGTTCACACCTTTTTTTTGGTTTGTTGTTCACACCTTTTTTTGGTTTGTTGTTCACACCATTTTTGGTTTGTTGTTCACACCTTTTTTTGGTTTGTTGTTCACACTTTTTTTTGGTTTGTTGTTCACACCTTTTTTTGGTTTGTTGTTCACACCTTTTTTTGGTGTGTTGTTCACATCTTTTTTTGGTTTGTTGTTCCCACCTTTTTTTGGTTTGTTGTTCACACCTTTTTTTGGTTTGTTGTTCCCCCATTTTTTTTGGTTTGTTGTTCACACCTTTTTTTGGTTTGTTGTTCACACCTTTTCTTGGTTTGTTGTTCACACCTTTTTTTGGTTTGTTGTTCACACCTCTTTTTGGTTTGTTGTTCACACCTTTTTTTGGTTTGTTGTTCACACCTTTTTTGGTTTGTTGTTCACACCTTTTTTTGGTTTGTTGTTCACACCTTTTTTGGTTTGTTGTTCACACCTTTTTTTGGTTTGTTGTTCACACTTTTTTTTGGTTTGTTGTTCACACTTTTTTTTGGTTTGTTGTTCACACCTTTTTTTGGTTTGTTGTTCACACCTTTTTTTGGTTTGTTGTTCACACGTTTTTTTGGTTTGTTGTTCACACCTTTTTTTGGTTTGTTGTTCACACCTTTTTTTGGTTTGTTGTTCACACCTTTTTTTGGTTTGTTGTTCACACCTTTTTTTGGTTTGTTGTTCACACCTTTTTTTGGTTTGTTGTTCACACCTTTTTTTGGTTTGTTGTTCACACCTTTTCTTTGTTTGTTGTTCACACCTTTTTTTGGTTTGTTGTTCACACCTTTTTTTGGTTTGTTGTTCACACCTTTTTTTGGTTTGTTGTTCACACCTTTTTTGGTTTGTTGTTCGCACCTTTTTTGGTTTGTTGTTCGCACCTTTTTTGGTTTGTTGTTCACACCTTTTTTTGGTTTGTTGTTCACACCTTTTTTTGTTGTTCACACCTTTTTTGGTTTGTTGTTCACACCTTTTTTGGTTTGTTGTTCACACCTTTTTTGGTTTGTTGTTCGCACCTTTTTTGGTTTGTTGTTCGCACCTTTTTTGGTTTGTTGTTCACACCTTTTTTTGTTTTGTTGTTCACACCTTTTTTTGTTGTTCACACCTTTTTTGGTTTCTTGTTCACACCTTTTTTGGTTTGTTGTTCACACCTTTTTTTGGTTTGTTGTTCGCACCTTTTTTGGTTTGTTGTTCGCACCTTTTTTGGTTTGTTGTTCACACCTTTTTTTGGTTTGTTGTTCACACCTTTTTTTGCTGTTCACACCTTTTTTGGTTTGTTGTTCACACCTTTTTTTGGTTTGTTGTTCACACCTTTTTTGGTTTGTTGTTCACACCTTTTTTTGGTTTGTTGTTCACACTTTTTTTTGGTTTGTTGTTCACACCTTTTTTTGTTGTTCACACCTTTTTTGGTTTGTTGTTCACACGTTTTTTGGTTTGTTGTTCACACCTTTTTTGGTTTGTTGTTCACACCTTTTTTGGTTTGTTGTTCACACCTTTTTTTGGTTTGTTGTTCACACCTTTTTTTGGTTTGTTGTTCACACTTTTTTTTGGTTTGTTGTTCCCCATTTTTTTTGGTTTGTTGTTCACACCTTTTTTTGGTTTGTTGTTCACACGTTTTTTTGGTTTGTTGTTCACACGTTTTTTTGGTTTGTTGTTCACACCTTTTTTTGGTTTGTTGTTCACACGTTTTTTTGGTTTGTTGTTCACACGTTTTTTTGGTTTGTTGTTCACACCTTTTTTGGTTTGTTGTTCACACCTTTTTTGGTTTGTTGTTCGCACCTTCTTTGGTTTGTTGTTCACACCTTTTTTTGGTTTGTTGTTCACACCTTTTTTTGTTGTTCACACCTTTTTTGGTTTGTTGTTCACACGTTTTTTGGTTTGTTGTTCGCACCTTTTTTGGTTTGTTGTTCACACCTTTTTTTGGTTTGTTGTTCACACCTTTTTTTGGTATGTTGTTCACACCTTTTTTTGGTTTGTTGTTCACACCTTTTTTTGGTTTGTTGTTCACACCTTTTTTTGGTTTGTTGTTCACACCTTTTTTTGGTTTGTTGTTCACACCTTTTTTTGGTTTGTTGTTCACACCTTTTTTGGTTTGTTGTTCGCACCTTTTTTGGTTTGTTGTTCACACCTTTTTTTGGTTTGTTGTTCACACCTTTTTTTGTTGTTCACACCTTTTTTGGTTTGTTGTTCACGCGTTTTTTGGTTTGTTGTTCACACCTTTTTTGGTTTGTTGTTCACACCTTTTTTGGTTTGTTGTTCACACCTTTTTTTGGTTTGTTGTTCACACCTTTTTTTGGTTTGTTGTTCACACTTTTTTTTGGTTTGTTGTTCCCCATTTTTTTTGGTTTGTTGTTCACACCTTTTTTTGGTTTGTTGTTCACACCTTTTTTTGGTTTGTTGTTCACATCTTTTTTTGGTTTGTTGTTCACACCTTTTTTGGTTTGTTGTTCACACCTTTTTTTTGGTTTGTTGTTCACACCTTTTTTTGGTTTGTTGTTCACACCATTTTTGGTTTGTTGTTCACACCTTTTTTTGGTTTGTTGTTCACACTTTTTTTTGGTTTGTTGTTCACACCTTTTTTTGGTTTGTTGTTCACACCTTTTTTTGGTGTGTTGTTCACATCTTTTTTTGGTTTGTTGTTCCCACCTTTTTTTGGTTTGTTGTTCACACCTTTTTTTGGTTTGTTGTTCCCCCATTTTTTTTGGTTTGTTGTTCACACCTTTTTTTGGTTTGTTGTTCACACCTTTTCTTGGTTTGTTGTTCACACCTTTTTTTGGTTTGTTGTTCACACCTCTTTTTGGTTTGTTGTTCACACCTTTTTTTGGTTTGTTGTTCACACCTTTTTTGGTTTGTTGTTCACACCTTTTTTTGGTTTGTTGTTCACACCTTTTTTGGTTTGTTGTTCACACCTTTTTTTGGTTTGTTGTTCACACTTTTTTTTGGTTTGTTGTTCACACTTTTTTTTGGTTTGTTGTTCACACCTTTTTTTGGTTTATTGTTCACACCTTTTTTTGGTTTGTTGTTCACACGTTTTTTTGGTTTGTTGTTCACACCTTTTTTTGGTTTGTTGTTCACACCTTTTTTTGGTTTGTTGTTCACACCTTTTTTTGGTTTGTTGTTCACACCTTTTTTTGGTTTGTTGTTCACACCTTTTTTTGGTTTGTTGTTCACACCTTTTTTTGGTTTGTTGTTCACACCTTTTCTTTGTTTGTTGTTCACACCTTTTTTTGGTTTGTTGTTCACACCTTTTTTTGGTTTGTTGTTCACACCTTTTTTTGGTTTGTTGTTCACACCTTTTTTGGTTTGTTGTTCGCACCTTTTTTGGTTTGTTGTTCGCACCTTTTTTGGTTTGTTGTTCACACCTTTTTTTGGTTTGTTGTTCACACCTTTTTTTGTTGTTCACACCTTTTTTGGTTTGTTGTTCACACCTTTTTTGGTTTGTTGTTCACACCTTTTTTGGTTTGTTGTTCGCACCTTTTTTGGTTTGTTGTTCGCACCTTTTTTGGTTTGTTGTTCACACCTTTTTTTGTTTTGTTGTTCACACCTTTTTTTGTTGTTCACACCTTTTTTGGTTTCTTGTTCACACCTTTTTTGGTTTGTTGTTCACACCTTTTTTTGGTTTGTTGTTCGCACCTTTTTTGGTTTGTTGTTCGCACCTTTTTTGGTTTGTTGTTCACACCTTTTTTTGGTTTGTTGTTCACACCTTTTTTTGCTGTTCACACCTTTTTTGGTTTGTTGTTCACACCTTTTTTTGGTTTGTTGTTCACACCTTTTTTGGTTTGTTGTTCACACCTTTTTTTGGTTTGTTGTTCACACTTTTTTTTGGTTTGTTGTTCACACCTTTTTTTGGTTTGTTGTTCACACCTTTTTTTGGTTTGTTGTTCACACCTTTTTTGGTTTGTTGTTCGCACCTTTTTTGGTTTGTTGTTCACACCTTTTTTTGGTTTGTTGTTCACACCTTTTTTTGTTGTTCACACCTTTTTTGGTTTGCTGTTCACACGTTTTTTGGTTTGTTGTTCACACCTTTTTTGGTTTGTTGTTCACACCTTTTTTGGTTTGTTGTTCACACCTTTTTTTGGTTTGTTGTTCACACCTTTTTTTGGTTTGTTGTTCACACTTTTTTTTGGTTTGTTGTTCCCCATTTTTTTTGGTTTGTTGTTCACACCTTTTTTTGGTTTGTTGTTCACACGTTTTTTTGGTTTGTTGTTCACACCTTTTTTTGGTTTGTTGTTCACACCTTTTTTGGTTTGTTGTTCACACCTTTTTTGGTTTGTTGTTCGCACCTTTTTTGGTTTGTTGTTCACACCTTTTTTGGTTTGTTGTTCACACCTTTTTTGGTTTGTTGTTCGCACCTTTTTTGGTTTGTTGTTCACACCTTTTTTTGGTTTGTTGTTCACACCTTTTTTTGTTGTTCACACCTTTTTTGGTTTGTTGTTCACACGTTTTTTGGTTTGTTGTTCGCACCTTTTTTGGTTTGTTGTTCACACCTTTTTTTGGTTTGTTGTTCACACCTTTTTTTGGTATGTTGTTCACACCTTTTTTTGGTTTGTTGTTCACACCTTTTTTTGGTTTGTTGTTCACACCTTTTTTTGGTTTGTTGTTCACACCTTTTTTTGGTTTGTTGTTCACACCTTTTTTTGGTTTGTTGTTCACACCTTTTTTGGTTTGTTGTTCGCACCTTTTTTGGTTTGTTGTTCACACCTTTTTTTGGTTTGTTGTTCACACCTTTTTTTGTTGTTCACACCTTTTTTGGTTTGTTGTTCACGCGTTTTTTGGTTTGTTGTTCACACCTTTTTTGGTTTGTTGTTCACACCTTTTTTGGTTTGTTGTTCACACCTTTTTTTGGTTTGTTGTTCACACCTTTTTTTGGTTTGTTGTTCACACTTTTTTTTGGTTTGTTGTTCCCTATTTTTTTTGGTTTGTTGTTCACACCTTTTTTTGGTTTGTTGTTCACACCTTTTTTTGGTTTGTTGTTCACATCTTTTTTTGGTTTGTTGTTCACACCTTTTTTGGTTTGTTGTTCACACCTTTTTTTTGGTTTGTTGTTCACACCTTTTTTTGGTTTGTTGTTCACACCATTTTTGGTTTGTTGTTCACACCTTTTTTTGGTTTGTTGTTCACACTTTTTTTTGGTTTGTTGTTCACACCTTTTTTTGGTTTGTTGTTCACACCTTTTTTTGGTTTGTTGTTCACATCTTTTTTTGGTTTGTTGTTCACACCTTTTTTGGTTTGTTGTTCACACCTTTTTTTTGGTTTGTTGTTCCCCCATTTTTTTTGGTTTGTTGTTCACACCTTTTTTTGGTTTGTTGTTCACACCTTTTCTTGGTTTGTTGTTCACACCTTTTTTTGGTTTGTTGTTCACACCTCTTTTTGGTTTGTTGTTCACACCTTTTTTTGGTTTGTTGTTCACACCTTTTTTGGTTTGTTGTTCACACCTTTTTTTGGTTTGTTGTTCACACCTTTTTTGGTTTGTTGTTCACACCTTTTTTTGGTTTGTTGTTCACACTTTTTTTTGGTTTGTTGTTCACACTTTTTTTTGGTTTGTTGTTCACACCTTTTTTTGGTTTGTTGTTCACACCTTTTTTTGGTTTGTTGTTCACACGTTTTTTTGGTTTGTTGTTCACACCTTTTTTTGGTTTGTTGTTCACACCTTTTTTTGGTTTGTTGTTCACACCTTTTTTTGGTTTGTTGTTCACACCTTTTTTTGGTTTGTTGTTCACACCTTTTTTTGGTTTGTTGTTCACACCTTTTTTTGGTTTGTTGTTCACACCTTTTCTTTGATTGTTGTTCACACCTTTTTTTGGTTTGTTGTTCACACCTTTTTTTGGTTTGTTGTTCACACCTTTTTTTGGTTTGTTGTTCACACCTTTTTTGGTTTGTTGTTCGCACCTTTTTTGGTTTGTTGTTCGCACCTTTTTTGGTTTGTTGTTCACACCTTTTTTTGGTTTGTTGTTCACACCTTTTTTTGTTGTTCACACCTTTTTTGGTTTGTTGTTCACACCTTTTTTGGTTTGTTGTTCACACCTTTTTTGGTTTGTTGTTCGCACCTTTTTTGGTTTGTTGTTCGCACCTTTTTTGGTTTGTTGTTCACACCTTTTTTTGTTTTGTTGTTCACACCTTTTTTTGTTGTTCACACCTTTTTTGGTTTCTTGTTCACACCTTTTTTGGTTTGTTGTTCACACCTTTTTTTGGTTTGTTGTTCGCACCTTTTTTGGTTTGTTGTTCGCACCTTTTTTGGTTTGTTGTTCACACCTTTTTTTGGTTTGTTGTTCACACCTTTTTTTGCTGTTCACACCTTTTTTGGTTTGTTGTTCACACCTTTTTTTGGTTTGTTGTTCACACCTTTTTTGGTTTGTTGTTCACACCTTTTTTTGGTTTGTTGTTCACACTTTTTTTTGGTTTGTTGTTCACACTTTTTTTTGGTTTGTTGTTCACACCTTTTTTTGGTTTGTTGTTCACACCTTTTTTTGGTTTGTTGTTCACACCTTTTTTTGGTTTGTTGTTCACACCTTTTTTTGGTTTGTTGTTCACACCTTTTTTTGGTTTGTTGTTCACACCTTTTTTTGGTCTGTTGTTCACACCTTTTTTGGTTTGTTGTTCACACGTTTTTTGGTTTGTTGTTCACACCTTTTTTGGTTTGTTGTTCACACCTTTTTTGGTTTGTTGTTCACACCTTTTTTTGGTTTGTTGTTCACACCTTTTTTTGGTTTGTTGTTCACACCTTTCTTGGTTTGTTGTTCACACCTTTTTTTGGTTTGTTGTTCACACCTTTTTTTGGTTTGTTGTTCACACCTTTTTTTGGTTTGTTGTTCCCACCTTTTTTTGGTTTGTTGTTCACACCTTTTTTTGGTTTGTTGTTCACACCTTTTCTTGGTTTGTTGTTCACACCTTTTTTTGGTTTGTTGTTCACACCTTTTTTTGGTTTGTTGTTCACACCTTTTTTTGGTTTGTTGTTCACACCTTTTCTGGTTTGTTGTTCGCACCTTTTTTGGTTTGTTGTTCGCACCTTTTTTGGTTTGTTGTTCGCACCTTTTTTTGGTTTGTTGTTCACACCTTTTTTGGTTTGTTGTTCACACCTTTTTTTTGGTTTGTTGTTCACACCTTTTTTTGGTTTGTTGTTCACACCTTTCTTGGTTTGTTGTTCACACCTTTTTTTGGTTTGTTGTTCACACCTTTTTTTGGTTTGTTGTTCACACCTTTTTTTGGTTTGTTGTTCCCACCTTTTTTTGGTTTGTTGTTCACACCTTTTTTTGGTTTGTTGTTCACACCTTTTTTTGGTTTGTTGTTCACACCTTTTCTTGGTTTGTTGTTCACACCTTTTTTTGGTTTGTTGTTCACACCTTTTTTTGGTTTGTTGTTCACACCTTTTTTTGGTTTGTTGTTCACACCTTTTCTGGTTTGTTGTTCGCACCTTTTTTGGTTTGTTGTTCGCACCTTTTTTGGTTTGTTGTTCGCACCTTTTTTGGTTTGTTGTTCGCACCTTTTTTGGTTTGTTGTTCACACCTTTTTTTGGTTTGTTGTTCACACCTTTTTTTGTTGTTCACACCTTTTTTGGTTTGTTGTTCACACCTTTTTTTGGTTTGTTGTTCACACCTTTTTTTGTTGTTCACACCTTTTTTGGTTTGTTGTTCACACCTTTTTTTGGTGTGTTGTTCACACCTTTTTTGGTTTGTTGTTCACACCTTTTTTGGTTTGTTGTTCACACCTTTTTTTGGTTTGTTGTTCACACCTTTTTTTGGTATGTTGTTCACACCTTTTTTTGGTTTGTTGTTCACACCTTTTTTTGGTTTGTTGTTCACACCTTTTTTTGGTTTGTTGTTCACACCTTTTTTTGTTGTTCACACCTTTTTTGGTTTGTTGTTCACACGTTTTTTGGTTTGTTGTTCGCACCTTTTTTGGTTTGTTGTTCACACCTTTTTTTGGTTTGTTGTTCACACCTTTTTTTGGTATGTTGTTCACACCTTTTTTTGGTTTGTTGTTCACACCTTTTTTTGGTTTGTTGTTCACACCTTTTTTTGGTTTGTTGTTCACACCTTTTTTTGGTTTGTTGTTCACACCTTTTTTTGGTTTGTTGTTCACACCTTTTTTGGTTTGTTGTTCGCACCTTTTTTGGTTTGTTGTTCACACCTTTTTTTGGTTTGTTGTTCACACCTTTTTTTGTTGTTCACACCTTTTTTGGTTTGTTGTTCACGCGTTTTTTGGTTTGTTGTTCACACCTTTTTTGGTTTGTTGTTCACACCTTTTTTGGTTTGTTGTTCACACCTTTTTTTGGTTTGTTGTTCACACCTTTTTTTGGTTTGTTGTTCACACTTTTTTTTGGTTTGTTGTTCCCCATTTTTTTTGGTTTGTTGTTCACACCTTTTTTTGGTTTGTTGTTCACACCTTTTTTTGGTTTGTTGTTCACATCTTTTTTTGGTTTGTTGTTCACACCTTTTTTGGTTTGTTGTTCACACCTTTTTTTTGGTTTGTTGTTCACACCTTTTTTTGGTTTGTTGTTCACACCATTTTTGGTTTGTTGTTCACACCTTTTTTTGGTTTGTTGTTCACACTTTTTTTTGGTTTGTTGTTCACACCTTTTTTTGGTTTGTTGTTCACACCTTTTTTTGGTTTGTTGTTCACATCTTTTTTTGGTTTGTTGTTCACACCTTTTTTGGTTTGTTGTTCACACCTTTTTTTTGGTTTGTTGTTCCCCCATTTTTTTTGGTTTGTTGTTCACACCTTTTTTTGGTTTGTTGTTCACACCTTTTCTTGGTTTGTTGTTCACACCTTTTTTTGGTTTGTTGTTCACACCTCTTTTTGGTTTGTTGTTCACACCTTTTTTTGGTTTGTTGTTCACACCTTTTTTGGTTTGTTGTTCACACCTTTTTTTGGTTTGTTGTTCACACCTTTTTTGGTTTGTTGTTCACACCTTTTTTTGGTTTGTTGTTCACACTTTTTTTTGGTTTGTTGTTCACACTTTTTTTTGGTTTGTTGTTCACACCTTTTTTTGGTTTGTTGTTCACACCTTTTTTTGGTTTGTTGTTCACACGTTTTTTTGGTTTGTTGTTCACACCTTTTTTTGGTTTGTTGTTCACACCTTTTTTTGGTTTGTTGTTCACACCTTTTTTTGGTTTGTTGTTCACACCTTTTTTTGGTTTGTTGTTCACACCTTTTTTTGGTTTGTTGTTCACACCTTTTTTTGGTTTGTTGTTCACACCTTTTCTTTGTTTGTTGTTCACACCTTTTTTTGGTTTGTTGTTCACACCTTTTTTTGGTTTGTTGTTCACACCTTTTTTTGGTTTGTTGTTCACACCTTTTTTTGGTTTGTTGTTCACACCTTTTTTGGTTTGTTGTTCGCACCTTTTTTGGTTTGTTGTTCACACCTTTTTTTGGTTTGTTGTTCACACCTTTTTTTGTTGTTCACACCTTTTTTGGTTTGTTGTTCACGCGTTTTTTGGTTTGTTGTTCACACCTTTTTTGGTTTGTTGTTCACACCTTTTTTGGTTTGTTGTTCACACCTTTTTTTGGTTTGTTGTTCACACCTTTTTTTGGTTTGTTGTTCACACTTTTTTTTGGTTTGTTGTTCCCCATTTTTTTTGGTTTGTTGTTCACACCTTTTTTTGGTTTGTTGTTCACACCTTTTTTTGGTTTGTTGTTCACATCTTTTTTTGGTTTGTTGTTCACACCTTTTTTGGTTTGTTGTTCACACCTTTTTTTTGGTTTGTTGTTCACACCTTTTTTTGGTTTGTTGTTCACACCATTTTTGGTTTGTTGTTCACACCTTTTTTTGGTTTGTTGTTCACACTTTTTTTTGGTTTGTTGTTCACACCTTTTTTTGGTTTGTTGTTCACACCTTTTTTTGGTTTGTTGTTCACATCTTTTTTTGGTTTGTTGTTCACACCTTTTTTGGTTTGTTGTTCACACCTTTTTTTTGGTTTGTTGTTCCCCCATTTTTTTTGGTTTGTTGTTCACACCTTTTTTTGGTTTGTTGTTCACACCTTTTCTTGGTTTGTTGTTCACACCTTTTTTTGGTTTGTTGTTCACACCTCTTTTTGGTTTGTTGTTCACACCTTTTTTTGGTTTGTTGTTCACACCTTTTTTGGTTTGTTGTTCACACCTTTTTTTGGTTTGTTGTTCACACCTTTTTTGGTTTGTTGTTCACACCTTTTTTTGGTTTGTTGTTCACACTTTTTTTTGGTTTGTTGTTCACACTTTTTTTTGGTTTGTTGTTCACACCTTTTTTTGGTTTGTTGTTCACACCTTTTTTTGGTTTGTTGTTCACACGTTTTTTTGGTTTGTTGTTCACACCTTTTTTTGGTTTGTTGTTCACACCTTTTTTTGGTTTGTTGTTCACACCTTTTTTTGGTTTGTTGTTCACACCTTTTTTTGGTTTGTTGTTCACACCTTTTTTTGGTTTGTTGTTCACACCTTTTTTTGGTTTGTTGTTCACACCTTTTCTTTGTTTGTTGTTCACACCTTTTTTTGGTTTGTTGTTCACACCTTTTTTTGGTTTGTTGTTCACACCTTTTTTTGGTTTGTTGTTCACACCTTTTTTGGTTTGTTGTTCGCACCTTTTTTGGTTTGTTGTTCGCACCTTTTTTGGTTTGTTGTTCACACCTTTTTTTGGTTTGTTGTTCACACCTTTTTTTGTTGTTCACACCTTTTTTGGTTTGTTGTTCACACCTTTTTTGGTTTGTTGTTCACACATTTTTTGGTTTGTTGTTCGCACCTTTTTTGGTTTGTTGTTCGCACCTTTTTTGGTTTGTTGTTCACACCTTTTTTTGTTTTGTTGTTCACACCTTTTTTTGTTGTTCACACCTTTTTTGGTTTCTTGTTCACACCTTTTTTGGTTTGTTGTTCACACCTTTTTTTGGTTTGTTGTTCGCACCTTTTTTGGTTTGTTGTTCGCACCTTTTTTGGTTTGTTGTTCACACCTTTTTTTGGTTTGTTGTTCACACCTTTTCTTGGTTTGTTGTTCACACCTTTTTTTGGTTTGTTGTTCACACCTTTTTTTGGTTTGTTGTTCACACCTTTTTTTGGTTTGTTGTTCACACCTTTTCTGGTTTGTTGTTCGCACCTTTTTTGGTTTGTTGTTCGCACCTTTTTTGGTTTGTTGTTCGCACCTTTTTTTGGTTTGTTGTTCACACCTTTTTTGGTTTGTTGTTCACACCTTTTTTTTGGTTTGTTGTTCACACCTTTTTTTGGTTTGTTGTTCACACCTTTCTTGGTTTGTTGTTCACACCTTTTTTTGGTTTGTTGTTCACACCTTTTTTTGGTTTGTTGTTCACACCTTTTTTTGGTTTGTTGTTCCCACCTTTTTTTGGTTTGTTGTTCACACCTTTTTTTGGTTTGTTGTTCACACCTTTTTTTGGTTTGTTGTTCACACCTTTTCTTGGTTTGTTGTTCACACCTTTTTTTGGTTTGTTGTTCACACCTTTTTTTGGTTTGTTGTTCACACCTTTTTTTGGTTTGTTGTTCACACCTTTTCTGGTTTGTTGTTCGCACCTTTTTTGGTTTGTTGTTCGCACCTTTTTTGGTTTGTTGTTCGCACCTTTTTTGGTTTGTTGTTCGCACCTTTTTTGGTTTGTTGTTCACACCTTTTTTTGGTTTGTTGTTCACACCTTTTTTTGTTGTTCACACCTTTTTTGGTTTGTTGTTCACACCTTTTTTTGGTTTGTTGTTCACACCTTTTTTTGTTGTTCACACCTTTTTTGGTTTGTTGTTCACACCTTTTTTGGTTTGTTGTTCACACCTTTTTTTGGTGTGTTGTTCACACCTTTTTTGGTTTGTTGTTCACACCTTTTTTGGTTTGTTGTTCACACCTTTTTTTGGTTTGTTGTTCACACCTTTTTTTGGTTTGTTGTTCACACCTTTTTTTGGTTTGTTGTTCACACCTTTTTTTGGTCTGTTGTTCACACCTTTTTTTGGTTTGTTGTTCACACCTTTTTTTGGTTTGTTGTTCACACCTTTTTTTGGTTTGTTGTTCACACCTTTTTTTGGTTTGTTGTTCACACCTTTCTTGGTTTGTTGTTCACACCTTTTTTTGGTTTGTTGTTCACACCTTTTTTTGGTTTGTTGTTCACACCTTTTTTTGGTTTGTTGTTCACACCTTTTTTTGGTTTGTTGTTCACACCTTTCTTGGTTTGTTGTTCACACCTTTTTTTGGTTTGTTGTTCACACCTTTTTTTGGTTTGTTGTTCACACCTTTTTTTGGTTTGTTGTTCACACCTTTTTTTGGTTTGTTGTTCACACCTTTTTTTGGTTTGTTGTTCACACCTTTTTTTGGTTTGTTGTTCACACCTTTTCTTGGTTTGTTGTTCACACCTTTTTTTGGTTT
The DNA here is from genome assembly GCA_932294295.1 of Alitta virens. Classification (NCBI taxonomy): domain Eukaryota; kingdom Metazoa; phylum Annelida; class Polychaeta; order Phyllodocida; family Nereididae; genus Alitta; species Alitta virens. The sequence continues at coordinate 28,242,412 of OW028574.1, read as the reverse complement.
GTTGTTCACACCATTTTTTGGTTTGTTGTTCACACCTTTTTTTGGTTTGTTGTTCACACTTTTTTTTGGTTTGTTGTTCCCCCATTTTTTTTGGTTTGTTGTTCACACCTTTTTTTGGTTTGTTGTTCACACCTTTTTTTGGTTTGTTGTTCACACCTTTTTTTGGTTTGTTGTTCACACCTTTTTTTGGTTTGTTGTTCACACCTTTTTTTGGTTTGTTGTTCACACCTTTTTTTGGTTTGTTGTTCACACCTTTTTTGGTTTGTTGTTCACACCTTTTTTTTGGTTTGTTGTTCACACCTTTTTTTGGTTTGTTGTTCACACCTTTCTTGGTTTGTTGTTCACACCTTTTTTTGGTTTGTTGTTCACACCTTTTTTTGGTTTGTTGTTCACACCTTTTTTTGGTTTGTTGTTCCCACCTTTTTTTGGTTTGTTGTTCACACCTTTTTTTGGTTTGTTGTTCACACCTTTTTTTGGTTTGTTGTTCACACCTTTTCTTGGTTTGTTGTTCACACCTTTTTTTGGTTTGTTGTTCACACCTTTTTTTGGTTTGTTGTTCACACCTTTTTTTGGTTTGTTGTTCACACCTTTTCTGGTTTGTTGTTCGCACCTTTTTTGGTTTGTTGTTCGCACCTTTTTTGGTTTGTTGTTCGCACCTTTTTTGGTTTGTTGTTCGCACCTTTTTTGGTTTGTTGTTCACACCTTTTTTTGGTTTGTTGTTCACACCTTTTTTTGTTGTTCACACGTTTTTTGGTTTGTTGTTCACACGTTTTTTGGTTTGTTGTTCACACCTTTTTTGGTTTGTTGTTCACACCTTTTTTTGGTTTGTTGTTCACACCTTTTTTTGGTTTGTTGTTCACACCTTTCTTGGTTTGTTGTTCACACCTTTCTTGGTTTGTTGTTCACACCTTTTTTTGGTTTGTTGTTCACACCTTTTTTTGGTTTGTTGTTCACACCTTTTTTTGGTTTGTTGTTCCCACCTTTTTTTGGTTTGTTGTTCACACCTTTTTTTGGTTTGTTGTTCACACCTTTTTTTGGTTTGTTGTTCACACCTTTTCTTGGTTTGTTGTTCACACCTTTTCTTGGTTTGTTGTTCACACCTTTTTTTGGTTTGTTGTTCACACCTTTTTTTGGTTTGTTGTTCACACCTTTTTTTGGTTTGTTGTTCACACCTTTTCTGGTTTGTTGTTCGCACCTTTTTTGGTTTGTTGTTCGCACCTTTTTTGGTTTGTTGTTCGCACCTTTTTTGGTTTGTTGTTCGCACCTTTTTTGGTTTGTTGTTCACACCTTTTTTTGGTTTGTTGTTCACACCTTTTTTTGTTGTTCACACCTTTTTTGGTTTGTTGTTCACACGTTTTTTGGTTTGTTGTTCACACCTTTTTTGGTTTGTTGTTCACACCTTTTTTGGTTTGTTGTTCACACCTTTTTTTGGTTTGTTGTTCACACCTTTTTTTGGTTTGTTGTTCACACCTTTTTTTGGTTTGTTGTTCACACCTTTTTTGGTTTGTTGTTCACACCTTTTTTTGGTTTGTTGTTCACACCTTTTTTTGGTTTGTTGTTCACACCTTTTTTTGGTTGGTTGTTCACACCTTTTTTTGGTTTGTTTTTCACACCTTTTTTTGGTTTGTTGTTCACACCTTTTCTTGGTTTGTTGTTCACACCTTTTTTTGGTTTATTGTTCACACCTTTTTTTGGTTTGTTGTTCACACCTTTTTTGGTTTGTTGTTCGCACCTTTTTTGGTTTGTTGTTCGCACCTTTTTTGGTTTGTTGTTCACACCTTTTTTTGGTTTGTTGTTCACACCTTTTTTTGTTGTTCACACCTTTTTTGGTTTGTTGTTCACACCTTTTTTGGTTTGTTGTTCACACCTTTTTTGGTTTGTTGTTCACACCTTTTTTTGGTGTGTTGTTCACACCTTTTTTGGTTTGTTGTTCACACCTTTTTTTGGTTTGTTGTTCACACCTTTTTTTGGTTTGTTGTTCACACCTTTTTTTGGTTTGTTGTTCACACCTTTTTTTGGTCTGTTGTTCACACCTTTTTTTGGTTTGTTGTTCACACCTTTTTTTGGTTTGTTGTTCACACCTTTTTTTGGTTTGTTGTTCACACTTTTTTTTGGTTTGTTGTTCCCCCATTTTTTTTGGTTTGTTGTTCACACCTTTTTTTGGTTTGTTGTTCACACCTTTTTTTGGTTTGTTGTTCACACCTTTTTTTGGTTTGTTGTTCACACCTTTTTTTGGTTTGTTGTTCACACCTTTTTTTGGTTTGTTGTTCACACCTTTTTTGGTTTGTTGTTCACACCTTTTTTTTGGTTTGTTGTTCACACCTTTTTTTGGTTTGTTGTTCACACCTTTCTTGGTTTGTTGTTCACACCTTTTTTTGGTTTGTTGTTCACACCTTTTTTTGGTTTGTTGTTCACACCTTTTTTTGGTTTGTTGTTCACACCTTTTTTTGGTTTGTTGTTCACACCTTTTTTTGGTTTGTTGTTCACACCTTTTTTTGGTTTGTTGTTCACACCTTTTCTTGGTTTGTTGTTCACACCTTTTTTTGGTTTGTTGTTCACACCTTTTCTGGTTTGTTGTTCGCACCTTTTTTGGTTTGTTGTTCGCACCTTTTTTGGTTTGTTGTTCGCACCTTTTTTGGTTTGTTGTTCGCACCTTTTTTGGTTTGTTGTTCACACCTTTTTTTGGTTTGTTGTTCACACCTTTTTTTGTTGTTCACACCTTTTTTGGTTTGTTGTTCACACGTTTTTTGGTTTGTTGTTCACACCTTTTTTGGTTTGTTGTTCACACCTTTTTTGGTTTGTTGTTCACACCTTTTTTTGGTTTGTTGTTCACACCTTTTTTTGGTTTGTTGTTCACACCTTTTTTTGGTTTGTTGTTCACACCTTTTTTGGTTTGTTGTTCACACCTTTTTTTGGTTTGTTGTTCACACCTTTTTTTGGTTTGTTGTTCACACCTTTTTTTGGTTGGTTGTTCACACCTTTTTTTGGTTTGTTTTTCACACCTTTTTTTGGTTTGTTGTTCACACCTTTTCTTGGTTTGTTGTTCACACCTTTTTTTGGTTTATTGTTCACACCTTTTTTTGGTTTGTTGTTCACACCTTTTTTTGGTTTGTTGTTCACACCTTTTTTGGTTTGTTGTTTGCACCTTTTTTGGTTTGTTGTTCGCACCTTTTTTGGTTTGTTGTTCACACCTTTTTTTGGTTTGTTGTTCACACCTTTTTTTTGTTGTTCACACCTTTTTTGGTTTGTTGTTCGCACCTTTTTTGGTTTGTTGTTCGCACCTTTTTTGGTTTGTTGTTCGCACCTTTTTTGGTTTGTTGTTCGCACCTTTTTTGGTTTGTTGTTCACACCTTTTTTTGGTTTGTTGTTCACACCTTTTTTTGTTGTTCACACCTTTTTTGGTTTGTTGTTCACACGTTTTTTGGTTTGTTGTTCACACCTTTTTTGGTTTGTTGTTCACACCTTTTTTGGTTTGTTGTTCACACCTTTTTTTGGTTTGTTGTTCACACCTTTTTTTGGTTTGTTGTTCACACCTTTTTTTGGTTTGTTGTTCACACCTTTTTTGGTTTGTTGTTCACACCTTTTTTTGGTTTGTTGTTCACACCTTTTTTTGGTTTGTTGTTCACACCTTTTTTTGGTTGGTTGTTCACACCTTTTTTTGGTTTGTTTTTCACACCTTTTTTTGGTTTGTTGTTCACACCTTTTCTTGGTTTGTTGTTCACACCTTTTTTTGGTTTATTGTTCACACCTTTTTTTGGTTTGTTGTTCACACCTTTTTTTGGTTTGTTGTTCACACCTTTTTTGGTTTGTTGTTTGCACCTTTTTTGGTTTGTTGTTCGCACCTTTTTTGGTTTGTTGTTCACACCTTTTTTTGGTTTGTTGTTCACACCTTTTTTTTGTTGTTCACACCTTTTTTGGTTTGTTGTTCACACCTTTTTTGGTTTGTTGTTCACACCTTTTTTGGTTTGTTGTTCACACCTTTTTTTGGTGTGTTGTTCACACCTTTTTTGGTTTGTTGTTCACACCTTTTTTGGTTTGTTGTTCACACCTTTTTTTGGTTTGTTGTTCACACCTTTTTTTGGTTTGTTGTTCACACCTTTTTTTGGTTTGTTGTTCACACCTTTTTTTGGTCTGTTGTTCACACCTTTTTTTGGTTTGTTGTTCACACCTTTTTTTGGTTTGTTGTTCACACCTTTTTTTGGTTTGTTGTTCACACTTTTTTTTGGTTTGTTGTTCCCCCATTTTTTTTGGTTTGTTGTTCACACCTTTTTTTGGTTTGTTGTTCACACCTTTTTTTGGTTTGTTGTTCACACCTTTTTTTGGTTTGTTGTTCACACCTTTTTTTGGTTTGTTGTTCACACCTTTTTTTGGTTTGTTGTTCACACCTTTTTTTTGGTTTGTTGTTCACACCTTTTTTTTGGTTTGTTGTTCACACCTTTCTTTGGTTTGTTGTTCACACCTTTCTTGGTTTGTTGTTCACACCTTTTTTTGGTTTGTTGTTCACACCTTTTTTTGGTTTGTTGTTCACACCTTTTTTTGGTTTGTTGTTCACACCTTTTTTTGGTTTGTTGTTCACACCTTTTTTTGGTTTGTTGTTCACACCTTTTTTTGGTTTGTTGTTCACACCTTTTTTTGGTTTGTTGTTCACACCATTTTTTGGTTTGTTGTTCACACCTTTTTTTGGTTTGTTGTTCACACTTTTTTTTGGTTTGTTGTTCCCCCATTTTTTTTGGTTTGTTGTTCACACCTTTTTTTGGTTTGTTGTTCACACCTTTTTTTGGTTTGTTGTTCACACCTTTTTTTGGTTTGTTGTTCACACCTTTTTTTGGTTTGTTGTTCACACCTTTTTTTGGTTTGTTGTTCACACCTTTTTTTGGTTTGTTGTTCACACCTTTTTTGGTTTGTTGTTCACACCTTTTTTTTGGTTTGTTGTTCACACCTTTTTTTGGTTTGTTGTTCACACCTTTCTTGGTTTGTTGTTCACACCTTTTTTTGGTTTGTTGTTCACACCTTTTTTTGGTTTGTTGTTCACACCTTTTTTTGGTTTGTTGTTCCCACCTTTTTTTGGTTTGTTGTTCACACCTTTTTTTGGTTTGTTGTTCACACTTTTTTTTGGTTTGTTGTTCACACCTTTTCTTGGTTTGTTGTTCACACCTTTTTTTGGTTTGTTGTTCACACCTTTTTTTGGTTTGTTGTTCACACCTTTTTTTGGTTTGTTGTTCACACCTTTTCTGGTTTGTTGTTCGCACCTTTTTTGGTTTGTTGTTCGCACCTTTTTTGGTTTGTTGTTCGCACCTTTTTTGGTTTGTTGTTCACACCTTTTTTTGGTTTGTTGTTCACACCTTTTTTTGGTTTGTTGTTCACACCTTTTTTTGGTTGGTTGTTCACACCTTTTCTTGGTTTGTTGTTCACACCTTTTTTTGGTTTGTTGTTCACACCTTTTTTTGGTTTGTTGTTCACACCTTTTTTTGGTTTGTTGTTCACACCTTTTCTGGTTTGTTGTTCGCACCTTTTTTGGTTTGTTGTTCGCACCTTTTTTGGTTTGTTGTTCGCACCTTTTTTGGTTTGTTGTTCGCACCTTTTTTGGTTTGTTGTTCACACCTTTTTTTGGTTTGTTGTTCACACCTTGTTTTGTTGTTCACACCTTTTTTGGTTTGTTGTTCACACGTTTTTTGGTTTGTTGTTCACACCTTTTTTGGTTTGTTGTTCACACCTTTTTTGGTTTGTTGTTCACACCTTTTTTTGGTTTGTTGTTCACACCTTTTTTTGGTTTGTTGTTCACACCTTTCTTGGTTTGTTGTTCACACCTTTTTTTGGTTTGTTGTTCACACCTTTTTTTGGTTTGTTGTTCACACCTTTTTTTGGTTTGTTGTTCCCACCTTTTTTTGGTTTGTTGTTCACACCTTTTTTTGGTTTGTTGTTCACACCTTTTTTTGGTTTGTTGTTCACACCTTTTCTTGGTTTGTTGTTCACACCTTTTTTTGGTTTGTTGTTCACACCTTTTTTTGGTTTGTTGTTCACACCTTTTTTTGGTTTGTTGTTCACACCTTTTCTGGTTTGTTGTTCGCACCTTTTTTGGTTTGTTGTTCGCACCTTTTTTGGTTTGTTGTTCGCACCTTTTTTGGTTTGTTGTTCGCACCTTTTTTGGTTTGTTGTTCACACCTTTTTTTGGTTTGTTGTTCACACCTTTTTTTGTTGTTCACACCTTTTTTGGTTTGTTGTTCACACGTTTTTTGGTTTGTTGTTCACACCTTTTTTGGTTTGTTGTTCACACCTTTTTTGGTTTGTTGTTCACACCTTTTTTTGGTTTGTTGTTCACACCTTTTTTTGGTTTGTTGTTCACACCTTTTTTTGGTTTGTTGTTCACACCTTTTTTGGTTTGTTGTTCACACCTTTTTTTGGTTTGTTGTTCACACCTTTTTTTGGTTTGTTGTTCACACCTTTTTTTGGTTGGTTGTTCACACCTTTTTTTGGTTTGTTTTTCACACCTTTTTTTGGTTTGTTGTTCACACCTTTTCTTGGTTTGTTGTTCACGCCTTTTTTTGGTTTATTGTTCACACCTTTTTTTGGTTTGTTGTTCACACCTTTTTTTGGTTTGTTGTTCACACCTTTTTTGGTTTGTTGTTTGCACCTTTTTTGGTTTGTTGTTCGCACCTTTTTTGGTTTGTTGTTCACACCTTTTTTTGGTTTGTTGTTCACACCTTTTCTTGGTTTGTTGTTCACACCTTTTTTTGGTTTATTGTTCACACCTTTTTTTGGTTTGTTGTTCACACCTTTTTTTGGTTTGTTGTTCACACCTTTTTTGGTTTGTTGTTTGCACCTTTTTTGGTTTGTTGTTCGCACCTTTTTTGGTTTGTTGTTCACACCTTTTTTTGGTTTGTTGTTCACACCTTTTTTTTGTTGTTCACACCTTTTTTGGTTTGTTGTTCACACCTTTTTTGGTTTGTTGTTCACACCTTTTTTGGTTTGTTGTTCACACCTTTTTTTGGTGTGTTGTTCACACCTTTTTTGGTTTGTTGTTCACACCTTTTTTGGTTTGTTGTTCACACCTTTTTTTGGTTTGTTGTTCACACCTTTTTTTGGTTTGTTGTTCACACCTTTTTTTGGTTTGTTGTTCACACCTTTTTTTGGTCTGTTGTTCACACCTTTTTTTGGTTTGTTGTTCACACCTTTTTTTGGTTTGTTGTTCACACCTTTTTTTGGTTTGTTGTTCACACTTTTTTTTGGTTTGTTGTTCCCCCATTTTTTTTGGTTTGTTGTTCACACCTTTCTTTGGTTTGTTGTTCACACCTTTCTTGGTTTGTTGTTCACACCTTTTTTTGGTTTGTTGTTCACACCTTTTTTTGGTTTGTTGTTCACACCTTTTTTTGGTTTGTTGTTCACACCTTTTTTTGGTTTGTTGTTCACACCTTTTTTTGGTTTGTTGTTCACACCTTTTTTTGGTTTGTTGTTCACACCTTTTTTTGGTTTGTTGTTCACACCTTTTTTTGGTTTGTTGTTCACACCTTTTTTTGGTTTGTTGTTCACACTTTTTTTTGGTTTGTTGTTCCCCCATTTTTTTTGGTTTGTTGTTCACACCTTTTTTTGGTTTGTTGTTCACACCTTTTTTTGGTTTGTTGTTCACACCTTTTTTTGGTTTGTTGTTCACACCTTTTTTTGGTTTGTTGTTCACACCTTTTTTTGGTTTGTTGTTCACACCTTTTTTTGGTTTGTTGTTCACACCTTTTTTGGTTTGTTGTTCACACCTTTTTTTTGGTTTGTTGTTCACACCTTTTTTTGGTTTGTTGTTCACACCTTTCTTGGTTTGTTGTTCACACCTTTTTTTGGTTTGTTGTTCACACCTTTTTTTGGTTTGTTGTTCACACCTTTTTTTGGTTTGTTGTTCCCACCTTTTTTTGGTTTGTTGTTCACACCTTTTTTTGGTTTGTTGTTCACACTTTTTTTTGGTTTGTTGTTCACACCTTTTCTTGGTTTGTTGTTCACACCTTTTTTTGGTTTGTTGTTCACACCTTTTTTTGGTTTGTTGTTCACACCTTTTTTTGGTTTGTTGTTCACACCTTTTCTGGTTTGTTGTTCGCACCTTTTTTGGTTTGTTGTTCGCACCTTTTTTGGTTTGTTGTTCGCACCTTTTTTGGTTTGTTGTTCACACCTTTTTTTGGTTTGTTGTTCACACCTTTTTTTGGTTTGTTGTTCACACCTTTTTTTGGTTGGTTGTTCACACCTTTTCTTGGTTTGTTGTTCACACCTTTTTTTGGTTTGTTGTTCACACCTTTTTTTGGTTTGTTGTTCACACCTTTTTGGTTTGTTGTTCACACCTTTTTTTGGTTTGTTGTTCACACCTTTTTTGGTTTGTTGTTCACACCTTTTTTTGGTTTGTTGTTCACACCTTTTTTTGGTTTGTTGTTCACACCTTTTTTTGGTTGGTTGTTCACACCTTTTTTTGGTTTGTTTTTCACACCTTTTTTTGGTTTGTTGTTCACACCTTTTCTTGGTTTGTTGTTCACACCTTTTTTTGGTTTATTGTTCACACCTTTTTTTGGTTTGTTGTTCACACCTTTTTTTGGTTTGTTGTTCACACCTTTTTTGGTTTGTTGTTTGCACCTTTTTTGGTTTGTTGTTCGCACCTTTTTTGGTTTGTTGTTCACACCTTTTTTTGGTTTGTTGTTCACACCTTTTTTTGTTGTTCACACCTTTTTTGGTTTGTTGTTCACACCTTTTTTGGTTTGTTGTTCACACCTTTTTTGGTTTGTTGTTCACACCTTTTTTTGGTGTGTTGTTCACACCTTTTTTGGTTTGTTGTTCACACCTTTTTTGGTTTGTTGTTCACACCTTTTTTTGGTTTGTTGTTCACACCTTTTTTTGGTTTGTTGTTCACACCTTTTTTTGGTTTGTTGTTCACACCTTTTTTTGGTCTGTTGTTCACACCTTTTTTTGGTTTGTTGTTCACACCTTTTTTTGGTTTGTTGTTCACACCTTTTTTTGGTTTGTTGTTCACACTTTTTTTTGGTTTGTTGTTCCCCCATTTTTTTTGGTTTGTTGTTCACACCTTTTTTTGGTTTGTTGTTCACACCTTTTTTTGGTTTGTTGTTCACACCTTTTTTTGGTTTGTTGTTCACACCTTTTTTTGGTTTGTTGTTCACACCTTTTTTTGGTTTGTTGTTCACACCTTTTTTGGTTTGTTGTTCACACCTTTTTTTTGGTTTGTTGTTCACACCTTTTTTTGGTTTGTTGTTCACACCTTTCTTGGTTTGTTGTTCACACCTTTTTTTGGTTTGTTGTTCACACCTTTTTTTGGTTTGTTGTTCACACCTTTTTTTGGTTTGTTGTTCACACCTTTTTTTGGTTTGTTGTTCACACCTTTTTTTGGTTTGTTGTTCACACCTTTTTTTGGTTTGTTGTTCACACCTTTTCTTGGTTTGTTGTTCACACCTTTTTTTGGTTTGTTGTTCACACCTTTTCTGGTTTGTTGTTCGCACCTTTTTTGGTTTGTTGTTCGCACCTTTTTTGGTTTGTTGTTCGCACCTTTTTTGGTTTGTTGTTCGCACCTTTTTTGGTTTGTTGTTCACACCTTTTTTTGGTTTGTTGTTCACACCTTTTTTGGTTTGTTGTTTGCACCTTTTTTGGTTTGTTGTTCGCACCTTTTTTGGTTTGTTGTTCACACCTTTTTTTGGTTTGTTGTTCACACCTTTTTTTGTTGTTCACACCTTTTTTGGTTTGTTGTTCACACCTTTTTTGGTTTGTTGTTCACACCTTTTTTGGTTTGTTGTTCACACCTTTTTTTGGTGTGTTGTTCACACCTTTTTTGGTTTGTTGTTCACACCTTTTTTGGTTTGTTGTTCACACCTTTTTTTGGTTTGTTGTTCACACCTTTTTTTGGTTTGTTGTTCACACCTTTTTTTGGTTTGTTGTTCACACCTTTTTTTGGTCTGTTGTTCACACCTTTTTTTGGTTTGTTGTTCACACCTTTTTTTGGTTTGTTGTTCACACCTTTTTTTGGTTTGTTGTTCACACTTTTTTTTGGTTTGTTGTTCCCCCATTTTTTTTGGTTTGTTGTTCACACCTTTTTTTGGTTTGTTGTTCACACCTTTTTTTGGTTTGTTGTTCACACCTTTTTTTGGTTTGTTGTTCACACCTTTTTTTGGTTTGTTGTTCACACCTTTTTTTGGTTTGTTGTTCACACCTTTTTTGGTTTGTTGTTCACACCTTTTTTTTGGTTTGTTGTTCACACCTTTTTTTGGTTTGTTGTTCACACCTTTCTTGGTTTGTTGTTCACACCTTTTTTTGGTTTGTTGTTCACACCTTTTTTTGGTTTGTTGTTCACACCTTTTTTTGGTTTGTTGTTCACACCTTTTTTTGGTTTGTTGTTCACACCTTTTTTTGGTTTGTTGTTCACACCTTTTTTTGGTTTGTTGTTCACACCTTTTCTTGGTTTGTTGTTCACACCTTTTTTTGGTTTGTTGTTCACACCTTTTCTGGTTTGTTGTTCGCACCTTTTTTGGTTTGTTGTTCGCACCTTTTTTGGTTTGTTGTTCGCACCTTTTTTGGTTTGTTGTTCGCACCTTTTTTGGTTTGTTGTTCACACCTTTTTTTGGTTTGTTGTTCACACCTTTTTTTGTTGTTCACACCTTTTTTGGTTTGTTGTTCACACGTTTTTTGGTTTGTTGTTCACACCTTTTTTGGTTTGTTGTTCACACCTTTTTTGGTTTGTTGTTCACACCTTTTTTTGGTTTGTTGTTCACACCTTTTTTTGGTTTGTTGTTCACACCTTTTTTTGGTTTGTTGTTCACACCTTTTTTGGTTTGTTGTTCACACCTTTTTTTGGTTTGTTGTTCACACCTTTTTTTGGTTTGTTGTTCACACCTTTTTTTGGTTGGTTGTTCACACCTTTTTTTGGTTTGTTTTTCACACCTTTTTTTGGTTTGTTGTTCACACCTTTTCTTGGTTTGTTGTTCACACCTTTTTTTGGTTTATTGTTCACACCTTTTTTTGGTTTGTTGTTCACACCTTTTTTTGGTTTGTTGTTCACACCTTTTTTGGTTTGTTGTTTGCACCTTTTTTGGTTTGTTGTTCGCACCTTTTTTGGTTTGTTGTTCACACCTTTTTTTGGTTTGTTGTTCACACCTTTTTTTTGTTGTTCACACCTTTTTTGGTTTGTTGTTCGCACCTTTTTTGGTTTGTTGTTCGCACCTTTTTTGGTTTGTTGTTCGCACCTTTTTTGGTTTGTTGTTCGCACCTTTTTTGGTTTGTTGTTCACACCTTTTTTTGGTTTGTTGTTCACACCTTTTTTTGTTGTTCACACCTTTTTTGGTTTGTTGTTCACACGTTTTTTGGTTTGTTGTTCACACCTTTTTTGGTTTGTTGTTCACACCTTTTTTTGGTTTGTTGTTCACACCTTTTTTTGGTTTGTTGTTCACACCTTTTTTTGGTTTGTTGTTCACACCTTTTTTGGTTTGTTGTTCACACCTTTTTTTGGTTTGTTGTTCACACCTTTTTTTGGTTTGTTGTTCACACCTTTTTTTGGTTGGTTGTTCACACCTTTTTTTGGTTTGTTTTTCACACCTTTTTTTGGTTTGTTGTTCACACCTTTTCTTGAATTGTTGTTCACACCTTTTTTTGGTTTATTGTTCACACCTTTTTTTGGTTTGTTGTTCACACCTTTTTTTGGTTTGTTGTTCACACCTTTTTTGGTTTGTTGTTCACACCTTTTTTTGGTTTGTTGTTCACACTTTTTTTTGGTTTGTTGTTCCCCCATTTTTTTTGGTTTGTTGTTCACACCTTTTTTTGGTTTGTTGTTCACACCTTTCTTGGTTTGTTGTTCACACCTTTTTTTGGTTTGTTGTTCACACCTTTTTTTGGTTTGTTGTTCACACCTTTTTTTGGTTTGTTGTTCCCACCTTTTTTTGGTTTGTTGTTCACACCTTTTTTTGGTTTGTTGTTCACACCTTTTTTTGGTTTGTTGTTCACACCTTTTCTTGGTTTGTTGTTCACACCTTTTTTTGGTTTGTTGTTCACACCTTTTTTTGGTTTGTTGTTCACACCTTTTTTTGGTTTGTTGTTCACACCTTTTCTGGTTTGTTGTTCGCACCTTTTTTGGTTTGTTGTTCGCACCTTTTTTGGTTTGTTGTTCACACCTTTTTTGGTTTGTTGTTCGCACCTTTTTTGGTTTGTTGTTCACACCTTTTTTTGGTTTGTTGTTCACAAATTTTTTTGTTGTTCACACCTTTTTTGGTTTGTTGTTCACACGTTTTTTGGTTTGTTGTTCACACCTTTTTTGGTTTGTTGTTCACACCTTTTTTGGTTTGTTGTTCACACCTTTTTTTGGTTTGTTGTTCACACCTTTTTTTGGTTTGTTGTTCACACCTTTCTTGGTTTGTTGTTCACACCTTTTTTTGGTTTGTTGTTCACACCTTTTTTTTGGTTTGTTGTTCACACCTTTTTTTGGTTTGTTGTTCCCACCTTTTTTTGGTTTGTTGTTCACACCTTTTTTTGGTTTGTTGTTCACACCTTTTTTTTGGTTTGTTGTTCACACCTTTTCTTGGTTTGTTGTTCACACCTTTTTTTGGTTTGTTGTTCACACCTTTTTTTGGTTTGTTGTTCACACCTTTTTTTGGTTTGTTGTTCACACCTTTTCTGGTTTGTTGTTCGCACCTTTTTTGGTTTGTTGTTCGCACCTTTTTTGGTTTGTTGTTCGCACCTTTTTTGGTTTGTTGTTCGCACCTTTTTTGGTTTGTTGTTCACCCCTTTTTTTGGTTTGTTGTTCACACCTTTTTTTGTTGTTCACACCTTTTTTGGTTTGTTGTTCACACGTTTTTTGGTTTGTTGTTCACGCCTTTTTTGGTTTGTTGTTCACACCTTTTTTTGTTTGTTGTTCACACCTTTTTTTGGTTTGTTGTTCACACCTTTTTTTGGTTTGTTGTTCAAACCTTTTTTTGGTTTGTTGTTCACACCTTTTTTGGTTTGTTGTTCACACCTTTTTTTGGTTTGTTGTTCACACCTTTTTTTGGTTTGTTGTTCACACCTTTTTTTGGTTTGTTGTTCACACCTTTTTTTGGTTTGTTGTTCACACCTTTTTTTGGTTTGTTGTTCACACCTTTTCTTGGTTTGTTGTTCACACCTTTTTTTGGTTTGTTGTTCACACCTTTTTTTGGTTTGTTGTTCACACCTTTTTTTGGTTTGTTGTTCACACCTTTTTTGGTTTGTTGTTCGCACCTTTTTTGGTTTGTTGTTCGCACCTTTTTTGGTTTGTTGTTCGCACCTTTTTTGGTTTGTTGTTCACACCTTTTTTTGGTTTGTTGTTCACACCTTTTTTTGTTGTTCACACCTTTTTTGGTTTGTTGTTCACACCTTTTTTGGTTTGTTGTTCACACCTTTTCTGATTTGTTGTTCACACCTTTTTTTGGTGTGTTGTTCACACCTTTTTTGGTTTGTTGTTCACACCTTTTTTGGTTTGTTGTTCACACCTTTTTTTGGTTTGTTGTTCACACCTTTTTTTGGTTTGTTGTTCACGCCTTTTTTTGGTTTGTTGTTCACACCTTTTTTGGTTTGTTGTTCACACCTTTTTTGGTTTGTTGTTCACACCTTTTTTTGGTTTGTTGTTCACACCTTTTTTTGGTTTGTTGTTCACACCTTTTTTTGGTTTGTTGTTCACACCTTTTTTGGTTTGTTGTTCGCACCTTTTTTTGGTTTGTTGTTCACACCTTTTTTTGGTCTGTTGTTCACACCTTTTTTTGGTTTGTTGTTCACACCTTTTTTTGGTTTGTTGTTCACACTTTTTTTTGGTTTGTTGTTCACACCTTTTTTTGGTTTGTTGTTCACACCTTTTTTTGGTTTGTTGTTCACACCTTTTTTTGGTTTGTTGTTCACACCTTTTTTTGGTTTGTTGTTCACACCTTTTTTTGGTTTGTTGTTCACACCTTTTTTTGGTTTGTTGTTCACACCTTTTTTTGGTTTGTTGTTCACACCTTTTTTGGTTTGTTGTTCGCACCTTTTTTGGTTTGTTGTTCACACCTTTTTTTGGTTTGTTGTTCACACCTTTTTTTGTTGTTCACACCTTTTTTGGTTTGTTGTTCACACGTTTTTTGGTTTGTTGTTCACACCTTTTTTGGTTTGTTGTTCACACCTTTTTTGGTTTGTTGTTCACACCTTTTTTTGGTTTCTTGTTCACACCTTTTTTTGGTTTGTTGTTCACACTTTTTTTTGGTTTGTTGTTCCCCATTTTTTTTGGTTTGTTGTTCACACCTTTTTTTGGTTTGTTGTTCACACGTTTTTTTGGTTTGTTGTTCACACCTTTTTTTGGTTTGTTGTTCACACCTTTTTTTGGTTTGTTGTTCACACCTTTTTTTGGTTTGTTGTTCACACCTTTTTTTGGTTTGTTGTTCACACCTTTTTTGGTTTGTTGTTCACACCTTTTTTTGTTGTTCACACCTTTTTTGGTTTGTTGTTCACACCTTTTTTTGGTTTGTTGTTCACACCTTTTTTTGTTGTTCACACCTTTTTTGGTTTGTTGTTCACACGTTTTTTGGTTTGTTGTTCGCACCTTTTTTGGTTTGTTGTTCACACCTTTTTTTTGGTTTGTTGTTCACACCTTTTTTTGGTATGTTGTTCACACCTTTTTTTTGGTTGTTGTTCACACCTTTTTTTGGTTTGTTGTTCACCACCTTTTTTGGTTTGTGTTCACACCTTTTTTTTGTTTGTTGTTCACACCTTTTTTTGGTTTGTTGTTCACACCTTTTTTGGTTTGTTGTTCGCACCTTTTTGGTTTTGTTGTTCACACCTTTTTTTTGGTTTGTTGTTCACACCTTTTTTTGTTGTTCACACCTTTTTTGGTTTGTTGTTCACGCGTTTTTTGTTTGTTGTTCACACCTTTTTGGTTTGTTGTTCACACCTTTTTGGTTTGTTGTTCACACCTTTTTTGGTTTGTTGTTCACACCTTTTTTTGGTTTGTTGTTCACACTTTTTTTTGGTTTGTTGTTCCCCATTTTTTTGGTTTGTTGTTCACACCTTTTTTTGGTTTGTTGTTCACACCTTTTTTGGTTTGTTGTTCACATCTTTTTTTTGGTTTGTTGTTCACACCTTTTTTGGTTTGTTGTTCACACTTTTTTTTTGGTTTGTTGTTCCTACACCTTTTTTTGGTTTGCTGTTCACACCATTTTTGGTTTGTTGTTCACACCTTTTTTTGGTTTGTTGTTCATACTTTTTTTTGGTTTGTTGTTCACACCTTTTTTGGTTTGTTGTTCACACCTTTTTTTGGTTTGTTGTTTCACATCTTTTTTTGGTTTGTTGTTCCCACCTTTTTTTGGTTTGTTGTTCACACCTTTTTTTGGTTTGTTGTTCCCCCATTTTTTTTGGTTTGTTGTTCACACCTTTTTTTGGTTTGTTGTTCACACCTTTTCTTGGTTTGTTGTTCACACCTTTTTTTGGTTTGTTGTTCACACCTCTTTTTGGTTTGTTGTTCACACCTTTTTTTGGTTTGTTGTTCACACCTTTTTTGGTTTGTTGTTCACACCTTTTTTTGGTTTGTTGTTCACACCTTTTTTGGTTTGTTGTTCACACCTTTTTTTGGTTTGTTGTTCACACTTTTTTTTGGTTTGTTGTTCACACTTTTTTTTGGTTTGTTGTTCACACCTTTTTTTGGTTTGTTGTTCACACCTTTTTTTGGTTTGTTGTTCACACGTTTTTTTGGTTTGTTGTTCACACCTTTTTTTGGTTTGTTGTTCACACCTTTTTTTGGTTTGTTGTTCACACCTTTTTTTGGTTTGTTGTTCACACCTTTTCTTTGTTTGTTGTTCACACCTTTTTTTGGTTTGTTGTTCACACCTTTTTTTGGTTTGTTGTTCACACCTTTTTTTGGTTTGTTGTTCACACCTTTTTTGGTTTGTTGTTCGCACCTTTTTTGGTTTGTTGTTCGCACCTTTTTTGGTTTGTTGTTCGCACCTTTTTTGGTTTGTTGTTCACACCTTTTTTTGGTTTGTTGTTCACACCTTTTTTTGTTGTTCACACCTTTTTTGGTTTGTTGTTCACACCTTTTTTGGTTTGTTGTTCACACCTTTTTTGGTTTGTTGTTCGCACCTTTTTTGGTTTGTTGTTCGCACCTTTTTTGGTTTGTTGTTCACACCTTTTTTTGTTTTGTTGTTCACACCTTTTTTTGTTGTTCACACCTTTTTTGGTTTCTTGTTCACACCTTTTTTGGTTTGTTGTTCACACCTTTTTTTGGTTTGTTGTTCGCACCTTTTTTGGTTTGTTGTTCGCACCTTTTTTGGTTTGTTGTTCACACCTTTTTTTGGTTTGTTGTTCACACCTTTTTTTGCTGTTCACACCTTTTTTGGTTTGTTGTTCACACCTTTTTTTGGTTTGTTGTTCACACCTTTTTTGGTTTGTTGTTCACACCTTTTTTTGGTTTGTTGTTCACACTTTTTTTTGGTTTGTTGTTCACACCTTTTTTTGGTTTGTTGTTCACACCTTTTTTTGGTTTGTTGTTCACACCTTTTTTGGTTTGTTGTTCGCACCTTTTTTGGTTTGTTGTTCACACCTTTTTTTGGTTTGTTGTTCACACCTTTTTTTGTTGTTCACACCTTTTTTGGTTTGTTGTTCACACGTTTTTTGGTTTGTTGTTCACACCTTTTTTGGTTTGTTGTTCACACCTTTTTTGGTTTGTTGTTCACACCTTTTTTTGGTTTGTTGTTCACACCTTTTTTTGGTTTGTTGTTCACACTTTTTTTTGGTTTGTTGTTCCCCATTTTTTTTGGTTTGTTGTTCACACCTTTTTTTGGTTTGTTGTTCACACGTTTTTTTGGTTTGTTGTTCACACCTTTTTTTGGTTTGTTGTTCACACCTTTTTTTGGTTTGTTGTTCACACGTTTTTTTGGTTTGTTGTTCACACCTTTTTTTGGTTTGTTGTTCACACCTTTTTTGGTTTGTTGTTCACACCTTTTTTGGTTTGTTGTTCGCACCTTTTTTGGTTTGTTGTTCACACCTTTTTTTGGTTTGTTGTTCACACCTTTTTTTGTTGTTCACACCTTTTTTGGTTTGTTGTTCACACGTTTTTTGGTTTGTTGTTCGCACCTTTTTTGGTTTGTTGTTCACACCTTTTTTTGGTTTGTTGTTCACACCTTTTTTTGGTATGTTGTTCACACCTTTTTTTGGTTTGTTGTTCACACCTTTTTTTGGTTTGTTGTTCACACCTTTTTTTGGTTTGTTGTTCACACCTTTTTTTGGTTTGTTGTTCACACCTTTTTTTGGTTTGTTGTTCACACCTTTTTTGGTTTGTTGTTCGCACCTTTTTTGGTTTGTTGTTCACACCTTTTTTTGGTTTGTTGTTCACACCTTTTTTTGTTGTTCACACCTTTTTTGGTTTGTTGTTCACGCGTTTTTTGGTTTGTTGTTCACACCTTTTTTGGTTTGTTGTTCACACCTTTTTTGGTTTGTTGTTCACACCTTTTTTTGGTTTGTTGTTCACACCTTTTTTTGGTTTGTTGTTCACACTTTTTTTTGGTTTGTTGTTCCCCATTTTTTTTGGTTTGTTGTTCACACCTTTTTTTGGTTTGTTGTTCACACCTTTTTTTGGTTTGTTGTTCACATCTTTTTTTGGTTTGTTGTTCACACCTTTTTTGGTTTGTTGTTCACACCTTTTTTTTGGTTTGTTGTTCACACCTTTTTTTGGTTTGTTGTTCACACCATTTTTGGTTTGTTGTTCACACCTTTTTTTGGTTTGTTGTTCACACTTTTTTTTGGTTTGTTGTTCACACCTTTTTTTGGTTTGTTGTTCACACCTTTTTTTGGTTTGTTGTTCACATCTTTTTTTGGTTTGTTGTTCACACCTTTTTTGGTTTGTTGTTCACACCTTTTTTTTGGTTTGTTGTTCCCCCATTTTTTTTGGTTTGTTGTTCACACCTTTTTTTGGTTTGTTGTTCACACCTTTTCTTGGTTTGTTGTTCACACCTTTTTTTGGTTTGTTGTTCACACCTCTTTTTGGTTTGTTGTTCACACCTTTTTTTGGTTTGTTGTTCACACCTTTTTTGGTTTGTTGTTCACACCTTTTTTTGGTTTGTTGTTCACACCTTTTTTGGTTTGTTGTTCACACCTTTTTTTGGTTTGTTGTTCACACTTTTTTTTGGTTTGTTGTTCACACTTTTTTTTGGTTTGTTGTTCACACCTTTTTTTGGTTTGTTGTTCACACCTTTTTTTGGTTTGTTGTTCACACCTTTTTTTGGTTTGTTGTTCACACCTTTTTTTGGTTTGTTGTTCACACCTTTTTTTGGTTTGTTGTTCACACCTTTTTTTGGTTTGTTGTTCACACCTTTTTTTGGTTTGTTGTTCACACCTTTTTTTGGTTTGTTGTTCACACCTTTTTTTGGTTTGTTGTTCACACCTTTTCTTTGTTTGTTGTTCACACCTTTTTTTGGTTTGTTGTTCACACCTTTTTTTGGTTTGTTGTTCACACCTTTTTTTGGTTTGTTGTTCACACCTTTTTTGGTTTGTTGTTCGCACCTTTTTTGGTTTGTTGTTCGCACCTTTTTTGGTTTGTTGTTCACACCTTTTTTTGGTTTGTTGTTCACACCTTTTTTTGTTGTTCACACCTTTTTTGGTTTGTTGTTCACACCTTTTTTGGTTTGTTGTTCACACCTTTTTTGGTTTGTTGTTCGCACCTTTTTTGGTTTGTTGTTCGCACCTTTTTTGGTTTGTTGTTCACACCTTTTTTTGTTTTGTTGTTCACACCTTTTTTTGTTGTTCACACCTTTTTTGGTTTCTTGTTCACACCTTTTTTGGTTTGTTGTTCACACCTTTTTTTGGTTTGTTGTTCGCACCTTTTTTGGTTTGTTGTTCGCACCTTTTTTGGTTTGTTGTTCACACCTTTTTTTGGTTTGTTGTTCACACCTTTTTTTGCTGTTCACACCTTTTTTGGTTTGTTGTTCACACCTTTTTTTGGTTTGTTGTTCACACCTTTTTTGGTTTGTTGTTCACACCTTTTTTTGGTTTGTTGTTCACACTTTTTTTTGGTTTGTTGTTCACACTTTTTTTTGGTTTGTTGTTCACACCTTTTTTTGGTTTGTTGTTCACACCTTTTTTTGGTTTGTTGTTCACACCTTTTTTTGGTTTGTTGTTCACACCTTTTTTTGGTTTGTTGTTCACACCTTTTTTTGGTTTGTTGTTCACACCTTTTTTTGGTCTGTTGTTCACACCTTTTTTTGGTTTGTTGTTCACACCTTTTTTTGGTTTGTTGTTCACACTTTTTTTTGGTTTGTTGTTCACACCTTTTTTTGGTTTGTTGTTCACACCTTTTTTTGGTTTGTTGTTCACACCTTTTTTTGGTTTGTTGTTCACACCTTTTTTTGGTTTGTTGTTCACACCTTTTTTTGGTTTGTTGTTCACACCTTTTTTGGTTTGTTGTTCGCACCTTTTTTGGTTTGTTGTTCACACCTTTTTTTGGTTTGTTGTTCACACCTTTTTTTGTTGTTCACACCTTTTTTGGTTTGTTGTTCACACGTTTTTTGGTTTGTTGTTCACACCTTTTTTGGTTTGTTGTTCACACCTTTTTTGGTTTGTTGTTCACACCTTTTTTTGGTTTGTTGTTCACACTTTTTTTTGGTTTGTTGTTCCCCCATTTTTTTTGGTTTGTTGTTCACACCTTTTTTTGGTTTGTTGTTCACACCTTTTTTTGGTTTGTTGTTCACACCTTTTTTTGGTTTGTTGTTCACACCTTTTTTGGTTTGTTGTTCACACCTTTTTTTTGGTTTGTTGTTCACACACCTTTTTTTGGTTTGTTGTTCACACCTTTTTTGGTTTGTTGTTCACACCTTTTTTTGGTTTGTTGTTCACACTTTTTTTTGGTTTGTTGTTCACACCTTTTTTTGTTGTTCACACCTTTTTTGGTTTGTTGTTCACACCTTTTTTGGTTTGTTGTTCACACCTTTTTTGGTTTGTTGTTCGCACCTTTTTTGGTTTGTTGTTCGCACCTTTTTTGGTTTGTTGTTCACACCTTTTTTTGTTTTGTTGTTCACACCTTTTTTTGTTGTTCACACCTTTTTTGGTTTCTTGTTCACACCTTTTTTGGTTTGTTGTTTACACCTTTTTTTGGTTTGTTGTTCGCACCTTTTTTGGTTTGTTGTTCGCACCTTTTTTGGTTTGTTGTTCACACCTTTTTTTGGTTTGTTGTTCACACCTTTTTTTGCTGTTCACACCTTTTTTGGTTTGTTGTTCACACCTTTTTTTGGTTTGTTGTTCACACCTTTTTTGGTTTGTTGTTCACACCTTTTTTTGGTTTGTTGTTCACACTTTTTTTTGGTTTGTTGTTCACACTTTTTTTTGGTTTGTTGTTCACACCTTTTTTTGGTTTGTTGTTCACACCTTTTTTTGGTTTGTTGTTCACACCTTTTTTTGGTTTGTTGTTCACACCTTTTTTTGGTTTGTTGTTCACACCTTTTTTTGGTTTGTTGTTCACACCTTTTTTTGGTCTGTTGTTCACACCTTTTTTTGGTTTGTTGTTCACACCTTTTTTTGGTTTGTTGTTCACACTTTTTTTTGGTTTGTTGTTCACACCTTTTTTTGGTTTGTTGTTCACACCTTTTTTTGGTTTGTTGTTCACACCTTTTTTTGGTTTGTTGTTCACACCTTTTTTTGGTTTGTTGTTCACACCTTTTTTTGGTTTGTTGTTCACACCTTTTTTGGTTTGTTGTTCACACCTTTTTTGGTTTGTTGTTCACACCTTTTTTTGGTTTGTTGTTCACACCTTTTTTTGTTGTTCACACCTTTTTTGGTTTGTTGTTCACACGTTTTTTGGTTTGTTGTTCACACCTTTTTTGGTTTGTTGTTCACACCTTTTTTGGTTTGTTGTTCACACCTTTTTTTGGTTTGTTGTTCACACCTTTTTTTGGTTTGTTGTTCACACTTTTTTTTGGTTTGTTGTTCCCCCATTTTTTTTGGTTTGTTGTTCACACCTTTTTTTGGTTTGTTGTTCACACCTTTTTTTGGTTTGTTGTTCACACCTTTTTTTGGTTTGTTGTTCACACCTTTTTTGGTTTGTTGTTCACACCTTTTTTTTGGTTTGTTGTTCACACACCTTTTTTTGGTTTGTTGTTCACACCTTTTTTGGTTTGTTGTTCACACCTTTTTTTGGTTTGTTGTTCACACTTTTTTTTGGTTTGTTGTTCACACCTTTTTTTGGTTTGTTGTTCACACCTTTTTTTGGTTTGTTGTTCACACCTTTTTTTGGTTTGTTGTTCACACCTTTTTTTGGTTTGTTGTTCACACCTTTTTTTGGTTTGTTGTTCACACCTTTTTTTGGTTTGTTGTTCACACCTTTTTTTGGTTTGTTGTTCACACCTTTTTTGGTTTGTTGTTCGCACCTTTTTTGGTTTGTTGTTCACACCTTTTTTTGGTTTGTTGTTCACACCTTTTTTTGTTGTTCACACCTTTTTTGGTTTGTTGTTCACACGTTTTTTGGTTTGTTGTTCACACCTTTTTTGGTTTGTTGTTCACACCTTTTTTGGTTTGTTGTTCACACCTTTTTTTGGTTTGTTGTTCACACCTTTTTTTGGTTTGTTGTTCACACTTTTTTTTGGTTTGTTGTTCAAACCTTTTTTTGGTTTGTTGTTCACACCTTTTTTTGGTTTGTTGTTCACACCTTTTTTTCGTTTGTTGTTCACACCTTTTTTTGGTTTGTTGTTCACACCTTTTTTTGGTTTGTTGTTCACACCTTTTTTGGTTTGTTGTTCGCACCTTTTTTGGTTTGTTGTTCACACCTTTTTTTGGTTTGTTGTTCACACCTTTTTTTGTTGTTCACACCTTTTTTGGTTTGTTGTTCACACATTTTTTGGTTTGTTGTTCACACCTTTTTTGGTTTGTTGTTCACACCTTTTTTGGTTTGTTGTTCACACCTTTTTTTGGTTTGTTGTTCACACCTTTTTTTGGTTTGTTGTTCACACTTTTTTTTGGTTTGTTGTTCCCCCATTTTTTTTGGTTTGTTGTTCACACCTTTTTTTGGTTTGTTGTTCACACCTTTTTTTGGTTTGTTGTTCACGCCTTTTTTGGTTTGTTGTTCACACCTTTTTTTGGTTTGTTGTTCACACCTTTTTTTGGTTTGTTGTTCACACTTTTTTTTGGTTTGTTGCTCCCCCATTTTTTTTGGTTTGTTGTTCACACGTTTTTTTGGTTTGTTGTTCACACCTTTTTTTGGTTTGTTGTTCACACCTTTTTTTGGTTTGTTGTTCACACCTTTTTTTGGTTTGTTGTTCACACCTTTTTTTGGTTTGTTGTTCACACCTTTTTTTGGTTTGTTGTTCACACCTTTTTTTGGTTTGTTGTTCACACCTTTTTTTGTTGTTCACACCTTTTTTGGTTTGCTGTTCACACCTTTTTTGGTTTGTTGTTCACACCTTTTTTGGTTTGTTGTTCACACCTTTTTTTGGTGTGTTGTTCACACCTTTTTTGGTTTGTTGTTCACACCTTTTTTGGTTTGTTGTTCACACCTTTTTTTGGTTTGTTGTTCACACCTTTTTTTGGTTTGTTGTTCACACCTTTTTTTGGTTTGTTGTTCACGCCTTTTTTTGGTTTGTTGTTCACACCTTTTTTGGTTTGTTGTTCACACCTTTTTTTGGTTTGTTGTTCACACCTTTTTTTGGTTTGTTGTTCACACCTTTTTTTGGTTTGTTGTTCACACCTTTTTTGGTTTGTTGTTCGCACCTTTTTTTGGTGTGTTGTTCACACCTTTTTTTGGTCTGTTGTTCACACCTTTTTTTGGTTTGTTGTTCACACCTTTTTTTGGTTTGTTGTTCACACTTTTTTTTGGTTTGTTGTTCACACCTTTTTTTGGTTTGTTGTTCACACCTTTTTTTGGTTTGTTGTTCACACCTTTTTTTGGTTTGTTGTTCACACCTTTTTTTGGTTTTTTGTTGTTCACACCTTTTTTTGGTTTGTTGTTCACACTTTTTTTTGGTTTGTTGTTCACACCTTTTTTTGGTTTGTTGTTCACACCTTTTTTTGGTTTGTTGTTCACACCTTTTTTTGGTTTGTTGTTCACACCTTTTTTTGGTTTGTTGTTCACACCTTTTTTTGGTTTGTTGTTCACACCTTTTTTGGTTTGTTGTTCACACCTTTTTTGGTTTGTTGATCGCACCTTTTTTGGTTTGTTGTTCACACCTTTTTTTGGTTTGTTGTTCACACCTTTTTTTGTTGTTCACACCTTTTTTGGTTTGTTGTTCCCACGTTTTTTGGTTTGTTGTTCACACCTTTTTTGGTTTGTTGTTCACACCTTTTTTGGTTTGTTGTTCACACCTTTTTTTGGTTTGTTGTTCACACCTTTTTTTGGTTTGTTGTTCACACCTTTTTTTGGTTTGTTGTTCACACCTTTTTTGGTTTGTTGTTCGCACCTTTTTTGGTTTGTTGTTCACACCTTTTTTTGGTTTGTTGTTCACACCTTTTTTGGTTTGTTGTTCGCACCTTTTTTTGGTGTGTTGTTCACACCTTTTTTTGGTCTGTTGTTCACACCTTTTTTTGGTTTGTTGTTCACACCTTTTTTTGGTTTGTTGTTCACACTTTTTTTTGGTTTGTTGTTCACACCTTTTTTTGGTTTGTTGTTCACACCTTTTTTTGGTTTGTTGTTCACACCTTTTTTTGGTTTGTTGTTCACACCTTTTTTTGGTTTTTTGTTGTTCACACCTTTTTTTGGTTTGTTGTTCACACTTTTTTTTGGTTTGTTGTTCACACCTTTTTTTGGTTTGTTGTTCACACCTTTTTTTGGTTTGTTGTTCACACCTTTTTTTGGTTTGTTGTTCACACCTTTTTTTGGTTTGTTGTTCACACCTTTTTTTGGTTTGTTGTTCACACCTTTTTTGGTTTGTTGTTCACACCTTTTTTGGTTTGTTGATCGCACCTTTTTTGGTTTGTTGTTCACACCTTTTTTTGGTTTGTTGTTCACACCTTTTTTTGTTGTTCACACCTTTTTTGGTTTGTTGTTCCCACGTTTTTTGGTTTGTTGTTCACACCTTTTTTGGTTTGTTGTTCACACCTTTTTTGGTTTGTTGTTCACACCTTTTTTTGGTTTGTTGTTCACACCTTTTTTTGGTTTGTTGTTCACACCTTTTTTTGGTTTGTTGTTCACACCTTTTTTGGTTTGTTGTTCGCACCTTTTTTGGTTTGTTGTTCACACCTTTTTTTGGTTTGTTGTTCACACCTTTTTTTGTTGTTCACACCTTTTTTGGTTTGTTGTTCACACCTTTTTTTGGTTTGTTGTTCACACCTTTTTTTGTTGTTCACACCTTTTTTGGTTTGTTGTTCACACGTTTTTTGGTTTGTTGTTCACACCTTTTTTGGTTTGTTGTTCACACGTTTTTTGGTTTGTTGTTCACACCTTTTTTGGTTTGTTGTTCACACCTTTTTTGGTTTGTTGTTCACACCTTTTTTTGGTTTGTTGTTCACACCTTTTTTTGGTTTGTTGTTCACACTTTTTTTTGGTTTGTTGTTCAAACCTTTTTTTGGTTTGTTGTTCACACCTTTTTTTGGTTTGTTGTTCACACCTTTTTTTGGTTTGTTGTTCACACCTTTTTTTGGTTTGTTGTTCACACCTTTTTTTGGTTTGTTGTTCACACCTTTTTTTGGTTTGTTGTTCACACCTTTTTTTGTTGTTCACACCTTTTTTGGTTTGTTGTTCGCACCTTTTTTGGTTTGTTGTTCACACCTTTTTTTGGTTTGTTGTTCACACCTTTTTTTGTTGTTCACGCCTTTTTTGGTTTGTTGTTCACACATTTTTTGATTTGTTGTTCACACCTTTTTTGGTTTGTTGTTCACACCTTTTTTGGTTTGTTGTTCACACCTTTTTTTGGTTTGTTGTTCACACCTTTTCTTGGTTTGTTGTTCACACCTTTTTTTGGTTTGTTGTTCACACCATTTTTTGGTTTGTTGTTCACACCTTTTTTTGGTTTGTTGTTCACACCTTTTCTGGTTTGTTGTTCGCACCTTTTTTGGTTTGTTGTTCGCACCTTTTTTGGTTTGTTGTTCGCACCTTTTTTGGTTTGTTGTTCGCACCTTTTTTGGTTTGTTGTTCACACCTTTTTTTGGTTTGTTGTTCACACCTTTTTTTGTTGTTCACACCTTTTTTGGTTTGTTGTTCACACGTTTTTTGGTTTGTTGTTCACGCCTTTTTTGGTTTGTTGTTCACACCTTTTTTTGTTTGTTGTTCACACCTTTTTTTGGTTTGTTGTTCACACCTTTTTTTGGTTTGTTGTTCACACCTTTTTTTGGTTTGTTGTTCACACCTTTTTTGGTTTGTTGTTCGCACCTTTTTTGGTTTGTTGTTCGCACCTTTTTTGGTTTGTTGTTCACACCTTTTTTTGGCTTGTTGTTCACACCTTTTTTTGTTGTTCACACCTTTTTTGGTTTGCTGTTCACACCTTTTTTGGTTTGTTGTTCACACCTTTTTTGGTTTGTTGTTCACACCTTTTTTTGGTGTGTTGTTCACACCTTTTTTGGTTTGTTGTTCACACCTTTTTTGGTTTGTTGTTCACACCTTTTTTTGGTTTGTTGTTCACACCTTTTTTTGGTTTGTTGTTCACACCTTTTTTTGGTTTGTTGTTCACGCCTTTTTTTGGTTTGTTGTTCACACCTTTTTTGGTTTGTTGTTCACACCTTTTTTTGGTTTGTTGTTCACACCTTTTTTTGGTTTGTTGTTCACACCTTTTTTTGGTTTGTTGTTCACACCTTTTTTGGTTTGTTGTTCGTACCTTTTTTTGGTTTGTTGTTCACACCTTTTTTTGGTCTGTTGTTCACACCTTTTTTTGGTTTGTTGTTCACACCTTTTTTTGGTTTGTTGTTCACACTTTTTTTTGGTTTGTTGTTCACACCTTTTTTTGGTTTGTTGTTCACACCTTTTTTTGGTTTGTTGTTCACACCTTTTTTTGGTTTGTTGTTCACACCTTTTTTTGGTTTTTTGTTGTTCACACCTTTTTTTGGTTTGTTGTTCACACCTTTTTTTGGTTTGTTGTTCACACTTTTTTTTGGTTTGTTGTTCCCCCATTTTTTTTGGTTTGTTGTTCACACCTTTTTTTGGTTTGTTGTTCACACCTTTTTTGGTTTGTTGTTCGTACCTTTTTTTGGTTTGTTGTTCACACCTTTTTTTGGTCTGTTGTTCACACCTTTTTTTGGTTTGTTGTTCACACCTTTTTTTGGTTTGTTGTTCACACCTTTTTTTGGTTTGTTGTTCACACCTTTTTTTGGTTTGTTGTTCACACCTTTGTTGGTTTGTTGTTCACACCTTTTTTGGTTTGTTGTTCACACCTTTTTTTGGTTTTTTGTTGTTCACACCTTTTTTTGGTTTGTTGTTCACACTTTTTTTTGGTTTGTTGTTCACACCTTTTTTTGGTTTGTTGTTCACACCTTTTTTTGGTTTGTTGTTCACACCTTTTTTTGGTTTGTTGTTCACACCTTTTTTTGGTTTGTTGTTCACACCTTTTTTGGTTTGTTGTTCGCACCTTTTTTGGTTTGTTGTTCACACCTTTTTTTGGTTTGTTGTTCACACCTTTTTTTGTTGTTCACACCTTTTTTGGTTTGTTGTTCACACATTTTTTGGTTTGTTGTTCACACCTTTTTTGGTTTGTTGTTCACACCTTTTTTGGTTTGTTGTTCACACCTTTTTTTGGTTTGTTGTTCACACCTTTTTTTGGTTTGTTGTTCACACTTTTTATTGGTTTGTTGTTCCCCCATTTTTTTTGGTTTGTTGTTCACACCTTTTTTTGGTTTGTTGTTCACACCTTTTTTTGGTTTGTTGTTCACACCTTTTTTTGGTTTGTTGTTCACACCTTCTTTTGGTTTGTTGTTCACACCTTTTTTTGGTTTGTTGTTCACACCTTTTTTTGTTGTTCACACCTTTTTTGGTTTGTTGTTCACACCGTTTTTGGTTTGTTGTTCACACCTTTTTTGGTTTGTTGTTCACACCTTTTTTGGTTTGTTGTTCACACCTTTTTTTGGTTTGTTGTTCACACCTTTTTTTGGTTTGTTGTTCACACCTTTTTTTGGTTTGTTGTTCACACCCTTTTTTGGTTTGTTGTTCACACCTTTTTTTGGTTTGTTATTCACACCTTTTTTGGTTTGTTGTTCACACCTTTTTTTGGTTTGTTGTTCACACCTTTTTTTGGTTTGTTGTTCACACCTTTTTTTGGTTTGTTGTTCACACCTTTTTTTGGTTTGTTGTTCACACCTTTTTTGGTTTGTTGTTCACACCTTTTTTTGGTTTGTTGTTCACACCTTTTTTTGGTTTGTTGTTCACACCTTTTTTTGGTTTGTTGTTTACACCTTTTTTTGGTTTGTTGTTCACACCTTTTTTGGTTTGTTGTTCACACCTTTTTTTGGTTTGTTGTTCACACCTTTTTTTGTTGTTCACACCATTTTTGGTTTGTTGTTCACACCTTTTTTGGTTTGTTGTTCACACCTTTTTTGGTTTGTTGTTCACACCTTTTTTTGGTGTGTTGTTCACACCTTTTTTGGTTTGTTGTTCACACCTTTTTTTGGCTTCTTGTTCACACCTTTTTTTGGTTTGTTGTTCACACCTTTTTTGGTTTGTTGTTTGCACCTTTTTTGGTTTGTTGTTCGCACCTTTTTTGGTTTGTTGTTCACACCTTTTTTTGGTTTGTTGTTCACACCTTTTTTTGTTGCTCACACCTTTTTTGGTTTGTTGTTCACACGTTTTTTGGTTTGTTGTTCACACCTTTTTTTGGTTTGTTGTTCACACCTTTTTTTGGTTTGTTGTTCACACCTTTTTTGGTTTGTTGTTCGCACCTTTTTTGGTTTGTTGTTCGCACCTTTTTTGGTTTGTTGTTCACACCTTTTTTTGGTTTGTTGTTCACACCTTTTTTTGTTGTTCACACCTTTTTTGGTTTGTTGTTCACACCGTTTTTGGTTTGTTGTTCACACCTTTTTTGGTTTGTTGTTCACACCTTTTTTGGTTTGTTGTTCACACCTTTTTTGGTTTGTTGTTCACACCGTTTTTGGTTTGTTGTTCACACCTTTTTTGGTTTGTTGTTCGCACCTTTTTTGGTTTGTTGTTCGCACCTTTTTCGGTTTGTTGTTCACACCTTTTTTTGGTTTGTTGTTCGCACCTTTTTTTGGTTTGTTGTTCACACGTTTTTTGGTTTGTTGTTCACACCTTTTTTTGGTTTGTTGTTCACACCTTTTTTTGGTTTGTTGTTCACACCTTTTTTTGGTTTGTTGTTCACACGTTTTTTGGTTTGTTGTTCACACCTTTTTTGGTTTGTTGTTCACACCTTTTTTTGATTTGTTGTTCACACCTTTTTTTGGTTTGTTGTTCACACTTTTTTTTGGTTTGTTGTTCACACCTTTTTTTGGTTTGTTGTTCACACCTTTTTTTGGTTTGTTGTTCACACCTTTTTTTGGTTTGTTGTTCACACCTTTTTTTGGTTTGTTGTTCACACTTTTTTTTGGTTTGTTGTTCACACCTTTTTTTGGTTTGTTGTTCACACCTTTTTTTGGTTTGTTGTTCACACCTTTTTTGGTTTGTTGTTTGCACCTTTTTTGGTTTGTTGTTCGCACCTTTTTTGGTTTGTTGTTCACACCTTTTTTTGGTTTGTTGTTCACACCTTTTTTTGTTGCTCACACCTTTTTTGGTTTGTTGTTCACACCGTTTTTGGTTTGTTGTTCACACCTTTTTTGGTTTGTTGTTCGCACCTTTTTTGGTTTGTTGTTCGCACCTTTTTCGGTTTGTTGTTCACACCTTTTTTTGGTTTGTTGTTCGCACCTTTTTTTGGTTTGTTGTTCACACGTTTTTTGGTTTGTTGTTCACACCTTTTTTTGGTTTGTTGTTCACACCTTTTTTTGGTTTGTTGTTCACACCTTTTTTTGGTTTGTTGTTCACACGTTTTTTGGTTTGTTGTTCACACCTTTTTTGGTTTGTTGTTCACACCTTTTTTTGATTTGTTGTTCACACCTTTTTTTGGTTTGTTGTTCACACTTTTTTTTGGTTTGTTGTTCACACCTTTTTTTGGTTTGTTGTTCACACCTTTTTTTGGTTTGTTGTTCACACCTTTTTTTGGTTTGTTGTTCACACTTTTTTTTGGTTTGTTGTTCACACCTTTTTTTGGTTTGTTGTTCACACCTTTTTTTGGTTTGTTGTTCACACCTTTTTTTGGTGTGTTGTTCACACCTTTTTTGGTTTGTTGTTCACACCTTTTTTTGGTTTGTTGTTCACACCTTTTTTTGGTTTGTTGTTCTCACCTTTTTTGGTTTGTTGTTCGCACCTTTTTTGGTTTGTTGTTCGCACCTTTTTTGGTTTGTTGTTCACACCTTTTTTTGGTTTGTTGTTCACACCTTTTTTTGTTGTTCACACCTTTTTTGGTTTGTTGTTCACACCGTTTTTGGTTTGTTGTTCACACCTTTTTTGGTTTGTTGTTCACACCTTTTTTGGTTTGTTGTTCACACCTTTTTTTGGTTTGTTGTTCACACCTTTTTTTGGTTTGTTGTTCACACCTTTTTTTGGTTTGTTGTTCACACCTTTTTTTGGTTTGTTGTTCACACCTTTTTTTGGTTTGTTGTTCACACCTTTTTTTGGTTTGTTGTTCACACCTTTTTTGGTTTGTTGTTCACACCTTTTTTTGGTTTGTTGTTCACACCTTTTTTTGGTTTGTTGTTCACACCTTTTTTTGGTTTGTTGTTCACACCTTTTTTTGGTTTGTTGTTCACACCTTTTTTGGTTTGTTGTTCACACCTTTTTTTGGTTTGTTGTTCACACCTTTTTTTGGTTTGTTGTTCACACCTTTTTTTGGTTTGTTGTTTACACCTTTTTTTGGTTTGTTGTTCACACCTTTTTTGGTTTGTTGTTCACACCTTTTTTTGGTTTGTTGTTCACACCTTTTTTTGGTTTGTTGTTCACACCTTTTTTTGGTTTGTTGTTTACACCTTTTTTTGGTTTGTTGTTCACACCTTTTTTTGGTTTGTTGTTCACACCTTTTTTTGTTGTTCACACCTTTTTTGGTTTGTTGTTCACACCTTTTTTGGTTTGTTGTTCAAACCTTTTTTGGTTTGTTGTTCACACCTTTTTTGGTTTGTTGTTCACACCTTTTTTTGGTGTGTTGTTCACACCTTTTTTGGTTTGTTGTTCACACCTTTTTTTGGTTTGTTGTTCACACCTTTTTTTGGTTTGTTGTTCACACCTTTTTTGGTTTGTTGTTCGCACCTTTTTTGGTTGTTGTTCGCACCTTTTTTGGTTTGTTGTTCACACCTTTTTTTGTTGTTCACACCTTTTTTGGTTTGTTGTTCACACCGTTTTTGGTTTGTTGTTCACACCTTTTTTGGTTTGTTGTTCACACCTTTTTTGGTTTGTTGTTCACACCTTTTTTTGGTTTGTTGTTCACACCTTTTTTGGTTTGTTGTTCACACCTTTTTTGGTTTGTTGTTCACACCTTTTTTGGTTTGTTGTTCACACCTTTTTTTGGTGTGTTGTTCACACCTTTTTTGGTTTGTTGTTCACACCTTTTTTTGGTTTGTTGTTCACACCTTTTTTTGGTTTGTTGTTCACACCTTTTTTGGTTTGTTGTTCGCACCTTTTTTGGTTGTTGTTCGCACCTTTTTTGGTTTGTTGTTCACACCTTTTTTTGGTTTGTTGTTCACACCTTTTTTTGTTGTTCACACCTTTTTTGGTTTGTTGTTCACACCTTTTTTTGGTTTGTTGTTCACACCTTTTTTGGTTTGTTGTTCACACCTTTTTTTGATTTGTTGTTCACACCTTTTTTTGGTTTGTTGTTCACACTTTTTTTTGGTTTGTTGTTCACACCTTTTTTTGGTTTGTTGTTTACACCTTTTTTTGGTTTGTTGTTCACACCTTTTTTGGTTTGTTGTTCACACCTTTTTTTGGTTTGTTGTTCACACCTTTTTTTGGTTTGTTGTTCACACCTTTTTTTGGTTTGTTGTTTACACCTTTTTTTGGTTTGTTGTTCACACCTTTTTTTGGTTTGTTGTTCACACCTTTTTTTGTTGTTCACACCTTTTTTGGTTTGTTGTTCACACCTTTTTTGGTTTGTTGTTCAAACCTTTTTTGGTTTGTTGTTCACACCTTTTTTGGTTTGTTGTTCACACCTTTTTTTGGTGTGTTGTTCACACCTTTTTTGGTTTGTTGTTCACACCTTTTTTTGGTTTGTTGTTCACACCTTTTTTTGGTTTGTTGTTCACACCTTTTTTGGTTTGTTGTTCGCACCTTTTTTGGTTGTTGTTCGCACCTTTTTTGGTTTGTTGTTCACACCTTTTTTTGTTGTTCACACCTTTTTTGGTTTGTTGTTCACACCGTTTTTGGTTTGTTGTTCACACCTTTTTTGGTTTGTTGTTCACACCTTTTTTGGTTTGTTGTTCACACCTTTTTTTGGTTTGTTGTTCACACCTTTTTTGGTTTGTTGTTCACACCTTTTTTGGTTTGTTGTTCACACCTTTTTTGGTTTGTTGTTCACACCTTTTTTTGGTGTGTTGTTCACACCTTTTTTGGTTTGTTGTTCACACCTTTTTTTGGTTTGTTGTTCACACCTTTTTTTGGTTTGTTGTTCACACCTTTTTTGGTTTGTTGTTCGCACCTTTTTTGGTTGTTGTTCGCACCTTTTTTGGTTTGTTGTTCACACCTTTTTTTGGTTTGTTGTTCACACCTTTTTTTGTTGTTCACACCTTTTTTGGTTTGTTGTTCACACCTTTTTTGGTTTGTTGTTCACACCTTTTTTGGTTTGTTGTTCACACCTTTTTTTGGTGTGTTGTTCACACCTTTTTTGGTTTGTTGTTCACACCTTTTTTTGGCTTCTTGTTCACACCTTTTTTTGGTTTGTTGTTCACACCTTTTTTGGTTTGTTGTTTGCACCTTTTTTGGTTTGTTGTTCGCACCTTTTTTGGTTTGTTGTTCACACCTTTTTTTGGTTTGTTGTTCACACCTTTTTTTGTTGCTCACACCTTTTTTGGTTTGTTGTTCACACGTTTTTTGGTTTGTTGTTCACACCTTTTTTTGGTTTGTTGTTCACACCTTTTTTTGGTTTGTTGTTCACACCTTTTTTGGTTTGTTGTTCGCACCTTTTTTGGTTTGTTGTTCGCACCTTTTTTGGTTTGTTGTTCACACCTTTTTTTGGTTTGTTGTTCACACCTTTTTTTGTTGTTCACACCTTTTTTGGTTTGTTGTTCACACCGTTTTTGGTTTGTTGTTCACACCTTTTTTGGTTTGTTGTTCACACCTTTTTTGGTTTGTTGTTCACACCTTTTTTGGTTTGTTGTTCACACCGTTTTTGGTTTGTTGTTCACACCTTTTTTGGTTTGTTGTTCGCACCTTTTTTGGTTTGTTGTTCGCACCTTTTTTGGTTTGTTGTTCACACCTTTTTTTGGTTTGTTGTTCGCACCTTTTTTTGGTTTGTTGTTCACACGTTTTTTGGTTTGTTGTTCACACCTTTTTTTGGTTTGTTGTTCACACCTTTTTTTGGTTTGTTGTTCACACCTTTTTTTGGTTTGTTGTTCACACGTTTTTTGGTTTGTTGTTCACACCTTTTTTGGTTTGTTGTTCACACCTTTTTTTGATTTGTTGTTCACACCTTTTTTTGGTTTGTTGTTCACACTTTTTTTTGGTTTGTTGTTCACACCTTTTTTTGGTTTGTTGTTCACACCTTTTTTTGGTTTGTTGTTCACACCTTTTTTTGGTTTGTTGTTCACACCTTTTTTTGGTTTGTTGTTCACACTTTTTTTTGGTTTGTTGTTCACACCTTTTTTTGGTTTGTTGTTCACACCTTTTTTTGGTTTGTTGTTCACACCTTTTTTGGTTTGTTGTTTGCACCTTTTTTGGTTTGTTGTTCGCACCTTTTTTGGTTTGTTGTTCACACCTTTTTTTGGTTTGTTGTTCACACCTTTTTTTGTTGCTCACACCTTTTTTGGTTTGTTGTTCACACCTTTTTTTGATTTGTTGTTCACACCTTTTTTTGGTTTGTTGTTCACACTTTTTTTTGGTTTGTTGTTCACACCTTTTTTTGGTTTGTTGTTCACACCTTTTTTTGGTTTGTTGTTCACACCTTTTTTGGTTTGTTGTTTGCACCTTTTTTGGTTTGTTGTTCGCACCTTTTTTGGTTTGTTGTTCACACCTTTTTTTGGTTTGTTGTTCACACCTTTTTTTGTTGCTCACACCTTTTTTGGTTTGTTGTTCACACGTTTTTTGGTTTGTTGTTCACACCTTTTTTGGTTTGTTGTTCACACCTTTTTTGGTTTGTTGTTCACACCTTTTTTTGGTTTGTTGTTCACACCTTTTTTTGGTTTGTTGTTCACACCTTTTTTTGGTTTGTTGTTCACACCTTTTTTTGGTTTGTTGTTCACACCTTTTTTTGGTTTGTTGTTCACACCTTTTTTTGGTTTGTTGTTCACACGTTTTTTGGTTTGTTGTTCACACCTTTTTTGGTTTGTTGTTCACACCTTATTTTGGTTTGTTGTTCACACCTTTTTTTGGTTTGTTGTTCACACTTTTTTTTGGTTTGTTGTTCACACCTTTTTTTGGTTTGTTGTTCACACCTTTTTTTGGTTTGTTGTTCACACCTTTTTTTGGTGTGTTGTTCACACCTTTTTTGGTTTGTTGTTCACACCTTTTTTTGGTTTGTTGTTCACACCTTTTTTTGGTTTGTTGTTCACACCTTTTTTGGTTTGTTGTTCGCACCTTTTTTGGTTTGTTGTTCGCACCTTTTTTGGTTTGTTGTTCACACCTTTTTTTGGTTTGTTGTTCACACCTTTTTTTGTTGTTCACACCTTTTTTGGTTTGTTGTTCACACCGTTTTTGGTTTGTTGTTCACACCTTTTTTGGTTTGTTGTTCACACCTTTTTTGGTTTGTTGTTCACACCTTTTTTTGGTTTGTTGTTCACACCTTTTTTTGGTTTGTTGTTCACACCTTTTTTTGGTTTGTTGTTCACACCTTTTTTTGGTTTGTTGTTCACACCTTTTTTTGGTTTGTTGTTCACACCTTTTTTTGGTTTGTTGTTCACACCTTTTTTGGTTTGTTGTTCACACCTTTTTTTGGTTTGTTGTTCACACCTTTTTTGGTTTGTTGTTCACACCTTTTTTGGTTTGTTGTTCACACCTTTTTTTGGTGTGTTGTTCACACCTTTTTTGGTTTGTTGTTCACACCTTTTTTTGGCTTCTTGTTCACACCTTTTTTTGGTTTGTTGTTCACACCTTTTTTGGTTTGTTGTTTGCACCTTTTTTGGTTTGTTGTTCGCACCTTTTTTGGTTTGTTGTTCACACCTTTTTTTGGTTTGTTGTTCACACCTTTTTTTGTTGCTCACACCTTTTCTGGTTTGTTGTTCACACGTTTTTTGGTTTGTTGTTCACACCTTTTTTGGTTTGTTGTTCACACCTTTTTTGGTTTGTTGTTCACACCTTTTTTGGTTTGTTGTTCACACCTTTTTTTGGTTTGTTGTTCACACCTTTTTTTGGTTTGTTGTTCACACCTTTTTTTGGTTTGTTGTTCACACCTTTTTTGGTTTGTTGTTCGCACCTTTTTTGGTTTGTTGTTCGCACCTTTTTTGGTTTGTTGTTCACACCTTTTTTTGGTTTGTTGTTCACACCATTTTTTGTTGTTCACACCTTTTTTTGGTTTGTTGTTCACACTTTTTTTTGGTTTGTTGTTCACACCTTTTTTGGTTTGTTGTTCGCACCTTTTTTGGTTTGTTGTTCGCACCTTTTTTGGCTTGTTGTTCGCACCTTTTTTGGTTTGTTGTTCACACCTTTTTTTGGTTTGTTGTTCACACCTTTTTTGGTTTGTTGTTCGCACCTTTTTTGGTTTGTTGTTCGCACCTTTTTTGGTTTGTTGTTCACACCTTTTTTTGGTTTGTTGTTCGCACCTTTTTTGGTTTGTTGTTCACACCTTTTTTGGTTTGTTGTTCACACCGTTTTTGGTTTGTTGTTCACACCTTTTTTGGTTTGTTGTTCACACCTTTTTTGGTTTGTTGTTCACACCTTTTTTTGGTTTGTTGTTCACACCTTTTTTTGGTTTGTTGTTCACACCTTTTTTTGGTTTGTTGTTCACACCTTTTTTTGGTTTGTTGTTCACACCTTTTTTTGGTTTGTTGTTCACACCTTTTTTTGGTTTGTTGTTCACACCTTTTTTGGTTTGTTGTTCACACCTTTTTTTGGTTTGTTGTTCACACCTTTTTTGGTTTGTTGTTCACACCTTTTTTGGTTTGTTGTTCACACCTTTTTTTGGTGTGTTGTTCACACCTTTTTTGGTTTGTTGTTCACACCTTTTTTTGGCTTCTTGTTCACACCTTTTTTTGGTTTGTTGTTCACACCTTTTTTGGTTTGTTGTTTGCACCTTTTTTGGTTTGTTGTTCGCACCTTTTTTGGTTTGTTGTTCACACCTTTTTTTGGTTTGTTGTTCACACCTTTTTTTGTTGCTCACACCTTTTCTGGTTTGTTGTTCACACGTTTTTTGGTTTGTTGTTCACACCTTTTTTGGTTTGTTGTTCACACCTTTTTTGGTTTGTTGTTCACACCTTTTTTGGTTTGTTGTTCACACCTTTTTTTGGTTTGTTGTTCACACCTTTTTTTGGTTTGTGGTTCACACCTTTTTTTGGTTTGTTGTTCGCACCTTTTTTGGTTTGTTGTTCACACCTTTTTTTGGTTTGTTGTTCACACCATTTTTTGTTGTTCACACCTTTTTTTGGTTTGTTGTTCACACTTTTTTTTGGTTTGTTGTTCACACCTTTTTTGGTTTGTTGTTCGCACCTTTTTTGGTTTGTTGTTCGCACCTTTTTTGGTTTGTTGTTCGCACCTTTTTTGGTTTGTTGTTCACACCTTTTTTTGGTTTGTTGTTCACACCTTTTTTGGTTTGTTGTTCGCACCTTTTTTGGTTTGTTGTTCGCACCTTTTTTGGTTTGTTGTTCACACCTTTTTTTGGTTTGTTGTTCACACCTTTTTTTGTTGTTCACACCTTTTTTGGTTTGTTGTTCACACCGTTTTTGGTTTGTTGTTCACACCTTTTTTGGTTTGTTGTTCACACCTTTTTTGGTTTGTTGTTCACACCTTTTTTTGGTTTGTTGTTCACACCTTTTTTTGGTTTGTTGTTCACACCTTTTTTTGGTTTGTTGTTCACACCTTTTTTGGTTTGTTGTTCACACCTTTTTTTGGTTTGTTGTTCACACCTTTTTTTGGTTTGTTGTTCACACCTTTTTTTGGTTTGTTGTTCACACCTTTTTTGGTTTGTTGTTCACACCTTTTTTGGTTTGTTGTTCACACCTTTTTTTGGTGTGTTGTTCACACCTTTTTTGGTTTGTTGTTCACACCTTTTTTTGGCTTCTTGTTCACACCTTTTTTTGGTTTGTTGTTCACACCTTTTTTGGTTTGTTGTTTGCACCTTTTTTGGTTTGTTGTTCGCACCTTTTTTGGTTTGTTGTTCACACCTTTTTTTGGTTTGTTGTTCACACCTTTTTTTGTTGCTCACACCTTTTCTGGTTTGTTGTTCACACGTTTTTTGGTTTGTTGTTCACACCTTTTTTGGTTTGTTGTTCACACCTTTTTTGGTTTGTTGTTCACACCTTTTTTGGTTTGTTGTTCACACCTTTTTTTGGTTTGTTGTTCACACCTTTTTTTGGTTTGTTGTTCACACCTTTTTTTGGTTTGTTGTTCACACCTTTTTTGGTTTGTTGTTCGCACCTTTTTTGGTTTGTTGTTCGCACCTTTTTTGGTTTGTTGTTCACACCTTTTTTTGGTTTGTTGTTCACACCTTTTTTTGTTGTTCACACCTTTTTTGGTTTGTTGTTCACACGTTTTTTGGTTTGTTGTTCACACCTTTTTTGGTTTGTTGTTCACACCTTTTTTGGTTTGTTGTTCACACCTTTTTTTGGTTTGTTGTTCACACCTTTTTTTGGTTTGTTGTTCACACCTTTTTTTGGTTTGTTGTTCACACCTTTTTTGGTTTGTTGTTCACACCTTTTTTTGGTTTGTTGTTCACACCTTTTTTTGGTTTGTTGTTCACACCTTTTTTTGGTTGGTTGTTCACACTTTTTTTTGGTTTGTTTTTCACACCTTTTTTTGGTTTGTTGCTCACACCTTTTCTTGGTTTGTTGTTCACACCTTTTTTTGGTTTATTGTTCACACCTTTTTTTGGTTTGTTGTTCACACCTTTTTTTGGTTTGTTGTTCACACCTGTTTTGGTTTGTTGTTTGCACCTTTTTTGGTTTGTTGTTCGCACCTTTTTTGGTTTGTTGTTCACACCTTTTTTTGGTTTGTTGTTCACACCTTTTTTTGTTGTTCACACCTTTTTTGGTTTGTTGTTCACACCTTTTTTGGTTTGTTGTTCACACCTTTTTTGGTTTGTTGTTCACACCTTTTTTTGGTGTGTTGTTCACACCTTTTTTGGTTTGTTGTTCACACCTTTTTTGGTTTGTTGTTCACACCTTTTTTTGGTTTGTTGTTCACACCTTTTTTTGGTTTGTTGTTCACACCTTTTTTTGGTTTGTTGTTCACACCTTTTTTTGGTCTGTTGTTCACACCTTTTTTTGGTTTGTTGTTCACACCTTTTTTTGGTTTGTTGTTCACACCTTTTTTTGGTTTGTTGTTCACAGTTTTTTTTGGTTTGTTGTTCCCCCATTTTTTTTGGTTTGTTGTTCACACCTTTTTTTGGTTTGTTGTTCACACCTTTTTTTGGTTTGTTGTTCACACCTTTTTTTGGTTTGTTGTTCACACCTTTTTTTGGTTTGTTGTTCACACCTTTTTTTGGTTTGTTGTTCACACCTTTTTTGGTTTGTTGTTCACACCTTTTTTTTGGTTTGTTGTTCACACCTTTTTTTGGTTTGTTGTTCACACCTTTCTTGGTTTGTTGTTCACACCTTTTTTTGGTTTGTTGTTCACACCTTTTTTTGGTTTGTTGTTCACACCTTTTTTTGGTTTGTTGTTCACACCTTTTTTTGGTTTGTTGTTCACACCTTTTTTTGTTTTGTTGTTCACACCTTTTTTTGGTTTGTTGTTCACACCTTTTCTTGGTTTGTTGTTCACACCTTTTTTTGGTTTGTTGTTCACACCATTTTTTGGTTTGTTGTTCACACCTTTTTTTGGTTTGTTGTTCACACTTTTTTTTGGTTTGTTGTTCCCCCATTTTTTTTGGTTTGTTGTTCACACCTTTTTTTGGTTTGTTGTTCACACCTTTTTTTGGTTTGTTGTTCACACCTTTTTTTGGTTTGTTGTTCACACCTTTTTTTGGTTTGTTGTTCACACCTTTTTTTGGTTTGTTGTTCACACCTTTTTTTGGTTTGTTGTTAACACCTTTTTTGGTTTGTTGTTCACACCTTTTTTTTGGTTTGTTGTTCACACCTTTTTTTGGTTTGTTGTTCACACCTTTCTTGGTTTGTTGTTCACACCTTTTTTTGGTTTGTTGTTCACACCTTTTTTTGGTTTGTTGTTCGCACCTTTTTTGGTTTGTTGTTCACACCTTTTTTTGTTGTTCACACCTTTTTTTGTTGTTCACACCTTTTTTGGTTTGTTGTTCACACGTTTTTTGGTTTGTTGTTCACACCTTTTTTGGTTTGTTGTTCACACCTTTTTTGGTTTGTTGTTCACACCTTTTTTTGGTTTGTTGTTCACACCTTTTTTTGGTTTGTTGTTCACACCTTTCTTGGTTTGTTGTTCACACCTTTTTTTGGTTTGTTGTTCACACCTTTTTTTTGGTTTGTTGTTCACACCTTTTTTTGGTTTGTTGTTCCCACCTTTTTTTGGTTTGTTGTTCACACCTTTTTTTGGTTTGTTGTTCACACCTTTTTTTGGTTTGTTGTTCACACCTTTTCTTGGTTTGTTGTTCACACCTTTTTTTGGTTTGTTGTTCACACCTTTTTTTGGTTTGTTGTTCACACCTTTTTTTGGTTTGTTGTTCACACCTTTTCTGGTTTGTTGTTCGCACCTTTTTTGGTTTGTTGTTCGCACCTTTTTTGGTTTGTTGTTCGCACCTTTTTTGGTTTGTTGTTCGCACCTTTTTTGGTTTGTTGTTCACACCTTTTTTTGGTCTGTTGTTCACACCTTTTTTTGTTGTTCACACCTTTTTTGGTTTGTTGTTCACACGTTTTTTGGTTTGTTGTTCACACCTTTTTTTGGTTTGTTGTTCACACCTTTTTTTGGTTTGTTGTTCACACCTTTCTTGGTTTGTTGTTCACACCTTTTTTTGGTTTGTTGTTCACACCTTTTTTTTGGTTTGTTGTTCACACCTTTTTTTGGTTTGTTGTTCCCACCTTTTTTTGGTTTGTTGTTCACACCTTTTTTTGGTTTGTTGTTCACACCTTTTTTTGGTTTGTTGTTCACACCTTTTCTTGGTTTGTTGTTCACACCTTTTTTTGGTTTGTTGTTCACACCTTTTTTTGGTTTGTTGTTCACACCTTTTTTTGGTTTGTTGTTCACACCTTTTCTGGTTTGTTGTTCGCACCTTTTTTGGTTTGTTGTTCGCACCTTTTTTGGTTTGTTGTTCGCACCTTTTTTGGTTTGTTGTTTGCACCTTTTTTGGTTTGTTGTTCACGCCTTTTTTTGGTTTGTTGTTCACACCTTTTTTTGTTGTTCACACCTTTTTTGGTTTGTTGTTCACACGTTTTTTGGTTTGTTGTTCACGCCTTTTTTGGTTTGTTGTTCGCACCTTTTTTTGTTTGTTGTTCACACCTTTTTTTGGTTTGTTGTTCACACCTTTTTTTGGTTTGTTGTTCACACCTTTTTTTGGTTTGTTGTTCACACCTTTTTTGGTTTGTTGTTCACACCTTTTTTTGGTTTGTTGTTCACACCTTTTTTTGGTTTGTTGTTCACACCTTTTTTTGGTTTGTTGTTCACACCTTTTTTTGGTTTGTTGTTCACACCTTTTTTTGGTTTGTTGTTCACACCTTTTCTTGGTTTGTTGTTCACACCTTTTTTTGGTTTGTTGTTCACACCTTTTTTTGGTTTGTTGTTCACACCTTTTTTTGGTTTGTTGTTCACACCTTTTTTGGTTTGTTGTTCGCACCTTTTTTGGTTTGTTGTTCGCACCTTTTTTGGTTTGTTGTTCGCACCTTTTTTGGTTTGTTGTTCACACCTTTTTTTGGTTTGTTGTTCACACCTTTTTTTGTTGTTCACACCTTTTTTGGTTTGTTGTTCACACCTTTTTTGGTTTGTTGTTCATACCTTTTTTGATTTGTTGTTCACACCTTTTTTTGGTGTGTTGTTCACACCTTTTTTGGTTTGTTGTTCACACCTTTTTTGGTTTGTTGTTCACACCTTTTTTTGGTTTGTTGTTCACACCTTTTTTTGGTTTGTTGTTCACACTTTTTTTTGGTTTGTTGTTCCCCCATTTTTTTTGGTTTGTTGTTCACACCTTTTTTTGGTTTGTTGTTCACACCTTTTTTTGGTTTGTTGTTCACACCTTTTTTTGGTTTGTTGTTCACACCTTTTTTTGGTTTGTTGTTCACACCTTTTTTTGGTTTGTTGTTCACACCTTTTTTTGGTTTGTTGTTCACACCTTTTTTGGTTTGTTGTTCACACCTTTTTTTTGGTTTGTTGTTCACACCTTTTTTTGGTTTGTTGTTCACACCTTTCTTGGTTTGTTGTTCACACCTTTTTTTGGTTTGTTGTTCACACCTTTTTTTGGTTTGTTGTTCACACCTTTTTTTGGTTTGTTGTTCCCACCTTTTTTTGGTTTGTTGTTCACACCTTTTTTTGGTTTGTTGTTCACACCTTTTTTTGGTTTCTTGTTCACACCTTTTCTTGGTTTGTTGTTCACACCTTTTTTTGGTTTGTTGTTCACACCTTTTTTTGGTTTGTTGTTCACACCTTTTTTTGGTTTGTTGTTCACACCTTTTCTGGTTTGTTGTTCGCACCTTTTTTGGTTTGTTGTTCGCACCTTTTTTGGTTTGTTGTTCGCACCTTTTTTGGTTTGTTGTTCGCACCTTTTTTGGTTTGTTGTTCACACCTTTTTTTGGTTTGTTGTTCACACCTTTTTTTGTTGTTCACACCTTTTTTTGGTTTGTTGTTCACAGTTTTTTTTGGTTTGTTGTTCCCCCATTTTTTTTGGTTTGTTGTTCACACCTTTTTTTGGTTTGTTGTTCACACCTTTTTTTGGTTTGTTGTTCACACCTTTTTTTGGTTTGTTGTTCACACCTTTTTTTGGTTTGTTGTTCACACCTTTTTTTGGTTTGTTGTTCACACCTTTTTTGGTTTGTTGTTCACACCTTTTTTTTGGTTTGTTGTTCACACCTTTTTTTGGTTTGTTGTTCACACCTTTCTTGGTTTGTTGTTCACACCTTTTTTTGGTTTGTTGTTCACACCTTTTTTTGGTTTGTTGTTCACACCTTTTTTTGGTTTGTTGTTCACACCTTTTTTTGGTTTGTTGTTCACACCTTTTTTTGTTTTGTTGTTCACACCTTTTTTTGGTTTGTTGTTCACACCTTTTCTTGGTTTGTTGTTCACACCTTTTTTTGGTTTGTTGTTCACACCATTTTTTGGTTTGTTGTTCACACCTTTTTTTGGTTTGTTGTTCACACTTTTTTTTGGTTTGTTGTTCCCCCATTTTTTTTGGTTTGTTGTTCACACCTTTTTTTGGTTTGTTGTTCACACCTTTTTTTGGTTTGTTGTTCACACCTTTTTTTGGTTTGTTGTTCACACCTTTTTTTGGTTTGTTGTTCACACCTTTTTTTGGTTTGTTGTTCACACCTTTTTTTGGTTTGTTGTTCACACCTTTTTTGGTTTGTTGTTCACACCTTTTTTTTGGTTTGTTGTTCACACCTTTTTTTGGTTTGTTGTTCACACCTTTCTTGGTTTGTTGTTCACACCTTTTTTTGGTTTGTTGTTCACACCTTTTTTTGGTTTGTTGTTCGCACCTTTTTTGGTTTGTTGTTCACACCTTTTTTTGTTGTTCACACCTTTTTTTGTTGTTCACACCTTTTTTGGTTTGTTGTTCACACGTTTTTTGGTTTGTTGTTCACACCTTTTTTGGTTTGTTGTTCACACCTTTTTTGGTTTGTTGTTCACACCTTTTTTTGGTTTGTTGTTCACACCTTTTTTTGGTTTGTTGTTCACACCTTTCTTGGTTTGTTGTTCACACCTTTTTTTGGTTTGTTGTTCACACCTTTTTTTTGGTTTGTTGTTCACACCTTTTTTTGGTTTGTTGTTCCCACCTTTTTTTGGTTTGTTGTTCACACCTTTTTTTGGTTTGTTGTTCACACCTTTTTTTGGTTTGTTGTTCACACCTTTTCTTGGTTTGTTGTTCACACCTTTTTTTGGTTTGTTGTTCACACCTTTTTTTGGTTTGTTGTTCACACCTTTTTTTGGTTTGTTGTTCACACCTTTTCTGGTTTGTTGTTCGCACCTTTTTTGGTTTGTTGTTCGCACCTTTTTTGGTTTGTTGTTCGCACCTTTTTTGGTTTGTTGTTCGCACCTTTTTTGGTTTGTTGTTCACACCTTTTTTTGGTCTGTTGTTCACACCTTTTTTTGTTGTTCACACCTTTTTTGGTTTGTTGTTCACACGTTTTTTGGTTTGTTGTTCACACCTTTTTTTGGTTTGTTGTTCACACCTTTTTTTGGTTTGTTGTTCACACCTTTCTTGGTTTGTTGTTCACACCTTTTTTTGGTTTGTTGTTCACACCTTTTTTTTGGTTTGTTGTTCACACCTTTTTTTGGTTTGTTGTTCCCACCTTTTTTTGGTTTGTTGTTCACACCTTTTTTTGGTTTGTTGTTCACACCTTTTTTTGGTTTGTTGTTCACACCTTTTCTTGGTTTGTTGTTCACACCTTTTTTTGGTTTGTTGTTCACACCTTTTTTTGGTTTGTTGTTCACACCTTTTTTTGGTTTGTTGTTCACACCTTTTCTGGTTTGTTGTTCGCACCTTTTTTGGTTTGTTGTTCGCACCTTTTTTGGTTTGTTGTTC
Organism: Alitta virens; assembly: GCA_932294295.1. Classification (NCBI taxonomy): domain Eukaryota; kingdom Metazoa; phylum Annelida; class Polychaeta; order Phyllodocida; family Nereididae; genus Alitta; species Alitta virens. The sequence goes on along the minus strand of OW028574.1, from coordinate 28,199,561 downwards.
GCACCTTTTTTGGTTTGTTGTTTGCACCTTTTTTGGTTTGTTGTTCACGCCTTTTTTTGGTTTGTTGTTCACACCTTTTTTTGTTGTTCACACCTTTTTTGGTTTGTTGTTCACACGTTTTTTGGTTTGTTGTTCACGCCTTTTTTGGTTTGTTGTTCGCACCTTTTTTTGTTTGTTGTTCACACCTTTTTTTGGTTTGTTGTTCACACCTTTTTTTGGTTTGTTGTTCACACCTTTTTTTGGTTTGTTGTTCACACCTTTTTTGGTTTGTTGTTCACACCTTTTTTTGGTTTGTTGTTCACACCTTTTTTTGGTTTGTTGTTCACACCTTTTTTTGGTTTGTTGTTCACACCTTTTTTTGGTTTGTTGTTCACACCTTTTTTTGGTTTGTTGTTCACACCTTTTCTTGGTTTGTTGTTCACACCTTTTTTTGGTTTGTTGTTCACACCTTTTTTTGGTTTGTTGTTCACACCTTTTTTTGGTTTGTTGTTCACACCTTTTTTGGTTTGTTGTTCGCACCTTTTTTGGTTTGTTGTTCGCACCTTTTTTGGTTTGTTGTTCGCACCTTTTTTGGTTTGTTGTTCACACCTTTTTTTGGTTTGTTGTTCACACCTTTTTTTGTTGTTCACACCTTTTTTGGTTTGTTGTTCACACCTTTTTTGGTTTGTTGTTCATACCTTTTTTGATTTGTTGTTCACACCTTTTTTTGGTGTGTTGTTCACACCTTTTTTGGTTTGTTGTTCACACCTTTTTTGGTTTGTTGTTCACACCTTTTTTTGGTTTGTTGTTCACACCTTTTTTTGGTTTGTTGTTCACACTTTTTTTTGGTTTGTTGTTCCCCCATTTTTTTTGGTTTGTTGTTCACACCTTTTTTTGGTTTGTTGTTCACACCTTTTTTTGGTTTGTTGTTCACACCTTTTTTTGGTTTGTTGTTCACACCTTTTTTTGGTTTGTTGTTCACACCTTTTTTTGGTTTGTTGTTCACACCTTTTTTTGGTTTGTTGTTCACACCTTTTTTGGTTTGTTGTTCACACCTTTTTTTTGGTTTGTTGTTCACACCTTTTTTTGGTTTGTTGTTCACACCTTTCTTGGTTTGTTGTTCACACCTTTTTTTGGTTTGTTGTTCACACCTTTTTTTGGTTTGTTGTTCACACCTTTTTTTGGTTTGTTGTTCCCACCTTTTTTTGGTTTGTTGTTCACACCTTTTTTTGGTTTGTTGTTCACACCTTTTTTTGGTTTCTTGTTCACACCTTTTCTTGGTTTGTTGTTCACACCTTTTTTTGGTTTGTTGTTCACACCTTTTTTTGGTTTGTTGTTCACACCTTTTTTTGGTTTGTTGTTCACACCTTTTCTGGTTTGTTGTTCGCACCTTTTTTGGTTTGTTGTTCGCACCTTTTTTGGTTTGTTGTTCGCACCTTTTTTGGTTTGTTGTTCGCACCTTTTTTGGTTTGTTGTTCACACCTTTTTTTGGTTTGTTGTTCACACCTTTTTTTGTTGTTCACACCTTTTTTGGTTTGTTGTTCACACGTTTTTTGGTTTGTTGTTCACACCTTTTTTGGTTTGTTGTTCACACCTTTTTTGGTTTGTTGTTCACACCTTTTTTTGGTTTGTTGTTCACGCCTTTTTTTGGTTTGTTGTTCACACCTTTCTTGGTTTGTTGTTCACACCTTTTTTTGGTTTGTTGTTCACACCTTTTTTTTGGTTTGTTGTTCACACCTTTTTTTGGTTTGTTGTTCCCACCTTTTTTTGGTTTGTTGTTCACACCTTTTTTTGGTTTGTTGTTCACACCTTTTTTTGGTTTGTTGTTCACACCTTTTCTTGGTTTGTTGTTCACACCTTTTTTTGGTTTGTTGTTCACACCTTTTTTTGGTTTGTTGTTCACACCTTTTTTTGGTTTGTTGTTCACACCTTTTCTGGTTTGTTGTTCGCACCTTTTTTGGTTTGTTGTTCGCACCTTTTTTGGTTTGTTGTTCGCACCTTTTTTGGTTTGTTGTTCGCACCTTTTTTGGTTTGTTGTTCACGCCTTTTTTTGGTTTGTTGTTCACACCTTTTTTTGTTGTTCACACCTTTTTTGGTTTGTTGTTTACACGTTTTTTGGTTTGTTGTTCACGCCTTTTTTTGTTTGTTGTTCACACCTTTTTTTGTTTGTTGTTCACACCTTTTTTTGGTTTGTTGTTCACACCTTTTTTTGGTTTGTTGTTCACACCTTTTTTTGGTTTGTTGTTCACACCTTTTTTGGTTTGTTGTTCACACCTTTTTTTGGTTTGTTGTTCACACCTTTTTTTGGTTTGTTGTTCACACCTTTTTTTGGTTTGTTGTTCACACCTTTTTTGGTTTGTTGTTCGCACCTTTTTTGGTTTGTTGTTCGCACCTTTTTTGGTTTGTTGTTCGCACCTTTTTTGGTTTGTTGTTCACACCTTTTTTTGGTTTGTTGTTCACACCTTTTTTTGTTGTTCACACCTTTTTTGGTTTGTTGTTCACACCTTTTTTGGTTTGTTGTTCATACCTTTTTTGATTTGTTGTTCACACCTTTTTTTGGTGTGTTGTTCACACCTTTTTTGGTTTGTTGTTCACACCTTTTTTGGTTTGTTGTTCACACCTTTTTTTGGTTTGTTGTTCACACCTTTTTTTGGTTTGTTGTTCACACTTTTTTTTGGTTTGTTGTTCCCCCATTTTTTTTGGTTTGTTGTTCACACCTTTTTTTGGTTTGTTGTTCACACCTTTTTTTGGTTTGTTGTTCACACCTTTTTTTGGTTTGTTGTTCACACCTTTTTTTGGTTTGTTGTTCACACCTTTTTTTGGTTTGTTGTTCACACCTTTTTTTGGTTTGTTGTTCACACCTTTTTTGGTTTGTTGTTCACACCTTTTTTTTGGTTTGTTGTTCACACCTTTTTTTGGTTTGTTGTTCACACCTTTCTTGGTTTGTTGTTCACACCTTTTTTTGGTTTGTTGTTCACACCTTTTTTTGGTTTGTTGTTCACACCTTTTTTTGGTTTGTTGTTCCCACCTTTTTTTGGTTTGTTGTTCACACCTTTTTTTGGTTTGTTGTTCACACCTTTTTTTGGTTTGTTGTTCACACCTTTTCTTGGTTTGTTGTTCACACCTTTTTTTGGTTTGTTGTTCACACCTTTTTTTGGTTTGTTGTTCACACCTTTTTTTGGTTTGTTGTTCACACCTTTTCTGGTTTGTTGTTCGCACCTTTTTTGGTTTGTTGTTCGCACCTTTTTTGGTTTGTTGTTCGCACCTTTTTTGGTTTGTTGTTCGCACCTTTTTTGGTTTGTTGTTCACACCTTTTTTTGGTTTGTTGTTCACACCTTTTTTTGTTGTTCACACCTTTTTTGGTTTGTTGTTCACACGTTTTTTGGTTTGTTGTTCACACCTTTTTTGGTTTGTTGTTCACACCTTTTTTGGTTTGTTGTTCACACCTTTTTTTGGTTTGTTGTTCACGCCTTTTTTTGGTTTGTTGTTCACACCTTTCTTGGTTTGTTGTTCACACCTTTTTTTGGTTTGTTGTTCACACCTTTTTTTTGGTTTGTTGTTCACACCTTTTTTTGGTTTGTTGTTCCCACCTTTTTTTGGTTTGTTGTTCACACCTTTTTTTGGTTTGTTGTTCACACCTTTTTTTGGTTTGTTGTTCACACCTTTTCTTGGTTTGTTGTTCACACCTTTTTTTGGTTTGTTGTTCACACCTTTTTTTGGTTTGTTGTTCACACCTTTTTTTGGTTTGTTGTTCACACCTTTTCTGGTTTGTTGTTCGCACCTTTTTTGGTTTGTTGTTCGCACCTTTTTTGGTTTGTTGTTCGCACCTTTTTTGGTTTGTTGTTCGCACCTTTTTTGGTTTGTTGTTCACGCCTTTTTTTGGTTTGTTGTTCACACCTTTTTTTGTTGTTCACACCTTTTTTGGTTTGTTGTTTACACGTTTTTTGGTTTGTTGTTCACGCCTTTTTTGGTTTGTTGTTCACACCTTTTTTTGTTTGTTGTTCACACCTTTTTTTGGTTTGTTGTTCACACCTTTTTTTGGTTTGTTGTTCACACCTTTTTTTGGTTTGTTGTTCACACCTTTTTTGGTTTGTTGTTCTCACCTTTTTTTGGTTTGTTGTTCACACCTTTTTTTGGTTTGTTGTTCACACCTTTTTTTGGTTTGTTGTTCACACCTTTTTTTGGTTTGTTGTTCACACCTTTTTTTGGTTTGTTGTTCACACCTTTTCTTGGTTTGTTGTTCACACCTTTTTTTGGTTTGTTGTTCACACCTTTTTTTGGTTTGTTGTTCACACCTTTTTTTGGTTTGTTGTTCACACCTTTTTTGGTTTGTTGTTCGCACCTTTTTTGGTTTGTTATTCGCACCTTTTTTGGTTTGTTGTTCGCACCTTTTTTGGTTTGTTGTTCACACCTTTTTTTGGTTTGTTGTTCACACCTTTTTTTGTTGTTCACACCTTTTTTGGTTTGTTGTTCACACCTTTTTTGGTTTGTTGTTCATACCTTTTTTGATTTGTTGTTCACACCTTTTTTTGGTGTGTTGTTCACACCTTTTTTGGTTTGTTGTTCACACCTTTTTTGGTTTGTTGTTCACACCTTTTTTTGGTTTGTTGTTCACACCTTTTTTTGGTTTGTTGTTCACACCTTTTTTTGGTTTGTTGTTCACGCCTTTTTTTGGTTTGTTGTTCACCCCCTTTTTTGGTTTGTTGTTCACACCTTTTTTTGGTTTGTTGTTCACACCTTTTTTTGGTTTGTTGTTCACACCTTTTTTTGGTTTGTTGTTCACACCTTTTTTTGGTTTGTTGTTCACACCTTTTTTTGGTTTGTTGTTCACACCTTTTTTTGGTTTGTTGTTCACACCTTTTTTGGTTTGTTGTTCGCACCTTTTTTGGTTTGTTGTTCACACCTTTTTTTGGTTTGTTGTTCACACCTTTTTTTGTTGTTCACACCTTTTTTGGTTTGTTGTTCACACGTTTTTTGGTTTGTTGTTCACACCTTTTTTGGTTTGTTGTTCACACCTTTTTTGGTTTGTTGTTCACAC
>OW028574.1:28036344-28194344 GCA_932294295.1 Alitta virens | reverse complement strand
GGACAGCTTAATGTTGTTGACAGCTTAATGTTGACAGCTTAATGTTGACAGCTTAATGTTGACAGCTTAATGTTGACAGCTTAATGTTGGCAGCTTAATGTTGACAGCTTTAAGTTGACAGCTTAATGTTGACAGCTTAATGTTGACAGCCTAATGTTGACAGCCTAATGTTGACAGCTTAATGTTGACAGCTTAATGTTGACAGCTTAATGTTGACAGCTTAATGTTGACACCTTAATGTTGACAGCTTAATGTTGTTGACAGCTTAATGTTGTTAATAGTTTAATGTTGACAGCTTTATTTTGACAGCTTAATGTTGTTGACAGCTTAATGTTGTTGATAGCTTAATGTTGACAGCTAAATGTTGTTGACAGCTTAATGTTGTTGATAGCTTAATGTTGACAGCTTAATGTTGTTGACAGCTTAATGTTTACAGCTTAATGTTGACAGCCTAATGTTGACAGCCTAATGTTGACAGCTTAATGTTGACAGCTTAATGTTGACAGCTTAATGTTGACAGCTTAATGTTGTTGACAGCTTAATGTTGTTGATAGCTTAATGTTCACAGCTTCATTTTGACAGCTTAATGTTGTTGACAGCTTAATGTTGACAGCTTAATGTTGCCAGCTTAATGTTGCCAGCTTAATGTTGCCAGCTTTAAGTTGACAGCTTAATGTTGACAGCTTAATGTTGACAGCCTAATGTTGACAGCCTAATGTTGACAGCTTAATGTTGACAGCTTAATGTTGACAGCTTAATGTTGACAGCTTAATGTTGACACCTTAATGTTGACAGGTTAATGTTGTTGACAGCTTAATGTTGTTGATAGTTTAATGTTGACAGCTTTATTTTGACAGCTTAATGTTGTTGACAGCTTAATGTTGTTGATACCTTAATGTTGACAGCTTAATGTTGTTGACAGCTTAATGTTGTTGATAGCTTAATGTTGACAGCTTAATGTTGTTGACAGTTAATTTTGACAGCTTAATGTTGACAGCTTAATGTTGTTGATAGCTTAATGTTGACAGCTTAATGTTGACACCCTAATGTTGTTGACAGCTTAATGTTGTTGATAGCTTAATGTTGACAGCTTAATGTTGTTGACAGCTTCATGTTGTTGATAGCTTAATGTTGACAGCTTAATGTTGTGGACAGATTAATGTTGTGGATAGCTTAATGTTGTTGACAGCTTAATGTTGTGGACAGCTTAATGTTGTGGACAGTTTAATGTTGTGGACAGCTTAATGTTGTTGACAGCATAATGTTGACAGCTTAATGTTGACAGCTTAATGTTGACAGCTTGTTTTTTACAGCTCAATGTTGTTAGCTTAATGCTGTTGACAGCTTAATGTTGTGGACAGATTAATGTTGTTGACAGCTAAATGTTGTTGACAGCTTAATGTTGACAGCTTAATGTTGACAGCTTAATGTTGACAGCTTAATGTTGACAGCTTAATGTTAACAGCTTAATGTTGCCAGCTTAATGTTGACAGCTTAATGTGGACAGCTTAATGTTGACAGCTTAATGTTGACAGCTTGATTTTGACAGCTTAATGTTGTTACCTTAATGTTGATGACAGCTTAATGTTGTGGACAGATTAATGTTGTGGACAGCTTTATGTTGTGGACAGATTAATGTTGTGGACAGCTTAATGTTGTGGACAGCTTAATGTTGTGGACAGCTTAATGTTGTGGACAGTTTAATGTTGTGGACAGCTTAATGTTGTTGACAGCTTAATGTTGACTGCTTAATGTTGACAGCTTAATGTTGACAGCTTAATGTTGGCAGCTTAATGTTGAAAGCTTTAAGTTGACAGCTTAATGTTGACAGCTTAATGTTGACAGCCTAATATTGACAGCCTAATGTTGACAGCTTAATGTTGACAGCTTAATGTTGACAGCTTAATGTTGACACCTTTATGTTGACAGCTTAATGTTGTTGACAGCTTAATGTTGTTGATAGTTTAATGTTGACAGCTTTATTTTGACAGCTTAATGTTGTTGACAGCTTAATGTTGTTGATAGCTTAATGTTGACAGCTTAATGTTGTTGACAGCTTAATGTTGTTGATAGCTTAATGTTGACAGCTTAATGTTGTTGACAGCTTAATGTTTACAGCTTTAAGTTGACAGCTTAATGTTGACAGCTTAATTTTGACAGCCTAATATTGACAGCCTAATGTTGACAGCTTAATGTTGACAGCTTAATGTTGCCAGCTTAATGTTGCCAGCTTAATGTTGCCAGCTTATTGTTGTTGACAGCTTAATGTTGTTGACAGCTTAATGTTGTTGATAGCTTAATGTTGACCGCTTAATGTTGTTGACAGCTTAATGTTGTTGACAGCTTAATGTTGACAGCTTAATGTTTTACAGCTTAATGTTGACAGCCTAATGATGACAGCTTAATGTTGACAGCTGAATGTTGACAGCTTAATGTTGCCAGCTTAATGTTGACAGCTTGATTTTGACAGCTTAATGTTGTTAGCTTAATGTTGTTGACAGCTTAATGTTGTGGACAGATTAATGTTGTGGACAGCTTAATGTTGTTGACAGCTTAATGTTGACAGCTTAATGTTGACAGCTTAATGTTGACAGCTTAATGTTGACAACCTAATGTTGACAGCTTAATGTTGACAGCTTAATGTTGACAGCTTAACGTTGCCAGCTTAATGTTGACAGCTTAATGTGGACAGCTCAATGTTGACAGCTTAATGTTGACAGCTTGATTTTGACAGCTTAATGTTGTTACCTTAATGTTGATGACAGCTTAATGTTGTGGACAGATTAATGTTGTGAACAGCTTAATGTTGTGGACAGATTAATGTTGTGGACAGCTTAATGTTGTGGACAGCTTAATGTTGTGGGCAGCTTAATGTTGTGGACAGTTCAATGTTGTGGACAGCTTAATGTTGTTGACAGCTTAATGTTGACAGCTTAATGTTGACAGCTTAATGTTGACAGCTTAATGTTGACAGCTTAATGTTGACAGCTTAATGTTGTTGATAGCTTAATGTTGACAGCTTAATGTTGACAGCTTAATGTTGTTGACAGCTTAATGTTGTTGACAGCTTAATGTTGACAGCTTAATGTTGTTGACAGCTTAATGTTGTTGACAGCTTAATGTTTACAGCTTAATGTTGACAGCCTAATGTTGACAGCCTAATGTTGACAGCCTAATGTTGACAGCTTAATGTTGACAGCTTAATGTTGACAGCTTAATGTTGACAGCTTAATGTTGTTGAGATCTTAATGTTGTTGATAGCTTAATGTTGACAGCTTTATTTTGACAGCTTAATGTTGTTGACAGCTTAATGTTGACAGCTTAATGTTGACAGCTTAATGTTGCCAGCTTATTGTTGTCGACAGCTAAATGTTGTTGATAGCTTAATGTTGACCGCTTAATGTTGTTGACAGCTTAATGTTGTTGACAGCTTAATGTTGACAGCTTAATGTTGACAGCCTAATGATGACAGCTTAATGTTGACAGCTTAATGTGGACAGCTTAATGTTGACAGCTTAATGTTGACAGCTTGATTTTGACAGCTTAATGTTGTTAGCTTAATGTTGTTGACGGCTTAATGTTGTGGACAGATTAATGTTGTGGACAGCTTAATGTTGTGGACAGATTAATGTTGTGGACAGCTTAATGTTGTTGACAGCTTAATGTTGTGGACAGCTTAATGTTGTGGACAGTTTAATGTTGTGGACAGCTTATTGTTGTTGACAGCATAATGTTGACAGCTTAATGTTGACAGCTTAATGTTGACAGCTTGATTTTGACAGCTTAATGTTGGTAGCTTAATGCTGTTGACAGCTTAATGTTGTGGACAGATTAATGTTGTTGACAGCTTAATGTTGTTGACAGCTTAATGTTGTTGACAGCTTAATGTTGTTGATAGCTTAATGTTGACAGCTTAATGTTGTTGACAGCTTAATGTTTACAGCTTAATGTTGACAGCCTAATGTTGACAGCCTAATGTTGACAGCCTAATGTTGACAGCTTAATGTTGACAGCTTAATGTTGACAGCTTAATGTTGACAGCTTAATGTTGACAGCTTAATGTTGACAGCTTAATGTTTTTGACAGCTTAATGTTGTTGATAGCTTAATGTTGACAGCTTTATTTTGACAGCTTAATGTTGTTGACAGCTTAATGTTGTTGATAGCTTAATGTTGACCGCTTAATGTTGTTCACCGCTTAATGTTGTTGACAGCTTAATGTTGTTGACAGCTTAATGTTGTTGACAGCTTCATGTTGTTGACAGCTTAATGTTGACAGCTTAATGTTGACAGCTTAATGTTGACAGCTTAATGTTGACAGCTTAATGTTGTTGACAGCTTAATGTTGTTGATAGCTTAATGTTGACAGCTTAATGTTGTTGACAGCTTAATGTTGTTGACAGCTTAATGTTGTTAATAGCTTAATGTTGACAGCTTAATGTTGACAGCTTAATGTTGACAGCTTAATGTTGACAGCTTAATGTTGACAGCTTAATGTTGACAGCTTAATGTTGTTAACAGTTAATGTTGTTAAATGTTAATGTTGTTAGCTGTTAATGTTGACAGCTTAATGTTGTTGCCAGCTTAATGTTGTTGCCAGCTTAATGTTGTTGACAGCTTAAAGTTGACAGCCTAATGTTGTTGACAGTTAATTTTGACAGCTTAATGTTGACAGCTTAATGTTGACAGCTTAATGTTGACAGCTTAATGTTGTTGATAGCTTAATGTTGACAGCTTAATGTTGACAGCTTAATGTTGACAGCTTAATGTTGTTGACAGCTTAATTTTGTTGAGAGCTTAATGTTGTTGACAGCTTAAAGTTTACAGCTTAATGTTGACAGCGTAATGTTGACAGCCTAATGTTGACAGCTTAATGTTGACAGCTTAATGTTGACAGCTTAATGTTGACAGCATAATGTTGTTGACAGCTTAATGTTGTTGATAGCTTAATGTTGACAGCTTTATTTTGACAGCTTAATGTTGTTGACAGCTTAATGTTGACAGCTTAATGTTGACAGCTTAATGTTGCCAGCTTAATGTTGCCAGCTTATTGCTGTTGACAGCTTAATGTTGTTGATAGCTTAATGTTGACCACTTAATGTTGTTGACAGCTTAATGTTGACAGCTTAATGTTGACAGCTTAATGTTGACAGCCTAATGATGACAGCTTAATGTTGACAGCTTAATGTTGACAGCTTAATGTTGACAGCTTAATGTTGCCAGCTTAATGTTGACAGCTTAATGTGGACAGCTTAATGTTGACAGCTTAATATTGACAGCTTGATTTTGACAGCTTAATGTTGTTAGCTTAATGTTGTTGACAGCTTAATGTTGTGGACAGATTAATATTGTGGACAGCTTAATGTTGTGGACAGATTTATGTTGTGGACAGCTTAATGTTGTTGACAGCTTAATATTGTGGACAGCTTAATGTTGTGGACAGTTTAATGTTGTGGACAGCTTAATGTTGTTGACAGCATAATGTTGACAGCTTAATGTTGACAGCTTAATGTTGACAGCTTGATTTTGACAGCTTAATGTTGTTAGCTTAATGCTGTTGACAGCTTAATGTTGTGGACAGATTAATGTTGTTGACAGCTTAATGTTGTTGACAGCTTAATGTTGACAGCTTAATGTTGACAGCTTAATGTTGACAGCTTAATGTTGACAACCTAATGTTGACAGCTTAATGTTGACAGCTTAATGTTGACAGCTTAACGTTGCCAGCTTAATGTTGACAGCTTAATGTGGACAGCTTAATGTTGACAGCTTAATGTTGACAGCTTGATTTTGACAGCTTAATGTTGTTACCTTAATGTTGATGACAGCTTAATGTTGTGGACAGATTAATGTTGTGGACAGCTTAATGTTGTGGACAGATTAATGTTGTGGACAGCTTAATGTTGTGGACAGCTTAATGTTGTGGGCAGCTTAATGTTGTGGACAGTTCAATGTTGTGGACAGCTTAATGTTGTTGACAGCTTAATGTTGACAGCTTAATGTTGACAGCTTAATGTTGACAGCTTAATGTTGACAGCTTAATGTTGTTGATAGCTTAATGTTGACAGCTTAATGTTGACAGCTTAATGTTGTTGACAGCTTAATGTTGTTGATAGCTTAATGTTGACAGCTTAATGTTGTTGACAGCTTAATGTTGTTGACAGCTTAATGTCTACAGCTTAATGTTGACAGCCTAATGTTGACAGCCTAATGTTGACAGCTTAATGTTGTTAGCTTAATGTTGACAGCTTAATGTTGACAGCTTAATGTTGTTGAGATCTTAATGTTGTTGATAGCTTAATGTTGACAGCTTTATTTTGACAGCTTAATGTTGTTGACAGCTTAATGTTGACAGCTTAATGTTGACAGCTTAATGTTGCCAGCTTATTGTTGTCGACAGCTTAATGTTGTTGATAGCTTAATGTTGACCGCTTAATGTTGTTGACAGCTTAATGTTGTTGACAGCTTAATGTTGACAGCTTAATGTTGACAGCCTAATGATGACAGCGTAATGTTGACAGCTTAATGTGGACAGCTTAATGTTGACAGCTTAATGTTGACAGCTTGATTTTGACAGCTTAATGTTGTTAGCTTAATGTTGTTGACAGCTTAATGTTGTGGACAGATTAATGTTGTGGACAGCTTAATGTTGTGGACAGATTAATGTTGTGGACAGCTTAATGTTGTTGACAGCTTAATGTTGTGGACAGCTTAATGTTGTGGACAGTTTAATGTTGTGGACAGCTTAATGTCGTTGACAGCATAATGTTGACAGCTTAATGTTGACAGCTTAATGTTGACAGCTTGATTTTGACAGCTTAATGTTGTTAGCTTAATGCTGTTGACAGCTTAATGTTGTGGACAGATTAATGTTGTTGACAGCTTAATGTTGTTGACAGCTTAATGTTGTTGATAGCTTAATGTTGACAGCTTAATGTTGATGACAGCTTAATGTTTACAGCTTAATGTTGACAGCCTAATGTTGACAGCCTAATGTTGACAGCTTAATGTTGACAGCTTAATGTTGACAGCTTAATGTTGACAGCTTAATGTTGCTGACAGCTTAATGTTGCTGACAGCTTAATGTTGACAGCTTAATGTTGTTGATAGCTTAATGTTGACAGCTTAATGTTGACAGCTTAATGTTGTTGACAGCTTAATGTTGTTGATAGCTTAATGTTGACAGCTTAATGTTGTTGACAGCTTAATGTTGTTGACAGCTTAATGTTTACAGCTTAATGTTGACAGCCTAATGTTGACAGCCTAATGTTGACAGCTTAATGTTGACAGCTTAATGTTGACAGCTTAATGTTGACAGCTTAATGTTGTTGAGATCTTAATGTTGTTGATAGCTTAATGTTGACAGCTTTATTTTGACAGCTTAATGTTGTTGACAGCTTAATGTTGACAGCTTAATGTTGACAGCTTAATGTTGCCAGCTTATTGTTGTCGACAGCTTAATGTTGTTGATAGCTTAATGTTGACCGCTTAATGTTGTTGACAGCTTAATGTTGTTGACAGCTTAATGTTGACAGCTTAATGTTGACAGCCTAATGATGACAGCGTAATGTTGACAGCTTAATGTGGACAGCTTAATGTTGACAGCTTAATGTTGACAGCTTGATTTTGACAGCTTAATGTTGTTAGCTTAATGTTGTTGACAGCTTAATGTTGTGGACAGATTAATGTTGTGGACAGCTTAATGTTGTGGACAGATTAATGTTGTGGACAGCTTAATGTTGTTGACAGCTTAATGTTGTGGACAGCTTAATGTTGTGGACAGTTTAATGTTGTGGACAGCTTAATGTTGTTGACAGCATAATGTTGACAGCTTAATGTTGACAGCTTAATGTTGACAGCTTGATTTTGACAGCTTAATGTTGTTAGCTTAATGCTGTTGACAGCTTAATGTTGTGGACAGATTAATGTTGTTGACAGCTTAATGTTGTTGACAGCTTAATGTTGTTGACAGCTTAATGTTGTTGATAGCTTAATGTTGACAGCTTAATGTTGATGACAGCTTAATGTTTACAGCTTAATGTTTACAGCTTAATGTTGACAGCCTAATGTTGACAGCCTAATGTTGACAGCTTAATGTTGACAGCTTACTGTTGACAGCTTAATGTTGACAGCTTAATGTTGACAGCTTAATGTTGACAGCTTAATGTTGCTGACAGCTTAATGTTGCTGACAGCTTAATGTTGACAGCTTAATGTTGTTGATAGCTTAATGTTGACAGCTTAATGTTGTTGACAGCTTAATGTTGTTGATAGCTTAATGTTGACAGCTTAATGTTGTTGACAGCTTAATGTTGTTGACAGCTTAATGTTGTTGACAGCTTAATGTTGTTAATAGCTTAATGTTGACAGCTTAATGTTGACAGCTTAATGTTGACAGCTTAATGTTGACAGCTTAATGTTGTTAACAGTTAATGTTGTTAAATGTTAATGTTGTTAGCTGTTAATTTTGACAGCTTAATGTTGTTGCCAGCTTAATGTTGTTGCCAGCTTAATGTTGTTGACAGCTTAATGTTGACAGCCTAATGTTGTTGACAGTTAATTTTGACAGCTTAATTTTGACAGCTTAATGTTGACAGCTTAATGTTGACAGCTTAATGTTGACAGCTTAATGTTGTTGATAGCTTAATGTTGACAGCTTAATGTTGACAGCTTAATGTTGACAGCTTAATGTTGTTGACAGCTTAATTTTGTTGAGAGCTTAATGTTGTTGACAGCTTAAAGTTTACAGCTTAATGTTGACAGCGTAATGTTGACAGCCAAATGTTGACAGCTTAATGTTGACAGCTTAATGTTGACAGCTTAATGTTGACAGCTTAATGTTGTTGACAGCTTAATGTTGTTGATAGCTTAATGTTGACAGCTTTATTTTGACAGCTTAATGTTGTTGACAGCTTAATGTTGACAGCTTAATGTTGACAGCTTAATGTTGCCAGCTTAATGTTGCCAGCTTATTGCTGTTGACAGCTTAATGTTGTTGATAGCTTAATGTTGACCACTTAATGTTGTTGACAGCTTAATGTTGTTGACAGCTTAATGTTGACAGCTTAATGTTGACAGCTTAATGTTGACAGCCTAATGATGACAGCTTAATGTTGACAGCTTAATGTTGACAGCTTAATGTTGACAGCTTAATGTTGCCAGCTTAATGTTGACAGCTTAATGTGGACAGCTTAATGTTGACAGCTTAATGTTGACAGCTTGATTTTGACAGCTTAATGTTGTTAGCTTAATGTTGTTGACAGCTTAATGTTGTGGACAGATTAATGTTGTGGACAGCTTAATGTTGTGGACAGATTTATGTTGTGGACAGCTTAATGTTGTTGACAGCTTAATGTTGTGGACAGCTTAATGTTGTGGACAGTTTAATGTTGTGGACAGCTTAATGTTGTTGACAGCATAATGTTGACAGCTTAATGTTGACAGCTTAATGTTGACAGCTTGATTTTGACAGCTTAATGTTGTTAGCTTAATGCTGTTGACAGCTTAATGTTGTGGACAGATTAATGTTGTTGACAGCTTAATGTTGTTGACAGCTTAATGTTGACAGCTTAATGTTGACAGCTTAATGTTGACAACCTAATGTTGACAGCTTAATGTTGACAGCTTAATGTTGACAGCTTTACGTTGCCAGCTTAATGTTGACAGCTTAATGTGGACAGCTTAATGTTGACAGCTTAATGTTGACAGCTTGATTTTGACAGCTTGATGTTGTTACCTTAATGTTGAGGACAGCTTAATGTTGTGGACAGATTAATGTTGTGGACAGCTTAATGTTGTGGACAGATTAATGTTGTGGACAGCTTAATGTTGTGGACAGCTTAATGTTGTGGGCAGCTTAATGTTGTGGACAGTTCAATGTCGTGGACAGCTTAATGTTGTTGACAGCTTAATGTTGACAGCTTAATGTTGACAGCTTAATGTTGACAGCTTAATGTTGACAGCTTAATGTTGACAGCTTAATGTTGTTGATAGCTTAATGTTGACAGCTTAATGTTGACAGCTTAATGTTGTTGACAGCTTAATGTTGTTGATAGCTTAATGTTGACAGCTTAATGTTGTTGACAGCTTAATGTTGTTGACAGCTTAATGTTTACAGCTTAATGTTGACAGCCTAATGTTGACAGCCTAATGTTGACAGCCTAATGTTGACAGCTTAATGTTGACAGCTTAATGTTGACAGCTTAATGTTGTTGAGATCTTAATGTTGTTGATAGCTTAATGTTGACAGCTTTATTTTGACAGCTTAATGTTGTTGACAGCTTAATGTTGACAGCTTAATGTTGACAGCTTAATGTTGCCAGCTTATTGTTGTCGACAGCTTAATGTTGTTGATAGCTTAATGTTGACCGCTTAATGTTGTTGACAGCTTAATGTTGTTGACAGCTTAATGTTGACAGCTTAATGTTGACAGCCTAATGATGACAGCTTAATGTTGACAGCTTAATGTGGACAGCTTAATGTTGACAGCTTAATGTTGACAGCTTGATTTTGACAGCTTAATGTTGTTAGCTTAATGTTGTTGACAGCTTAATGTTGTGGACAGATTAATGTTGTGGACAGCTTAATGTTGTGGACAGATTAATGTTGTGGACAGCTTAATGTTGTTGACAGCTTAATGTTGTGGACAGCTTAATTTTGTGGACAGTTTAATGTTGTGGACAGCTTAATGTTGTTGACAGCATAATGTTGACAGCTTAATGTTGACAGCTTAATGTTGACAGCTTGATTTTGACAGCTTAATGTTGTTAGCTTAATGCTGTTGACAGCTTAATGTTGTGGACAGATTAATGTTGTTGACAGCTTAATGTTGTTGACAGCTTAATGTTGTTGACAGCTTAATGTTGTTGATAGCTTAATGTTGACAGCTTAATGTTGTTGACAGCTTAATGTTTACAGCTTAATGTTGACAGCCTAATGTTGACAGCCTAATGTTGACAGCTTAATGTTGACAGCTTAATGTTGACAGCTTAATGTTGACAGCTTAATGTTGCTGACAGCTTAATGTTGCTGACAGCTTAATGTTGACAGCTTAATGTTGTTGATAGCTTAATGTTGACAGCTTAATGTTGACAGCTTAATGTTGACAGCTTAATGTTGACAGCTTAATGTTGACAGCTTAATGTTGTTGATAGCTTAATGTTGACAGCTTAATGTTGACAGCTTAATGTTGTTGACAGCTTAATGTTGTTGACAGCTTAATGTTGTTGACAGCTTAATGTTGACAGCCTAATGTTGACAGCTTAATGTTGACTGCTTAATGTTGACAGCTTAATGTTGACAGCTTAATGTTGACAGCTTAATGTTGACAGCTTAATGTTGACAGCTTAATGTTGACAGCTTAATGTTGTTGACAGCTTAATGTTGTTGATAGCTTAATGTTGACAGCTTTATTTTGACAGCTTAATGTTGTTGACAGCTTAATGTTGTTGATAGCTTAATGTTGACCGCTTAATGTTGTTGACCGCTTAATGTTGTTGACAGCTTAATGTTGTTGACAGCTTAATGTTGTTGACAGCTTAATGTTGACAGCTTAATGTTGACAGCTTAATGTTGACAGCTTAATGTTGACAGCCTAATGTTGACAGCCTAATGTTGACAGCTTAATGTTGACTGCTTAATGTTGACAGCTTAATGTTGTTGACAGCTTAATGTTGACAGCCTAATGTTGACAGCTTAATGTTGACTGCTTAATGTTGACAGCTTAATGTTGACAGCTTAATGTTGACAGCTTAATGTTGACAGCTTAATGTTGACAGCTTAATGTTGACAGCTTAATGTTGTTGACAGCTTAATGTTGTTGATAGCTTAATGTTGACAGCTTTATTTTGACAGCTTAATGTTGTTGACAGCTTAATGTTGTTGATAGCTTAATGTTGACCGCTTAATGTTGTTGACCGCTTAATGTTGTTGACAGCTTAATGTTGTTGACAGCTTAATGTTGTTGACAGCTTAATGTTGTTGACAGCTTAATGTTGACAGCTTAATGTTGACAGCTTAATGTTGACAGCTTAATGTTGACAGCCTAATGTTGACAGCCTAATGTTGACAGCTTAATGTTGACTGCTTAATGTTGACAGCTTAATGTTGACAGCTTAATGTTGACAGCTTAATGTTGACAGCTTAATGTTGTTGACAGCTTAATGTTGTTGATAGTTTAATGTTGACAGCTTTATTTTGACAGCTTAATGTTGTTGACAGCTTAATGTTGTTGACAGCTTAATGTTGTTAATAGCTTAATGTTGACAGCTTAATGTTGACAGCTTAATGTTGACAGCTTAATGTTGACAGCTTAATGTTGTTAACTGTCAATGTTGTTAACTGTTAATGTTGTTAGCTGTTAATGTTGACAGCTTAATGTTGTTGCCAGCTTAATGTTGTTGCCAGCTTAATGTTGTTGACAGCTTAATGTTGACAGCCTAATGTTGTTGACAGTTAATTTTGACAGCTTAATGTTGACAGCTTAATGTTGACAGCTTAATGTTGACAGCTTAATGTTGTTGATAGCTTAATGTTGACAGCTTAATTTTGACAGCTTAATGTTGACAGCTTAATATTGTTGACAGCTTAATTTTGTTGATAGCTTAATGTTGACAGCTTTATTTTGACAGCTTAATGTTGTTGACAGCTTAATGTTGACAGCTTAATGTTGACAGCTTAATGTTGCCAGCTTAATGTTGCCAGCTTATTGCTGTTGACAGCTTAATGTTGTTGATAGCTTAATGTTGACCACTTAATGTTGTTGACAGCTTAAGGTTGACAGCTTAATGTTGACAGCTTAATGTTGACAGCCTAATGATGACAGCTTAATGTTGACAGCTTAATGTTGACAGCTTAATGTTGACAGCTTAATGTTGCCAGCTTAATGTTGACAGCTTAATGTGGACAGCTTAATGTTGACAGCTTAATGTTGACAGCTTGATTTTGACAGCTTAATGTTGTTAGCTTAATGTTGTTGACAGCTTAATGTTGTGGACAGATTAATGTTGTGGAGAGCTTAATGTTGTGGACAGATTTATGTTGTGGACAGCTTAATGTTGTTGACAGCTTAATGTTGTGGACAGCTTAATGTTGTGGACAGTTTAATGTTGTGGACAGCTTAATGTTGTTGACAGCATAATGTTGACAGCTTAATGTTGACAGCTTAATGTTGACAGCTTGATTTTGACAGCTTAATGTTGTTAGCTTAATGCTGTTGACAGCTTAATGTTGTGGACAGATTAATGTTGTTGACAGCTTAATGTTGTTGACAGCTTAATGTTGACAGCTTAATGTTGACAGCTTAATGTTGACAACCTAATGTTGACAGCTTAATGTTGACAGCTTAATGTTGACAGCTTTACGTTGCCAGCTTAATGTTGACAGCTTAATGTGGACAGCTTAATGTTGACAGCATAATGTTGACAGCTTGATTTTGACAGCTTAATGTTGTTACCTTAATGTTGAGGACAGCTTAATGTTGTGGACAGATTAATGTTGTGGACAGCTTAATGTTGTGGACAGATTAATGTTGTGGACAGCTTAATGTTGTGGACAGCTTAATGTTGTGGGCAGCTTAATGTTGTGGACAGTTCAATGTTGTGGACAGCTTAATGTTGTTGACAGCTTAATGTGGACAGCTTAATGTTGACAGCTTAATGTTGACAGCTTGATTTTGACAGCTTAATGTTGTTAGCTTAATGCTGTTGACAGCTTAATGTTGTGGACAGATTAATGTTGTTGACAGCTTAATGTTGTTGACAGCTTAATGTTGACAGCTTAATGTTGACAGCTTAATGTTGACAACCTAATGTTGACAGCTTAATGTTGACAGCTTAATGTTGACAGCTTTACGTTGCCAGCTTAATGTTGACAGCTTAATGTGGACAGCTTAATGTTGACAGCTTAATGTTGACAGCTTGATTTTGACAGCTTAATGTTGTTACCTTAATGTTGAGGACAGCTTAATGTTGTGGACAGATTAATGTTGTGGACAGCTTAATGTTGTGGACAGATTAATGTTGTGGACAGCTTAATGTTGTGGACAGCTTAATGTTGTGGGCAGCTTAATGTTGTGGACAGTTCAATGTTGTGGACAGCTTAATGTTGTTGACAGCTTAATGTTGACAGCTTAATGTTGACAGCTTAATGTTGACAGCTTAATGTTGACAGCTTAATGTTGACAGCTTAATGTTGTTGATAGCTTAATGTTGACAGCTTAATGTTGACAGCTTAATGTTGTTGACAGCTTAATGTTGTTGACAGCTTAATGTTGACAGCTTAATGTTGTTGACAGCTTAATGTTGTTGACAGCTTAATGTTTACAGCTTAATGTTGACAGCCTAATGTTGACAGCCTAATGTTGACAGCTTAATGTTGACAGCTTAATGTTGACAGCTTAATGTTGTTGAGATCTTAATGTTGTTGATAGCTTAATGTTGACAGCTTTATTTTGACAGCTTAATGTTGTTGACAGCTTAATGTTGACAGCTTAATGTTGACAGCTTAATGTTGCCAGCTTATTGTTGTCGACAGCTTAATGTTGTTGATAGCTTAATGTTGACCGCTTAATGTTGTTGACAGCTTAATGTTGTTGACAGCTTAATGTTGACAGCTTAATGTTGACAGCCTAATGATGACAGCTTAATGTTGACAGCTTAATGTGGACAGCTTAATGTTGACAGCTTAATGTTGACAGCTTGATTTTGACAGCTTAATGTTGTTAGCTTAATGTTGTTGACAGCTTAATGTTGTGGACAGATTAATGTTGTGGACAGCTTAATGTTGTGGACAGATTAATGTTGTGGACAGCTTAATGTTGTTGACAGCTTAATGTTGTGGACAGCTTAATGTTGTGGACAGTTTAATGTTGTGGACAGCTTAATGTTGTTGACAGCATAATGTTGACAGCTTAATGTTGACAGCTTAATGTTGACAGCTTGATTTTGACAGCTTAATGTTGTTAGCTTAATGCTGTTGACAGCTTAATGTTGTGGACAGATTAATGTTGTTGACAGCTTAATGTTGTTGACAGCCTAATGTTGTTGACAGCTTAATGTTGTTGATAGCTTAATGTTGACAGCTTAATGTTGTTGACAGCTTAATGTTTACAGCTTAATGTTGACAGCCTAATGTTGACAGCCTAATGTTGACAGCTTAATTTTGACAGCTTAATGTTGACAGCTTAATGTTGACAGCTTAATGTTGCTGACAGCTTAATGTTGCTGACAGCTTAATGTTGACAGCCTAATGTTGTTGATAGCTTAATTTTGACAGCTTAATGTTGACAGCTTAATGTTGACAGCTTAATGTTGACAGCTTAATGTTGTTGATAGCTTAATGTTGACAGCTTAATGTTGACAGCTTAATGTTGTTGACAGCTTAATGTTGTTGACAGCTTAATGTTGAAAGCTTAATGTTGACAGCTTAATGTTGACAGCCTAATGTTGACAGCCTAATGTTGACAGCTTAATGTTGACTGCTTAATGTTGACAGCTTAATGTTGACAGCTTAATGTTGACAGCTTAATGTTGACAGCTTAATGTTGACAGCTTAATGTTGTTGACAGCTTAATGTTGTTGATAGCTTAATGTTGACAGCTTTATTTTGACAGCTTAATGTTGTTGACAGCTTAATGTTGTTGATAGCTTAATGTTGACCGCTTAATGTTGTTGACCGCTTAATGTTGTTGACAGCTTAATGTTGTTGACAGCTTAATGTTGTTGACAGCTTAATGTTGTTGACAGCTTAATGTTGACAGCTTAATGTTGACAGCTTAATGTTGACAGCTTAATGTTGACAGCCTAATGTTGACAGCCTAATGTTGACAGCTTAATGTTGACTGCTTAATGTTGACAGCTTAATGTTGACAGCTTAATGTTGACAGCTTAATGTTGACAGCTTAATGTTGACAGCTTAATGTTGTTGACAGCTTAATGTTGTTGATAGTTTAATGTTGACAGCTTTATTTTGACAGCTTAATGTTGTTGACAGCTTAATGTTGTTGACAGCTTAATGTTGTTAATAGCTTAATGTTGACAGCTTAATGTTGACAGCTTAATGTTGACAGCTTAATGTTGACAGCTTAATGTTGACAGCTTAATGTTGTTAACTGTCAATGTTGTTAACTGTTAATGTTGTTAGCTGTTAATGTTGACAGCTTAATGTTGTTGCCAGCTTAATGTTGTTGCCAGCTTAATGTTGTTGCCAGCTTAATGTTGTTGACAGCTTAATGTTGACAGCCTAATGTTGTTGACAGTTAATTTTGACAGCTTAATGTTGACAGCTTAATGTTGACAGCTTAATGTTGACAGCTTAATGTTGTTGATAGCTTAATGTTGACAGCTTAATGTTGACAGCTTAATGTTGACAGCTTAATGTTGTTGACAGCTTAATTTTGTTGATAGCTTAATGTTGACAGCTTTATTTTGACAGCTTAATGTTGTTGACAGCTTAATGTTGACAGCTTAATGTTGACAGCTTAATGTTGCCAGCTTAATGTTGCCAGCTTATTGCTGTTGACAGCTTAATGTTGTTGATAGCTTAATGTTGACCACTTAATGTTGTTGACAGCTTAAGGTTGACAGCTTAATGTTGACAGCTTAATGTTGACAGCCTAATGATGACAGCTTAATGTTGACAGCTTAATGTTGACAGCTTAATGTTGACAGCTTAATGTTGCCAGCTTAATGTTGACAGCTTAATGTGGACAGCTTAATGTTGACAGCTTAATGTTGACAGCTTGATTTTGACAGCTTAATGTTGTTAGCTTAATGTTGTTGACAGCTTAATGTTGTGGACAGATTAATGTTGTGGACAGCTTAATGTTGTGGACAGATTTATGTTGTGGACAGCTTAATGTTGTTGACAGCTTAATGTTGTGGACAGCTTAATGTTGTGGACAGTTTAATGTTGTGGACAGCTTAATGTTGTTGACAGCATAATGTTGACAGCTTAATGTTGACAGCTTAATGTTGACAGCTTGATTTTGACAGCTTAATGTTGTTAGCTTAATGCTGTTGACAGCTTAATGTTGTGGACAGATTAATGTTGTTGACAGCTTAATGTTGTTGACAGCTTAATGTTGACAGCTTAATGCCGACAGCTTAATGTTGACAGCTTAATGTTGACAACCTAATGTTGACAGCTTAATGTTGACAGCTTGATTTTGACAGCTCAATGTTGTTACCTTAATGTTGATGACAGCTTAATGTTGTGGACAGATTAATGTTGTGGACAGCTTAATGTTGTGGACAGATTAATGTTGTGGACAGCTTAATGTTGTGGGCAGCTTAATGTTGTGGACAGTTCAATGTTGTGGACAGCTTAATGTTGTTGACAGCTTAATGTTGACAGCTTAATATTGACAGCTTAATGTTGACAGCTTAATGTTGACAGCTTAATGTTGACAGCTTAATGTTGACAGCTTAATGTTGTTGATAGCTTAATGTTGACAGCTTAATGTTGACAGCTTAATGTTGTTGACAGCTTAATGTTGTTGATAGTTTAATGTTGACAGCTTTATTTTGACAGCTTAATGTTGTTGACAGCTTAATGTTGTTGATAGCTTAATGTTGACAGCTAAATATTGTTGACAGCTTAATGTTGTTGATAGCTTAATGTTGACAGCTTAATGTTGTTGACAGCTTAATGTTTACAGCTTAATGTTGACAGCCTAATGTTGACAGCCTAATGTTGACAGCTTAATGTTGACAGCTTAATGTTGACAGCTTAATGTTGACAGCTTAATGTTGTTGACAGCTTAATGTTGTTGATAGCTTAATGTTCACAGCTTCATTTTGACAGCTTAATGTTGTGGACAGATTAATGTTGTTGACAGCTAAATGTTGTTGACAGCTTAATGTTGCCAGCTTAATGTTGACAGCTTAATGTTGACAGCTTAATGTTGACAGCTTAATGTTGACAGCTTAATGTTAACAGCTTAATGTTGCCAGCTTAATGTTGACAGCTTAATGTTGACAGCTTAATGTTGTTGACAGGTTAATGTTTACAGCTTAATGTTGACAGCCTAATGTTGACAGCCTAATGTTGACAGCCTAATGTTGACAGCTTAATGTTGACAGCTTAATGTTGACAGCTCAATGTTGTTGACAGCTTAATGTTGTTGATAGCTTAATGTTGACAGCTTTATTTTGACAGCTTAATGTTGTTGACAGCTTAATGTTGACAGCTTAATGTTGCCAGCTTAATGTTGCCAGCTTAATGTTGCCAGCTTATTGTTGTTGACAGCTTAATGTTGTTGACAGCTTAATGTTGTTGATAGCTTAATGTTGACCGCTTAATGTTGTTGACAGCTTAATGTTGTTGACAGCTTAATGTTGACAGCTTAATGTTGACAGCTTAATGTTGACAGCCTAATGATGACAGCTTAATGTTGACAGCTGAATGTTGACAGCTTAATGTTGCCAGCTTAATGTTGGCAGCTTAATGTGGACAGCTTAATGTTGACAGCTTAATGTTGACAGCTTGATTTTGACAGCTTAATGTTGTTAGCTTAATGTTGTTGACAGCTTAATGTTGTGGACAGTTTAATGTTGTGGACAGCTTAATGTTGTTGACAGCATAATGTTGACAGCTTAATGTTGACAGCTTAATGTTGACAGCTTGATTTTGACAGCTTAATGTTGTTAGCTTAATGCTGTTGAAAGCTTAATGTTGCGGACAGATTAATGTTGTTGACAGCTAAATGTTGTTGACAGCTTAATGTTGACAGCTTAATGTTGACAGCTTAATGTTGACAGCTTAATGTTGACAGCTTAATGTTGACAGCTTAATGTTGTTGACAGCTTAATGTTGTTGATAGCTTAATGTTCACAGCTTCATTTTGACAGCTTAATGTTGTTGACAGCTTAATGTTGACAGCTTAATGTTGCCAGCTTAATGTTGCCAGCTTTAAGTTGACAGCTTAATGTTGACAGCTTAAAGTTGACACCCAAATGTTGACAGCCTAATGTTGACAGCTTAATGTTGACAGCTTAATGTTGACAGCTTAATGTTGACACCTTAATGTTGACAGCTTAATGTTGTTGACAGCTTAATGTTGTTGATAGTTTAATGTTGACAGCTTTATTTTGACAGCTTAATGTTGTTGACAGCTTAATGTTGTTGATAGCTTAATGTTGACAGCTTAATGTTGTTGACAGCTTAATGTTGTTGATAGCTTAATGTTGACAGCTTAATGTTGTTGACAGTTAATTTTGACAGCTTAATGTTGACAGCTTAATGTTGTTGATAGCTTAATGTTGACAGCTTAATGTTGACACCCTAATGTTGTTGACAGCTTAATGTTGTTGATAGCTTAATGTTGACAGCTTAATGTTGTTGACAGCTTCATGTTGTTGATAGCTTAATGTTGACAGCTTAATGTTGAGGACAGATTAATGTTGTGGATAGCTTAATGTTGTTGACAGCTTAATGTTGTGGACAGCTTAATGTTGTGGACAGTTTAATGTTGTGGACAGCTTAATGTTGTTGACAGCATAATGTTGACAGCTTAATGTTGACAGCTTAATGTTGACAGCTTGATTTTGACAGCTTAATGTTGTTAGCTTAATGCTGTTGACAGCTTAATGTTGTGGACAGATTAATGTTGTTGACAGCTAAATGTTGTTGACAGCTTAATGTTGCCAGCTTAATGTTGACAGCTTAATGTTGACAGCTTAATGTTGACAGCTTAATGTTGACAGCTTAATGTTAACAGCTTAATGTTGCCAGCTTAATGTTGACAGCTTAATGTTGACAGCTTAATGTTGTTGACAGCTTAATGTTTACAGCTTAATGTTGACAGCCTAATGTTGACAGCCTAATGTTGACAGCTTAATGTTGACAGCATAATGTTGACAGCTTAATGTTGACAGCTCAATGTTGTTGACAGCTTAATGTTGTTGATAGCTTAATGTTGACAGCTTTATTTTGACAGCTTAATGTTGTTGACAGCTTAATGTTGACAGCTTAATGTTGCCAGCTTAATGTTGCCAGCTTAATGTTGCCAGCTTATTGTTGTTGACAGCTTAATGTTGTTGACAGCTTAATGTTGTTGATAGCTTAATGTTGACCGCTTAATGTTGTTGACAGCTTAATGTTGTTGACAGCTTAATGTTGACAGCTTAATGTTGACAGCTTAATGTTGACAGCCTAATGATGACAGCTTAATGTTGACAGCTGAATGTTGACAGCTTAATGTTGCCAGCTTAATGTTGGCAGCTTAATGTGGACAGCTTAATGTTGACAGCTTAATGTTGACAGCTTGATTTTGACAGCTTAATGTTGTTAGCTTAATGTTGTTGACAGCTTAATGTTGTGGACAGTTTAATGTTGTGGACAGCTTAATGTTGTTGACAGCATAATGTTGACAGCTTAATGTTGACAGCTTAATGTTGACAGCTTGATTTTGACAGCTTAATGTTGTTAGCTTAATGCTGTTGAAAGCTTAATGTTGCGGACAGATTAATGTTGTTGACAGCTAAATGTTGTTGACAGCTTAATGTTGACAGCTTAATGTTGACAGCTTAATGTTGACAGCTTAATGTTGACAGCTTAATGTTGACAGCTTAATGTTGACAGCTTAATGTTAACAGCTTAATGTTGCCAGCTTAATGTTGACAGCTTAATGTGGACAGCTTAATGTTGACAGCTTAATGTTGACAGCTTGATTTTGACAGCTTAATGTTGTTACCTTAATGTTGATGACAGCTTAATGTTGTGGACAGATTAATGTTGTGGACAGCTTTATGTTGTGGACAGATTAATGTTGTGGACAGCTTAATGTTGTGGACAGCTTAATGTTGTGGACAGCTTAATGTTGTGGACAGTTTAATGTTGTGGACAGCTTAATGTTGTTGACAGCTTAATGTTGACTGCTTAATGTTGACAGCTTAATGTTGACAGCTTAATGTTGGCAGCTTAATGTTGAAAGCTTTAAGTTGACAGCTTAATGTTGACAGCCAAATGTTGACAGCCTAATATTGACAGCCTAATGTTGACAGCTTAATGTTGACAGCTTAATGTTGACAGCTTAATGTTGACACCTTTATGTTGACAGCTTAATGTTGTTGACAGCTTAATGTTGTTGATAGTTTAATGTTGACAGCTTTATTTTGACAGCTTAATGTTGTTGACAGCTTAATGTTGTTGATAGCTTAATGTTGACAGCTTAATGTTGTTGACAGCTTAATGTTGTTGATAGCTTAATGTTGACAGCTTAATGTTGTTGACAGCTTAATGTTTACAGCTTAATGTTGACAGCCTAATGTTGACAGCCTAATGTTGACAGCTTAATGTTGACAGCTTAATGTTGACAGCTTAATGTTGACAGCTCAATGTTGTTGACAGCTTAATGTTGTTGATAGCTTAATGTTGACAGCTTTATTTTGACAGCTTAATGTTGTTGACACCTTAATGTTGACAGCTTAATGTTGCCAGCTTAATGTTGCCAGCTTAATGTTGCCAGCTTATTGTTGTTGACAGCTTAATGTTGTTGACAGCTTAATGTTGTTGATAGCTTAATGTTGACCGCTTAATGTTGTTGACAGCTTAATGTTGTTGACAGCTTAATGTTGACAGCTTAATGTTGACAGCTTAATGTTGACAGCCTAATGATGACAGCTTAATGTTGACAGCTGAATGTTGACAGCTTAATGTTGCCAGCTTAATGTTGGCAGCTTAATGTGGACAGCTTAATGTTGACAGCTGAATGTTGACAGCTTGATTTTGACAGCTTAATGTTGTTAGCTTAATGTTGTTGACAGCTTAATGTTGTGGACAGCTTAATGTTGTTGACAGCTTAATGTTGACTGCTTAATGTTGACAGCTTAATGTTGACAGCTTAATGTTGACAGCTTAATGTTGACAGCTTAATGTTGACAGCTTAATGTTGACAGCTTAATGTTGACAGCTTAATGTTAACAGCTTAATGTTGCCAGCTTAATGTTGACAGCTTAATGTGGACAGCTTAATGTTGACAGCTTAATGTTGACAGCTTGATTTTGACAGCTTAATGTTGTTACCTTAATGTTGATGACAGCTTAATGTTGTGGACAGATTAATGTTGTGGACAGCTTTATGTTGTGGACAGATTAATGTTGTGGACAGCTTAATGTTGTGGACAGCTTAATGTTGTGGACAGCTTAATGTTGTGGACAGTTTAATGTTGTGGACAGCTTAATGTTGTTGACAGCTTAATGTTGACTGCTTAATGTTGACAGCTTAATGTTGACAGCTTAATGTTGGCAGCTTAATGTTGAAAGCTTTAAGTTGACAGCTTAATGTTGACAGCCAAATGTTGACAGCCTAATATTGACAGCCTAATGTTGACAGCTTAATGTTGACAGCTTAATGTTGACAGGTTAATGTTGACACCTTTATGTTGACAGCTTAATGTTGTTGACAGCTTAATGTTGTTGATAGTTTAATGTTGACAGCTTTATTTTGACAGCTTAATGTTGTTGACAGCTTAATGTTGTTGATAGCTTAATGTTGACAGCTTAATGTTGTTGACAGCTTAATGTTGTTGATAGCTTAATGTTGACAGCTTAATGTTGTTGACAGCTTAATGTTTACAGCTTAATGTTGACAGCCTAATGTTGACAGCCTAATGTTGACAGCTTAATGTTGACAGCTTAATGTTGACAGCTTAATGTTGACAGCTCAATGTTGTTGACAGCTTAATGTTGTTGATAGCTTAATGTTGACAGCTTTATTTTGACAGCTTAATGTTGTTGACAGCTTAATGTTGACAGCTTAATGTTGCCAGCTTAATGTTGCCAGCTTAATGTTGCCAGCTTATTGTTGTTGACAGCTTAATGTTGTTGACAGCTTAATGTTGTTGATAGCTTAATGTTGACCGCTTAATGTTGTTGACAGCTTAATGTTGTTGACAGCTTAATGTTGACAGCTTAATGTTGACAGCTTAATGTTGACAGCCTAATGATGACAGCTTAATGTTGACAGCTGAATGTTGACAGCTTAATGTTGCCAGCTTAATGTTGGCAGCTTAATGTGGACAGCTTAATGTTGACAGCTGAATGTTGACAGCTTGATTTTGACAGCTTAATGTTGTTAGCTTAATGTTGTTGACAGCTTAATGTTGTGGACAGCTTAATGTTGTTGACAGCTTAATGTTGACTGCTTAATGTTGACAGCTTAATGTTGACAGCTTAATGTTGGCAGCTTAATGTTGAAAGCTTTAAGTTGACAGCTTAATGTTGACAGCTTAATGTTGACAGCCTAATATTGACAGCCTAATGTTGACAGCTTAATGTTGACAGCTTAATGTTGACAGCTTAATGTTGACACCTTTATGTTGACAGCTTAATGTTGTTGACAGCTTAATGTTGTTGATAGTTTAATGTTGACAGCTTTATTTTGACAGCTTAATGTTGTTGACAGCTTAATGTTGTTGATAGCTTAATGTTGACAGCTTAATGTTGTTGACAGCTTAAAGTTGTTGATAGCTTAATGTTGACAGCTTAATGTTGTTGACAGCTTAATGTTTACAGCTTAATGTTGACAGCCTAATGTTGACAGCCTAATGTTGACAGCTTAATGTTGACAGCTTAATGTTGACAGCTTAATGTTGACAGCTCAATGTTGTTGACAGCTTAATGTTGTTGATAGCTTAATGTTGACAGCTTTATTTTGACAGCTTAATGTTGTTGACAGCTTAATGTTGACAGCTTAATGTTGCCAGCTTAATGTTGCCAGCTTAATGTTGCCAGCTTATTGTTGTTGACAGCTTAATGTTGTTGACAGCTTAATGTTGTTGATAGCTTAATGTTGACCGCTTAATGTTGTTGACAGCTTAATGTTGTTGACAGCTTAGTGTTGACAGCTTAATGTTGACAGCTTAATGTTGACAGCCTAATGATGACAGCTTAATGTTGACAGCTGAATGTTGACAGCTTAATGTTGCCAGCTTAATGTTGGCAGCTTAATGTGGACAGCTTAATGTTGACAGCTTAATGTTGACAGCTTGATTTTGACAGCTTAATGTTGTTAGCTTAATGTTGTTGACAGCTTAATGTTGTGGACAGATTAATGTTGTGGACAGCTTAATGTTGTTGACAGCTTAATGTTGACAGCTTAATGTTGACAGCTTAATGTTGACAGCTTAATGTTGACAACCTAATGTTGACAGCTTAATGTTGACAGCTTAATGTTGACAGCTTAATGTTGCCAGCTTAATGTTGACAGCTTAATGTGGACAGCTTAATGTTGACAGCTTAATGTTGACAGCTTGATTTTGACAGCTTAATGTTGTTTCCCTAATGTTGATGACAGCTTAATGTTGTGGACAGATTAATGTTGTGGACAGCTTAATGTTGTGGACAGATTAATGTTGTGGACAGCTTAATGTTGTGGACAGCTTAATGTTGTGGGCGGCTTAATGTTGTGGACAGTTCAATGTTGTGGACAGCTTAATGTTGTTGACAGCTTAATGTTGACAGCTTAATGTTGACAGCTTAATGTTGACCGCTTAATGTTGACAGCTTAATGTTGACAGCTTAATGTTGTTGATAGCTTAATGTTGACAGCTTAATGTTGACAGCTTAATGTTGTTGACAGCTTAATGTTGTTGATAGCTTAATGTTGACAGCTTAATGTTGTTGACAGCTTAATGTTGTTGACAGCTTAATGTTTACAGCTTTATGTTGACAGCCTAATGTTGACAGCCTAATGTTGACAGCTTAATGTTGACAGCTTAATGTTGACAGCTTAATGTTGTTGAGATCTTAATGTTGTTGATAGCTTAATGTTGACAGCTTTATTTTGACAGCTTAATGTTGTTGACAGCTTAATGATGACAGCTTAATGTTGACAGCTTAATGTTGCCAGCTTATTGTTGTCGACAGCTTAATGTTGTTGATAGCTTAATGTTGACCGCTTAATGTTGTTGACAGCTTAATGTTGTTGACAGCTTAATGTTGACAGCCTAATGATGACAGCTTAATGTTGACAGCTTAATGTGGACAGCTTAATGTTGACAGCTTAATGTTGACAGCTTGATTTTGACAGCTTAATGTTGTTAGCTTAATGTTGTTGACAGCTTAATGTTGTGGACAGATTAATGTTGTGGACAGCTTAATGTTGTTGACAGCTTAATGTTGTGGACAGCTTAATGTTGTGGACAGTTTAATGTTGTGGACAGCTTAATGTTGTTGACAGCATAATGTTGACAGCTTAATGTTGACAGCTTAATGTTGACAGCTTGATTTTGACAGCTTAATGTTGTTAGCTTAATGCTGTTGACAGCTTAATGTTGTGGACAGATTAATGTTGTTGACAGCTTAATGTTGTTGACAGCTTAATGTTGTTGACAGCTTACTGTTGTTGATAGCTTAATGTTGACAGCTTAATGTTGTTGACAGCTTAATGTTTACAGCTTAATGTTGACAGCCTAATGTTGACAGCCTAATGTTGACAGCTTAATGTTGACAGCTTAATGTTGACAGCTTAATGTTGACAGCTTAATATTGACAGCTTAATGTTGACAGCTTAATGTTGACAGCTTAATGTTGTTGATAGCTTAATGTTGACAGCTTTATTTTGACAGCTTAATGTTGTTGACAGCTTAATGTTGTTGATAGCTTAATGTTGACCGCTTAATGTTGTTGACCGCTTAATGTTGTTGACAGCTTAATGTTGTTGACAGCTTAATGTTGTTGACAGCTTCATGTTGTTGACAGCTTAATGTTGACAGCTTAATGTTGACAGCTTAATGTTGACAGCTTAATGTTGACAGCTTAATGTTGTTGACAGCTTAATGTTGTTGATAGCTTAATGTTGACAGCTTAATGTTGTTGACAGCTTAATGTTGTTGACAGCTTAATGTTGTTGACAGCTTAATGTTGTTAATAGCTTAATGTTGACAGCTTAATGTTGACAGCTTAATGTTGACAGCTTAATGTTGACAGCTTAATGTTGACAGCTTAATGTTGACAGCTTAATGTTGTTAACAGTTAATGTTGTTAAATGTTAATGTTGTTAGCTGTTAATGTTGACAGCTTAATGTTGTTGCCAGCTTAATGTTGTTGCCAGCTTAATGTTGTTGACAGCTTAATGTTGACAGCCTAATGTTGTTGACAGTTAATTTTGACAGCTTAATGTTGACAGCTTAATGTTGACAGCTTAATGTTGTTGATAGCTTAATGTTGACAGCTGAATGTTGACAGCTTAATGTTGACAGCTTAATGTTGTTGACAGCTTAATTTTGTTGAGAGCTTAATGTTGTTGACAGCTTAAAGTTTACAGCTTAATGTTGACAGCGTAATGTTGACAGCCTAATGTTGACAGCTTAATGTTGACAGCTTAATGTTGACAGCTTAATGTTGTTGACAGCTTAATGTTGTTGATAGCTTAATGTTGACAGCTTAATGTTGTTGACAGCTTAATGTTGTTGACAGCTTAATGTTGTTGACAGCTTAATGTTGACAGCTTAATGTTGACAGCTTAATGTTGCCAGCTTAATGTTGCCAGCTTATTGCTGTTGACAGCTTAATGTTGTTGATAGCTTAATGTTGACCACTTAATGTTGTTGACAGCTTAATGTTGTTGACAGCTTAATGTTGACAGCTTAATGTTGACAGCTTAATGTTGACAGCCTAATGATGACAGCTTAATGTTGACAGCTTAATGTTGACAGCTTAATGTTGACAACTTAATGTTGCCAGCTTAATGTTGACAGCTTAATGTGGACAGCTTAATGTTGACAGCTTAATGTTGACAGCTTGATTTTGACAGCTTAATGTTGTTAGCTTAATGTTGTTGACAGCTTAATGTTGTGGACAGATTAATGTTGTGGACAGCTTAATGTTGTGGACAGATTTAAGTTGTGGACAGCTTAATGTTGTTGACAGCTTAATGTTGTGGACAGCTTAATGTTGTGGACAGTTTAATGTTGTGGACAGCTTAATGTTGTTGACAGCATAATGTTGACAGCTTAATGTTGACAGCTTAATGTTGACAGCTTGATTTTGACAGCTTAATGTTGTTAGCTTAATGCTGTTGACAGCTTAATGTTGTGGACAGATTAATGTTGTTGACAGCTTAATGTTGTTGACAGCTTAATGTTGACAGCTTAATGTTGACAGCTTAATGTTGACAACCTAATGTTGACAGCTTAATGTTGACAGCTTAAGGTTGACAGCTTAACGTTGCCAGCTTAATGTTGACAGCTTAATGTGGACAGCTTAATGTTGACAGCTTAATGTTGACAGCTTGATTTTGACAGCTTAATGTTGTTACCTTAATGTTGATGACAGCTTAATGTTGTGGACAGATTAATGTTGTGGACAGCTTAATGTTGTGGACAGATTAATGTTGTGGACAGCTTAATGTTGTGGACAGCTTAATGTTGTGGGCAGCTTAATGTTGTGGACAGTTCAATGTTGTGGACAGCTTAATGTTGTTGACAGCTTAATGTTGACAGCTTAATGTTGACAGCTTAATGTTGACAGCTGAATGTTGACAGCTTAATGTTGACAGCTTAATGTTGTTGATAGCTTAATGTTGACAGCTTAATGTTGACAGCTTAATGTTGTTGACAGCTTAATGTTGTTGATAG
The DNA here is from genome assembly GCA_932294295.1 of Alitta virens. NCBI lineage: Eukaryota > Metazoa > Annelida > Polychaeta > Phyllodocida > Nereididae > Alitta > Alitta virens. The sequence goes on along the minus strand of OW028574.1, from coordinate 28,166,769 downwards.
CTTAATGTTGACAGCTTAATGTTGTTGACAGCTTAATGTTCACAGCTTAATGTTGACAGCCTAATGTTGACAGCCTAATGTTGACAGCTTAATGTTGACAGCTTAATGTTGACAGCTTAATGTTGTTGAGATCTTAATGTTGTTGATAGCTTAATGTTGACAGCTTTATTTTGACAGCTTAATGTTGTTGACAGCTTAATGTTGACAGCTTAATGTTGACAGCTTAATGTTGCCAGCTTATTGTTGTCGACAGCTTAATGTTGTTGATAGCTTAATGTTGACCGCTTAATGTTGTTGACAGCTTAATGTTGTTGACAGCTTAATGTTGACAGCTTAATGTTGACAGCCTAATGATGACAGCTTAATGTTGACAGCTTAATGTGGACAGCTTAATGTTGACAGCTTAATGTTGACAGCTTGATTTTGACAGCTTAATGTTGTTAGCTTAATGTTGTTGACAGCTTAATGTTGTGGACAGATTAATGTTGTGGACAGCTTAATGTTGTGGACAGATTAATGTTGTGGACAGCTTAATGTTGTTGACAGCTTAATGTTGTGGACAGCTTAATGTTGTGGACAGTTTAATGTTGTGGACAGCTTAATGTTGTTGACAGCATAATGTTGACAGCTTTATGTTGACAGTTTAATGTTGACAGCTTGATTTTGACAGCTTAATGTTGTTAGCTTAATGCTGTTGACAGCTTAATGTTGTGGACAGATTAATGTTGTTGACAGCTTAATGTTGTTGATAGTTTAATGTTGACAGCTTTATTTTGACAGCTTAATGTTGTTGACAGCTTAATGTTGTTGATAGCTTAATGTTGACAGCTAAATATTGTTGACAGCTTAATGTTGTTGATAGCTTAATGTTGACAGCTTAATGTTGTTGACAGCTTAATGTTTACAGCTTAATGTTGACAGCCTAATGTTGACAGCCTAATGTTGACAGCTTAATGTTGACAGCTTAATGTTGACAGCTTAATGTTGACAGCTTAATGTTGTTGACAGCTTAATGTTGTTGATAGCTTAATGTTCACAGCTTCATTTTGACAGCTTAATGTTGTGGACAGATTAATGTTGTTGACAGCTAAATGTTGTTGACAGCTTAATGTTGCCAGCTTAATGTTGACAGCTTAATGTTGACAGCTTAATGTTGACAGCTTAATGTTGACAGCTTAATGTTAACAGCTTAATGTTGCCAGCTTAATGTTGACAGCTTAATGTTGACAGCTTAATGTTGTTGACAGGTTAATGTTTACAGCTTAATGTTGACAGCCTAATGTTGACAGCCTAATGTTGACAGCTTAATGTTGACAGCTTAATGTTGACAGCTTAATGTTGACAGCTCAATGTTGTTGACAGCTTAATGTTGTTGATAGCTTAATGTTGACAGCTTTATTTTGACAGCTTAATGTTGTTGACAGCTTAATGTTGACAGCTTAATGTTGCCAGCTTAATGTTGCCAGCTTAATGTTGCCAGCTTATTGTTGTTGACAGCTTAATGTTGTTGACAGCTTAATGTTGTTGATAGCTTAATGTTGACCGCTTAATGTTGTTGACAGCTTAATGTTGTTGACAGCTTAATGTTGACAGCTTAATGTTGACAGCTTAATGTTGACAGCCTAATGATGACAGCTTAATGTTGACAGCTGAATGTTGACAGCTTAATGTTGCCAGCTTAATGTTGGCAGCTTAATGTGGACAGCTTAATGTTGACAGCTTAATGTTGACAGCTTGATTTTGACAGCTTAATGTTGTTAGCTTAATGTTGTTGACAGCTTAATGTTGTGGACAGTTTAATGTTGTGGACAGCTTAATGTTGTTGACAGCATAATGTTGACAGCTTAATGTTGACAGCTTAATGTTGACAGCTTGATTTTGACAGCTTAATGTTGTTAGCTTAATGCTGTTGAAAGCTTAATGTTGCGGACAGATTAATGTTGTTGACAGCTAAATGTTGTTGACAGCTTAATGTTGACAGCTTAATGTTGACAGCTTAATGTTGACAGCTTAATGTTGACAGCTTAATGTTGACAGCTTAATGTTGTTGACAGCTTAATGTTGTTGATAGCTTAATGTTCACAGCTTCATTTTGACAGCTTAATGTTGTTGACAGCTTAATGTTGACAGCTTAATGTTGCCAGCTTAATGTTGCCAGCTTTAAGTTGACAGCTTAATGTTGACAGCTTAAAGTTGACACCCAAATGTTGACAGCCTAATGTTGACAGCTTAATGTTGACAGCTTAATGTTGACAGCTTAATGTTGACACCTTAATGTTGACAGCTTAATGTTGTTGACAGCTTAATGTTGTTGATAGTTTAATGTTGACAGCTTTATTTTGACAGCTTAATGTTGTTGACAGCTTAATGTTGTTGATAGCTTAATGTTGACAGCTTAATGTTGTTGACAGCTTAATGTTGTTGATAGCTTAATGTTGACAGCTTAATGTTGTTGACAGTTAATTTTGACAGCTTAATGTTGACAGCTTAATGTTGTTGATAGCTTAATGTTGACAGCTTAATGTTGACACCCTAATGTTGTTGACAGCTTAATGTTGTTGATAGCTTAATGTTGACAGCTTAATGTTGTTGACAGCTTCATGTTGTTGATAGCTTAATGTTGACAGCTTAATGTTGTGGACAGATTAATGTTGTGGATAGCTTAATGTTGTTGACAGCTTAATGTTGTGGACAGCTTAATGTTGTGGACAGTTTAATGTTGTGGACAGCTTAATGTTGTTGACAGCATAATGTTGACAGCTTAATGTTGACAGCTTAATGTTGACAGCTTGATTTTGACAGCTTAATGTTGTTAGCTTAATGCTGTTGACAGCTTAATGTTGTGGACAGATTAATGTTGTTGACAGCTAAATGTTGTTGACAGCTTAATGTTGCCAGCTTAATGTTGACAGCTTAATGTTGACAGCTTAATGTTGACAGCTTAATGTTGACAGCTTAATGTTAACAGCTTAATGTTGCCAGCTTAATGTTGACAGCTTAATGTTGACAGCTTAATGTTGTTGACAGCTTAATGTTTACAGCTTAATGTTGACAGCCTAATGTTGACAGCCTAATGTTGACAGCTTAATGTTGACAGCATAATGTTGACAGCTTAATGTTGACAGCTCAATGTTGTTGACAGCTTAATGTTGTTGATAGCTTAATGTTGACAGCTTTATTTTGACAGCTTAATGTTGTTGACAGCTTAATGTTGACAGCTTAATGTTGCCAGCTTAATGTTGCCAGCTTAATGTTGCCAGCTTATTGTTGTTGACAGCTTAATGTTGTTGACAGCTTAATGTTGTTGATAGCTTAATGTTGACCGCTTAATGTTGTTGACAGCTTAATGTTGTTGACAGCTTAATGTTGACAGCTTAATGTTGACAGCTTAATGTTGACAGCCTAATGATGACAGCTTAATGTTGACAGCTGAATGTTGACAGCTTAATGTTGCCAGCTTAATGTTGGCAGCTTAATGTGGACAGCTTAATGTTGACAGCTTAATGTTGACAGCTTGATTTTGACAGCTTAATGTTGTTAGCTTAATGTTGTTGACAGCTTAATGTTGTGGACAGTTTAATGTTGTGGACAGCTTAATGTTGTTGACAGCATAATGTTGACAGCTTAATGTTGACAGCTTAATGTTGACAGCTTGATTTTGACAGCTTAATGTTGTTAGCTTAATGCTGTTGAAAGCTTAATGTTGCGGACAGATTAATGTTGTTGACAGCTAAATGTTGTTGACAGCTTAATGTTGACAGCTTAATGTTGACAGCTTAATGTTGACAGCTTAATGTTGACAGCTTAATGTTGACAGCTTAATGTTGACAGCTTAATGTTAACAGCTTAATGTTGCCAGCTTAATGTTGACAGCTTAATGTGGACAGCTTAATGTTGACAGCTTAATGTTGACAGCTTGATTTTGACAGCTTAATGTTGTTACCTTAATGTTGATGACAGCTTAATGTTGTGGACAGATTAATGTTGTGGACAGCTTTATGTTGTGGACAGATTAATGTTGTGGACAGCTTAATGTTGTGGACAGCTTAATGTTGTGGACAGCTTAATGTTGTGGACAGTTTAATGTTGTGGACAGCTTAATGTTGTTGACAGCTTAATGTTGACTGCTTAATGTTGACAGCTTAATGTTGACAGCTTAATGTTGGCAGCTTAATGTTGAAAGCTTTAAGTTGACAGCTTAATGTTGACAGCCAAATGTTGACAGCCTAATATTGACAGCCTAATGTTGACAGCTTAATGTTGACAGCTTAATGTTGACAGCTTAATGTTGACACCTTTATGTTGACAGCTTAATGTTGTTGACAGCTTAATGTTGTTGATAGTTTAATGTTGACAGCTTTATTTTGACAGCTTAATGTTGTTGACAGCTTAATGTTGTTGATAGCTTAATGTTGACAGCTTAATGTTGTTGACAGCTTAATGTTGTTGATAGCTTAATGTTGACAGCTTAATGTTGTTGACAGCTTAATGTTTACAGCTTAATGTTGACAGCCTAATGTTGACAGCCTAATGTTGACAGCTTAATGTTGACAGCTTAATGTTGACAGCTTAATGTTGACAGCTCAATGTTGTTGACAGCTTAATGTTGTTGATAGCTTAATGTTGACAGCTTTATTTTGACAGCTTAATGTTGTTGACAGCTTAATGTTGACAGCTTAATGTTGCCAGCTTAATGTTGCCAGCTTAATGTTGCCAGCTTATTGTTGTTGACAGCTTAATGTTGTTGACAGCTTAATGTTGTTGATAGCTTAATGTTGACCGCTTAATGTTGTTGACAGCTTAATGTTGTTGACAGCTTAATGTTGACAGCTTAATGTTGACAGCTTAATGTTGACAGCCTAATGATGACAGCTTAATGTTGACAGCTGAATGTTGACAGCTTAATGTTGCCAGCTTAATGTTGGCAGCTTAATGTGGACAGCTTAATGTTGACAGCTGAATGTTGACAGCTTGATTTTGACAGCTTAATGTTGTTAGCTTAATGTTGTTGACAGCTTAATGTTGTGGACAGCTTAATGTTGTTGACAGCTTAATGTTGACTGCTTAATGTTGACAGCTTAATGTTGACAGCTTAATGTTGGCAGCTTAATGTTGAAAGCTTTAAGTTGACAGCTTAATGTTGACAGCTTAATGTTGACAGCCTAATATTGACAGCCTAATGTTGACAGCTTAATGTTGACAGCTTAATGTTGACAGCTTAATGTTGACACCTTTATGTTGACAGCTTAATGTTGTTGACAGCTTAATGTTGTTGATAGTTTAATGTTGACAGCTTTATTTTGACAGCTTAATGTTGTTGACAGCTTAATGTTGTTGATAGCTTAATGTTGACAGCTTAATGTTGTTGACAGCTTAAAGTTGTTGATAGCTTAATGTTGACAGCTTAATGTTGTTGACAGCTTAATGTTTACAGCTTAATGTTGACAGCCTAATGTTGACAGCCTAATGTTGACAGCTTAATGTTGACAGCTTAATGTTGACAGCTTAATGTTGACAGCTCAATGTTGTTGACAGCTTAATGTTGTTGATAGCTTAATGTTGACAGCTTTATTTTGACAGCTTAATGTTGTTGACAGCTTAATGTTGACAGCTTAATGTTGCCAGCTTAATGTTGCCAGCTTAATGTTGCCAGCTTATTGTTGTTGACAGCTTAATGTTGTTGAGAGCTTAATGTTGTTGATAGCTTAATGTTGACCGCTTAATGTTGTTGACAGCTTAATGTTGTTGACAGCTTAATGTTGACAGCTTAATGTTGACAGCTTAATGTTGACAGCCTAATGATGACAGCTTAATGTTGACAGCTGAATGTTGACAGCTTAATGTTGCCAGCTTAATGTTGGCAGCTTAATGTGGACAGCTTAATGTTGACAGCTTAATGTTGACAGCTTGATTTTGACAGCTTAATGTTGTTAGCTTAATGTTGTTGACAGCTTAATGTTGTGGACAGATTAATGTTGTGGACAGCTTAATGTTGTTGACAGCTTAATGTTGACAGCTTAATGTTGACAGCTTAATGTTGACAGCTTAATGTTGACAACCTAATGTTGACAGCTTAATGTTGACAGCTTAATGTTGACAGCTTAACGTTGCCAGCTTAATGTTGACAGCTTAATGTGGACAGCTTAATGTTGACAGCTTAATGTTGACAGCTTGATTTTGACAGCTTAATGTTGTTTCCCTAATGTTGATGACAGCTTAATGTTGTGGACAGATTAATGTTGTGGACAGCTTAATGTTGTGGACAGATTAATGTTGTGGACAGCTTAATGTTGTGGACAGCTTAATGTTGTGGGCGGCTTAATGTTGTGGACAGTTCAATGTTGTGGACAGCTTAATGTTGTTGACAGCTTAATGTTGACAGCTTAATGTTGACAGCTTAATGTTGACAGCTTAATGTTGACAGCTTAATGTTGACAGCTTAATGTTGTTGATAGCTTAATGTTGACAGCTTAATGTTGACAGCTTAATGTTGTTGACAGCTTAATGTTGTTGATAGCTTAATGTTGACAGCTTAATGTTGTTGACAGCTTAATGTTGTTGACAGCTTAATGTTTACAGCTTTATGTTGACAGCCTAATGTTGACAGCCTAATGTTGACAGCTTAATGTTGACAGCTTAATGTTGACAGCTTAATGTTGTTGAGATCTTAATGTTGTTGATAGCTTAATGTTGACAGCTTTATTTTGACAGCTTAATGTTGTTGACAGCTTAATGATGACAGCTTAATGTTGACAGCTTAATGTTGCCAGCTTATTGTTGTCGACAGCTTAATGTTGTTGATAGCTTAATGTTGACCGCTTAATGTTGTTGACAGCTTAATGTTGTTGACAGCTTAATGTTGACAGCCTAATGATGACAGCTTAATGTTGACAGCTTAATGTGGACAGCTTAATGTTGACAGCTTAATGTTGACAGCTTGATTTTGACAGCTTAATGTTGTTAGCTTAATGTTGTTGACAGCTTAATGTTGTGGACAGATTAATGTTGTGGACAGCTTAATGTTGTTGACAGCTTAATGTTGTGGACAGCTTAATGTTGTGGACAGTTTAATGTTGTGGACAGCTTAATGTTGTTGACAGCATAATGTTGACAGCTTAATGTTGACAGCTTAATGTTGACAGCTTGATTTTGACAGCTTAATGTTGTTAGCTTAATGCTGTTGACAGCTTAATGTTGTGGACAGATTAATGTTGTTGACAGCTTAATGTTGTTGACAGCTTAATGTTGTTGACAGCTTACTGTTGTTGATAGCTTAATGTTGACAGCTTAATGTTGTTGACAGCTTAATGTTTACAGCTTAATGTTGACAGCCTAATGTTGACAGCCTAATGTTGACAGCTTAATGTTGACAGCTTAATGTTGACAGCTTAATGTTGACAGCTTAATGTTGACAGCTTAATGTTGACAGCTTAATGTTGACAGCTTAATGTTGACAGCTTAATGTTGACAGCTTAATGTTGTTGACAGCTTAATGTTGTTGATAGCTTAATGTTGACAGCTTAATGTTGTTGACAGCTTAATGTTGTTGACAGCTTAATGTTGTTGACAGCTTAATGTTGTTAATAGCTTAATGTTGACAGCTTAATGTTGACAGCTTAATGTTGACAGCTTAATGTTGACAGCTTAATGTTGACAGCTTAATGTTGACAGCTTAATGTTGTTAACAGTTAATGTTGTTAAATGTTAATGTTGTTAGCTGTTAATGTTGACAGCTTAATGTTGTTGCCAGCTTAATGTTGTTGCCAGCTTAATGTTGTTGACAGCTTAATGTTGACAGCCTAATGTTGTTGACAGTTAATTTTGACAGCTTAATGTTGACAGCTTAATGTTGACAGCTTAATGTTGTTGATAGCTTAATGTTGACAGCTGAATGTTGACAGCTTAATGTTGACAGCTTAATGTTGTTGACAGCTTAATTTTGTTGAGAGCTTAATGTTGTTGACAGCTTAAAGTTTACAGCTTAATGTTGACAGCGTAATGTTGACAGCCTAATGTTGACAGCTTAATGTTGACAGCTTAATGTTGACAGCTTAATGTTGTTGACAGCTTAATGTTGTTGATAGCTTAATGTTGACAGCTTAATGTTGTTGACAGCTTAATGTTGTTGACAGCTTAATGTTGTTGACAGCTTAATGTTGACAGCTTAATGTTGACAGCTTAATGTTGCCAGCTTAATGTTGCCAGCTTATTGCTGTTGACAGCTTAATGTTGTTGATAGCTTAATGTTGACCACTTAATGTTGTTGACAGCTTAATGTTGTTGACAGCTTAATGTTGACAGCTTAATGTTGACAGCTTAATGTTGACAGCCTAATGATGACAGCTTAATGTTGACAGCTTAATGTTGACAGCTTAATGTTGACAACTTAATGTTGCCAGCTTAATGTTGACAGCTTAATGTGGACAGCTTAATGTTGACAGCTTAATGTTGACAGCTTGATTTTGACAGCTTAATGTTGTTAGCTTAATGTTGTTGACAGCTTAATGTTGTGGACAGATTAATGTTGTGGACAGCTTAATGTTGTGGACAGATTTAAGTTGTGGACAGCTTAATGTTGTTGACAGCTTAATGTTGTGGACAGCTTAATGTTGTGGACAGTTTAATGTTGTGGACAGCTTAATGTTGTTGACAGCATAATGTTGACAGCTTAATGTTGACAGCTTAATGTTGACAGCTTGATTTTGACAGCTTAATGTTGTTAGCTTAATGCTGTTGACAGCTTAATGTTGTGGACAGATTAATGTTGTTGACAGCTTAATGTTGTTGACAGCTTAATGTTGACAGCTTAATGTTGACAGCTTAATGTTGACAACCTAATGTTGACAGCTTAATGTTGACAGCTTAAGGTTGACAGCTTAACGTTGCCAGCTTAATGTTGACAGCTTAATGTGGACAGCTTAATGTTGACAGCTTAATGTTGACAGCTTGATTTTGACAGCTTAATGTTGTTACCTTAATGTTGATGACAGCTTAATGTTGTGGACAGATTAATGTTGTGGACAGCTTAATGTTGTGGACAGATTAATGTTGTGGACAGCTTAATGTTGTGGACAGCTTAATGTTGTGGGCAGCTTAATGTTGTGGACAGTTCAATGTTGTGGACAGCTTAATGTTGTTGACAGCTTAATGTTGACAGCTTAATGTTGACAGCTTAATGTTGACAGCTTAATGTTGACAGCTTAATGTTGACAGCTTAATGTTGTTGATAGCTTAATGTTGACAGCTTAATGTTGACAGCTTAATGTTGTTGACAGCTTAATGTTGTTGATAGCTTAATGTTGACAGCTTAATGTTGTTGACAGCTTAATGTTTACAGCTTAATGTTGACAGCCTAATGTTGACAGCCTAATGTTGACAGCTTAATGTTGACAGCTTAATGATGACAGCTTAATGTTGTTGAGATCTTAATGTTGTTGATAGCTTAATGTTGACAGCTTTATTTTGACAGCTTAATGTTGTTGACAGCTTAATGTTGACAGCTTAATGTTGACAGCTTAATGTTGCCAGCTTATTGTTGTCGACAGCTTAATGTTGTTGATAGCTTAATGTTGACCGCTTAATGTTGTTGACAGCTTAATGTTGTTGACAGCTTAATGTTGACAGCTTAATGTTGACAGCCTAATGATGACAGCTTAATGTTGACAGCTTAATGTGGACAGCTTAATGTTGACAGCTTAATGTTGACAGCTTGATTTTGACAGCTTAATGTTGTTAGCTTAATGTTGTTGACAGCTTAATGTTGTGGACAGATTAATGTTGTGGACAGCTTAATGTTGTGGACAGATTAATGTTGTGGACAGCTTAATGTTGTGGACAGTTTAATGTTGTGGACAGCTTAATGTTGTTGACAGCATAATGTTGACAGCTTTATGTTGACAGTTTAATGTTGACAGCTTGATTTTGACAGCTTAATGTTGTTAGCTTAATGCTGTTGACAGCTTAATGTTGTGGACAGATTAATGTTGTTGACAGCTTAATGTTGTTGATAGTTTAATGTTGACAGCTTTATTTTGACAGCTTAATGTTGTTGACAGCTTAATGTTGTTGATAGCTTAATGTTGACAGCTTAATGTTGTTGACAGCTTAATGTTGTTGATAGCTTAATGTTGACAGCTTAATGTTGTTGACAGCTTAATGTTTACAGCTTAATGTTGACAGCCTAATGTTGACAGCCTAATGTTGACAGCTTAATGTTGACAGCTTAATGTTGACAGCTTAATGTTGACAGCTCAATGTTGTTGACAGCTTAATGTTGTTGATAGCTTAATGTTGACAGCTTTATTTTGACAGCTTAATGTTGTTGACAGCTTAATGTGGACAGCTTAATGTTGCCAGCTTAATGTTGCCAGCTTAATGTTGCCAGCTTATTGTTGTTGACAGCTTAATGTTGTTGACAGCTTAATGTTGTTGATAGCTTAATGTTGACCGCTTAATGTTGTTGACAGCTTAATGTTGTTGACAGCTTAATGTTGACAGCTTAATGTTGACAGCTTAATGTTGACAGCCTAATGATGACAGCTTAATGTTGACAGCTGAATGTTGACAGCTTAATGTTGCCAGCTTAATGTTGGCAGCTTAATGTGCACAGCTTAATGTTGACAGCTTAATGTTGACAGCTTGATTTTGACAGCTTAATGTTGTTAGCTTAATGTTGTTGACAGCTTAATGTTGTGGACAGATTAATGTTGTGGACAGCTTAATGTTGTTGACAGCTTAATGTTGACAGCTTAATGTTGACGGCTTAATGTTGACAGCTTAATGTTGACAACCTAATGTTGACAGCTTAATGTTGACAGCTTAATGTTGACAGCTTAACGTTGCCAGCTTAATGTTGACAGCTTAATGTGGACAGCTTAATGTTGACAGCTTAATGTTGACAGCTTGATTTTGACAGCTTAATGTTGTTACCTTAATGTTGATGACAGCTTAATGTTGTGGACAGATTAATGTTGTGGACAGCTTAATGTTGTGGACAGCTTAATGTTGTGGACAGCTTAATGTTGTGGGCGGCTTAATGTTGTGGACAGTTCAATGTTGTGGACAGCTTAATGTTGTTGACAGCTTAATGTTGACAGCTTAATGTTGACAGCTTAATGTTGACAGCTTAATGTTGACAGCTTAATGTTGACAGCTTAATGTTGTTGATAGCTTAATGTTGACAGCTTAATGTTGACAGCTTAATGTTGTTGACAGCTTAATGTTGTTGATAGCTTAATGTTGACAGCTTAATGTTGTTGACAGCTTAATGTTGTTGACAGCTTAATGTTTACAGCTTTATGTTGCCAGCCTAATGTTGACAGCCTAATGTTGACAGCTTAATGTTGACAGCTTAATGTTGACAGCTTAATGTTGTTGAGATCTTAATGTTGTTGATAGCTTAATGTTGACAGCTTTATTTTGACAGCTTAATGTTGTTGACAGCTTAATGATGACAGCTTAATGTTGACAGCTTAATGTTGCCAGCTTATTGTTGTCGACAGCTTAATGTTGTTGATAGCTTAATGTTGACCGCTTAATGTTGTTGACAGCTTAATGTTGTTGACAGCTTAATGTTGACAGCCTAATGATGACAGCTTAATGTTGACAGCTTAATGTGGACAGCTTAATGTTGACAGCTTAATGTTGACAGCTTGATTTTGACAGCTTAATGTTGTTAGATTAATGTTGTTGACAGCTTAATGTTGTGGACAGATTAATGTTGTGGACAGCTTAATGTTGTTGACAGCTTAATGTTGTGGACAGCTTAATGTTGTGGACAGCTTAATGTTGTTGACAGCATAATGTTGACAGCTTAATGTTGACAGCTTAATGTTGACAGCTTGATTTTGACAGCTTAATGTTGTTAGCTTAATGCTGTTGACAGCTTAATGTTGTGGACAGATTAATGTTGTTGACAGCTTAATGTTGTTGACAGCTTAATGTTGTTGACAGCTTAATGTTGTTGATAGCTTAATGTTGACAGCTTAATGTTGTTGACAGCTTAATGTTTACAGCTTAATGTTGACAGCCTAATGTTGACAGCCTAATGTTGACAGCTTAATGTTGACAGCTTAATGTTGACAGCTTAATGTTGACAGCTCAATGTTGTTGACAGCTTAATGTTGTTGATAGCTTAATGTTGACAGCTTTATTTTGACAGCTTAATGTTGTTGACAGCTTAATGTTGACAGCTTAATGTTGCCAGCTTAATGTTGCCAGCTTAATGTTGCCAGCTTATTGTTGTTGACAGCTTAATGTTGTTGACAGCTTAATGTTGTTGATAGCTTAATGTTGACCGCTTAATGTTGTTGACAGCTTAATGTTGTTGACAGCTTAATGTTGACAGCTTAATGTTGACAGCTTAATGTTGACAGCCTAATGATGACAGCTTAATGTTGACAGCTGAATGTTGACAGCTTAATGTTGCCAGCTTAATGTTGGCAGCTTAATGTGCGCAGCTTAATGTTGACAGCTTAATGTTGACAGTTTAATTTTGACAGCTTAATGTTGTTAGCTTAATGTTGTTGACAGCTTAATGTTGTGGACAGATTAATGTTGTGGACAGCTTAATGTTGTTGACAGCTTAATGTTGACAGCTTAATGTTGACAGCTTAATGTTGACAGCTTAATGTTGACAACCTAATGTTGACAGCTTAATGTTGACAGCTTAATGTTGACAGCTTAACGTTGCCAGCTTAATGTTGACAGCTTAATGTGGACAGCTTAATGTTGACAGCTTAATGTTGACAGCTTGATTTTGACAGCTTAATGTTGTTACCTTAATGTTGATGACAGCTTAATGTTGTGGACAGATTAATGTTGTGGACAGCTTAATGTTGTGGACAGATTAATGTTGTGGACAGCTTAATGTTGTGGACAGCTTAATGTTGTGGGCGGCTTAATGTTGTGGACAGTTCAATGTTGTGGACAGCTTAATGTTGTTGACAGCTTAATGTTGACAGCTTAATGTTGACAGCTTAATGTTGACAGCTTAATGTTGACAGCTAAATGTTGACAGCTTAATGTTGTTGATAGCTTAATGTTGACAGCTTAATGTTGACAGCTTAATGTTGTTGACAGCTTAATGTTGTTGATAGCTTAATGTTGACAGCTTAATGTTGTTGACAGCTTAATGTTGTTGACAGCTTAATGTTTACAGCTTTATGTTGACAGCCTAATGTTGACAGCCTAATGTTGACAGCCTAATGTTGACAGCTTAATGTTGACAGCTTAATGTTGACAGCTTAATGTTGTTGAGATCTTAATGTTGTTGATAGCTTAATGTTGACAGCTTTATTTTGACAGCTTAATGTTGTTGACAGCTTAATGATGACAGCTTAATGTTGACAGCTTAATGTTGCCAGCTTATTGTTGTCGACAGCTTAATGTTGTTGATAGCTTAATGTTGACCGCTTAATGTTGTTGACAGCTTAATGTTGTTGACAGCTTAATGTTGACAGCCTAATGATGACAGCTTAATGTTGACAGCTTAATGTGGACAGCTTAATGTTGACAGCTTAATGTTGACAGCTTGATTTTGACAGTTTAATGTTGTTAGCTTAATGTTGTTGACAGCTTAATGTTGTGGACAGATTAATGTTGTGGACAGCTTAATGTTGTTGACAGCTTAATGTTGTGGACAGCTTAATGTTGTTGACAGTTTAATGTTGTGGACAGCTTAATGTTGTTGACAGCATAATGTTGACAGCTTAATGTTGACAGCTTAATGTTGACAGCTTGATTTTGACAGCTTAATGTTGTTAGCTTAATGCTGTTGACAGCTTAATGTTGTGGACAGATTAATGTTGTTGACAGCTTAATGTTGTTGACAGCTTAATGTTGTTGACAGCTTAATGTTGTTGATAGCTTAATGTTGACAGCTTAATGTTGTTGACAGCTTAATGTTTACAGCTTAATGTTGACAGCCTAATGTTGACAGCCTAATGTTGACAGCTTAATGTTGACAGCTTAATGTTGACAGCTTAATGTTGACAGCTTAATGTTGACAGCTTAATGTTGACAGCTTAATGTTGTTGACAGCTTAATATTGTTGATAGCTTAATGTTGACAGCTTTATTTTGACAGCTTAATGTTGTTGACAGCTTAATGTTGTTGATAGCTTAATGTTGACCGCTTAATGTTGTTGACCGCTTAATGTTGTTGACAGCTTAATGTTGTTGACAGCTTAATGTTGTTGACAGCTTCATGTTGTTGACAGCTTAATGTTGACAGCTTAATGTTGACAGCTTAATGTTGACAGCTTAATGTTGACAGCTTAATGTTGTTGACAGCTTAATGTTGTTGATAGCTTAATGTTGACAGCTTAATGTTGTTGACAGCTTAATGTTGTTGACAGCTTAATGTTGTTGACAGCTTAATGTTGTTAATAGCTTAATGTTGACAGCTTAATGTTGAAAGCTTAATGTTGACAGCTTAATGTTGTTAACAGTTAATGTTGTTAAATGTTAATGTTGTTAGCTGTTAATGTTGACAGCTTAATGTTGTTGACAGCTTAATGTTTACAGCTTAATGTTGACAGCCTAATGTTGACAGCCTAATGTTGACAGCTTAATGTTGACAGCTTAATGTTGACAGCTTAATGTTGACAGCTCAATGTTGTTGACAGCTTAATGTTGTTGATAGCTTAATGTTGACAGCTTTATTTTGACAGCTTAATGTTGTTGACAGCTTAATGTTGACAGCTTAATGTTGCCAGCTTAATGTTGCCAGCTTAATGTTGCCAGCTTATTGTTGTTGACAGCTTAATGTTGTTGACAGCTTAATGTTGTTGATAGCTTAATGTTGACCGCTTAATGTTGTTGACAGCTTAATGTTGTTGACAGCTTAATGTTGACAGCTTAATGTTGACAGCTTAATGTTGACAGCCTAATGATGACAGCTTAATGTTGACAGCTGAATGTTGACAGCTTAATGTTGCCAGCTTAATGTTGGCAGCTTAATGTGCGCAGCTTAATGTTGACAGCTTAATGTTGACAGTTTAATTTTGACAGCTTAATGTTGTTAGCTTAATGTTGTTGACAGCTTAATGTTGTGGACAGATTAATGTTGTGGACAGCTTAATGTTGTTGACAGCTTAATGTTGACAGCTTAATGTTGACAGCTTAATGTTGACAGCTTAATGTTGACAACCTAATGTTGACAGCTTAATGTTGACAGCTTAATGTTGACAGCTTAACGTTGCCAGCTTAATGTTGACAGCTTAATGTGGACAGCTTAATGTTGACAGCTTAATGTTGACAGCTTGATTTTGACAGCTTAATGTTGTTACCTTAATGTTGATGACAGCTTAATGTTGTGGACAGATTAATGTTGTGGACAGCTTAATGTTGTGGACAGATTAATGTTGTGGACAGCTTAATGTTGTGGACAGCTTAATGTTGTGGGCGGCTTAATGTTGTGGACAGTTCAATGTTGTGGACAGCTTAATGTTGTTGACAGCTTAATGTTGACAGCTTAATGTTGACAGCTTAATGTTGACAGCTTAATGTTGACAGCTAAATGTTGACAGCTTAATGTTGTTGATAGCTTAATGTTGACAGCTTAATGTTGACAGCTTAATGTTGTTGACAGCTTAATGTTGTTGATAGCTTAATGTTGACAGCTTAATGTTGTTGACAGCTTAATGTTGTTGACAGCTTAATGTTTACAGCTTTATGTTGACAGCCTAATGTTGACAGCCTAATGTTGACAGCCTAATGTTGACAGCTTAATGTTGACAGCTTAATGTTGACAGCTTAATGTTGTTGAGATCTTAATGTTGTTGATAGCTTAATGTTGACAGCTTTATTTTGACAGCTTAATGTTGTTGACAGCTTAATGATGACAGCTTAATGTTGACAGCTTAATGTTGCCAGCTTATTGTTGTCGACAGCTTAATGTTGTTGATAGCTTAATGTTGACCGCTTAATGTTGTTGACAGCTTAATGTTGTTGACAGCTTAATGTTGACAGCCTAATGATGACAGCTTAATGTTGACAGCTTAATGTGGACAGCTTAATGTTGACAGCTTAATGTTGACAGCTTGATTTTGACAGTTTAATGTTGTTAGCTTAATGTTGTTGACAGCTTAATGTTGTGGACAGATTAATGTTGTGGACAGCTTAATGTTGTTGACAGCTTAATGTTGTGGACAGCTTAATGTTGTTGACAGTTTAATGTTGTGGACAGCTTAATGTTGTTGACAGCATAATGTTGACAGCTTAATGTTGACAGCTTAATGTTGACAGCTTGATTTTGACAGCTTAATGTTGTTAGCTTAATGCTGTTGACAGCTTAATGTTGTGGACAGATTAATGTTGTTGACAGCTTAATGTTGTTGACAGCTTAATGTTGTTGACAGCTTAATGTTGTTGATAGCTTAATGTTGACAGCTTAATGTTGTTGACAGCTTAATGTTTACAGCTTAATGTTGACAGCCTAATGTTGACAGCCTAATGTTGACAGCTTAATGTTGACAGCTTAATGTTGACAGCTTAATGTTGACAGCTTAATGTTGACAGCTTAATGTTGACAGCTTAATGTTGTTGACAGCTTAATGTTGTTGATAGCTTAATGTTGACAGCTTTATTTTGACAGCTTAATGTTGTTGACAGCTTAATGTTGTTGATAGCTTAATGTTGACCGCTTAATGTTGTTGACCGCTTAATGTTGTTGACAGCTTAATGTTGTTGACAGCTTAATGTTGTTGACAGCTTCATGTTGTTGACAGCTTAATGTTGACAGCTTAATGTTGACAGCTTAATGTTGACAGCTTAATGTTGACAGCTTAATGTTGTTGACAGCTTAATGTTGTTGATAGCTTAATGTTGACAGCTTAATGTTGTTGACAGCTTAATGTTGTTGACAGCTTAATGTTGTTGACAGCTTAATGTTGTTAATAGCTTAATGTTGACAGCTTAATGTTGAAAGCTTAATGTTGACAGCTTAATGTTGTTAACAGTTAATGTTGTTAAATGTTAATGTTGTTAGCTGTTAATGTTGACAGCTTAATGTTGTTGCCAGCTTAATGTTGTTGCCAGCTTAATGTTGTTGACAGCTTAATGTTGACAGCCTAATGTTGTTGACAGTTAATTTTGACAGCTTAATGTTGACAGCTTAATGTTGACAGCTTAATGTTGACAGCTTAATGTTGTTGATAGCTTAATGTTGACAGCTGAATGTTGACAGCTTAATGTTGACAGCTTAATGTTGTTGACAGCTTAATTTTGTTGAGAGCTTAATGTTGTTGACAGCTTAAAGTTTACAGCTTAATGTTGACAGCGTAATGTTGACAGCCTAATGATGACAGCTTAATGTTGACAGCTTAATGTTGACAGCTTAATGTTGTTGACAGCTTAATGTTGTTGATAGCTTAATGTTGACAGCTTTATTTTGACAGCTTAATGTTGTTGACAGCTTAATGTTGACAGCTTAATGTTGACAGCTTAATGTTGCCAGCTTGATGTTGCCAGCTTATTGCTGTTGACAGCTTAATGTTGTTGATAGCTTAATGTTGACCACTTAATGTTGTTGACAGCTTAATGTTGTTGACAGCTTAATGTTGACAGCTTAATGTTGACAGTTTAATGTTGACAGCCTAATGATGACAGCTTAATGTTGACAGCTTAATGTTGACAGCTTAATGTTGACAGCTTAATGTTGCCAGCTTAATGTTGACAGCTTAATGTGGACAGCTTAATGTTGACAGCTTAATGTTGACAGCTTGATTTTGACAGCTTAATGTTGTTAGCTTAATGTTGTTGACAGCTTAATGTTGTGGACAGATTAATGTTGTGGACAGCTTAATGTTGTGGACAGATTTATGTTGTGGACAGCTTAATGTTGTTGACAGCTTAATGTTGTGGACAGCTTAATGTTGTGGACAGTTTAATGTTGTGGACAGCTTAATGTTGTTGACAGCATAATGTTGACAGCTTAATGTTGACAGCTTAATGTTGACAGCTTGATTTTGACAGCTTAATGTTGTTAGCTTAATGCTGTTGACAGCTTAATGTTGACAGCTTAATGTTGACAGCTTAATGTAGACAGCTTAATGTTGACAACCTAATGTTGACAGCTTAATGTTGACAGCTTAATGTTGACAGCTTAACGTTGCCAGCTTAATGTTGACAGCTTAATGTGGACAGCTTAATGTTGACAGCTTAATGTTGACAGCTTGATTTTGACAGCTTAATGTTGTTACCTTAATGTTGATGACAGCTTAATGTTGTGGACAGATTAATGTTGTGGACAGCTTAATGTTGTGGACAGATTAATGTTGTGGACAGCTTAATGTTGTGGACAGCTTAATGTTGTGGGCAGCTTAATGTTGTGGACAGTTCAATGTTGTGGACAGCTTTATGTTGTTGACAGCTTAATGTTGACAGCTTAATGTTGACAGGTTAATGTTGACAGCTTAATGTTGTTGATAGCTTAATGTTGACAGCTTAATGTTGACAGCTTAATGTTGTTGACAGCTTAATGTTGTTGATAGCTTAATGTTGACAGCTTAATGATGTTGACAGCTTAATGTTGTTGACAGCTTAATGTTTACAGCTTAATGTTGACAGCCTAATGTTGACAGCCTAATGTTGACAGCTTAATGTTGACAGCTTAATGTTGACAGCTTAATGTTGTTGAGATCTTAATGTTGTTGATAGCTTAATGTTGACAGCTTTATTTTGACAGCTTAATGTTGTTGACAGCTTAATGTTGACAGCTTAATGTCGACAGCTTAATGTTGTGGACAGCTTAATGTTGTTGACAGCTTAATGATGCTGACAGCTTAATGTTGACAGCTTAATGTTGTTGATAGCTTAATGTTGACAGCTTAATGTTGACAGCTTAATGTTGACAGCTTAATGTTGACAGCTTAATGTTGTTGATAGCTTAATGTTGACAGCTTAATGTTGACAGCTTAATGTTGTTGACAGCTTAATGTTGTTGACAGCTTAATGTTGACAGCTTAATGTTGACAGCTTAATGTTGACAGCTTAATGTTGACAGCCTAATGTTGACAGCCTAATGTTGACAGCTTAATGTTGACTGCTTAATGTTGACAGCTTATTGTTGACAGCTTAATGTTGACAGCTTAATGTTGACAGCTTAATGTTGACAGCTTAATGTTGTTGACAGCTTAATGTTGTTGACAGCTTAATGTTGTTGACAGCTTTATTTTGACAGCTTTATTTTGACAGCTTAATGTTGTTGACAGCTTAATGTTGACAGCTTAATGTTGACAGCTTAATGTTGACAGCTTAATGTTGACAACCTAATGTTGACAGCTTAATGTTGACAGCTTAATGTTGACAGCTTAATGTTGCCAGCTTAATGTTGACAGCTTAATGTGGACAGCTTAATGTTGACAGCTTAATGTTGACAGCTTGATTTTGACAGCTTAATGTTGTTACCTTAATGTTGATGACAGCTTAATGTTGTGGACAGATTAATGTTGTGGACAGCTTAATGTTGTGGACAGATTAATGTTGTGGACAGCTTAATGTTGTGGACAGCTTAATGTTGTGGGCAGCTTAATGTTGTGGACAGTTCAATGTTGTGGACAGCTTAATGTTGTTGACAGCTTAATGTTGACAGCTTAATATTGACAGCTTAATGTTGACAGCTTAATGTTGACAGCTTAATGTTGACAGCTTAATGTTGACAGCTTAATGTTGTTGATAGCTTAATGTTGACAGCTTAATGTTGACAGCTTAATGTTGTTGACAGCTTAATGTTGTTGATAGCTTAATGTTGACAGCTTAATGTTGTTGACAGCTTAATGTTGTTGACAGCTTAATGTTTACAGCTTAATGTTGACAGCCTAATGTTGACAGCCTAATGTTGACAGCTTAATGTTGACAGCTTAATGTTGACAGCTTAATGTTGTTGAGATCTTAATGTTGTTGATAGCTTAATGTTGACAGCTTTATTTTGACAGCTTAATGTTGTTGACAGCTTAATGTTGACAGCTTAATGTTGACAGCTTAATGTTGCCAGCTTATTGTTGTCGACAGCTTAATGTTGTTGATAGCTTAATGTTGACCGCTTAATGTTGTTGACAGCTTAATGTTGTTGACAGCTTAATGTTGACAGCTTAATGTTGACAGCCTTATGATGACAGCTTAATGTTGACAGCTTAATGTGGACAGCTTAATGTTGACAGCTTAATGTTGACAGCTTGATTTTGACAGCTTAATGTTGTTAGCTTAATGTTGTTGACAGCTTAATGTTGTGGACAGATTAATGTTGTGGACAGCTTAATGTTGTGGACAGATTAATGTTGTGGACAGCTTAATGTTGTTGACAGCTTAATGTTGTGGACAGCTTAATGTTGTGGACAGTTTAATGTTGTGGACAGCTTAATGTTGTTGACAGCATAATGTTGACAGCTTAATGTTGACAGCTTAATGTTGACAGCTTGATTTTGACAGCTTAATGTTGTTAGCTTAATGCTGTTGACAGCTTAATGTTGTGGACAGATTAATGTTGTTGACAGCTTAATGTTGTTGACAGCTTAATGTTGTTGACAGCTTAATGTTGTTGATAGCTTAATGTTGACAGCTTAATGTTGACTGCTTAATGTTGACAGCTTAATGTTGACAGCTTAATGTTGCCAGCTTCATGTTGACAGCTTAATGTGGACAGCTTAATGTTGACAGCTTAATGTTGACAGCTTTATTTTGACAGCTTAATGTTGTTGACAGCTTAATGTTGTTGACAGCTTAATGTTGACAGCTTAATGTTGATAGCCTAATGTTGACAGCTTTATGTTGACAGCTTAATGTTGACAGCTTAATGTTGTGGACAGCTTAATGTTGACAGCTTAATGTGGACAGCTTAATGTTGACAGCTTAATGTTGACAGCTTAATGTTGACAGCTTAATGTTGCTGACAGCTTAATGTTGCCAGCTTTATTTTGACAGCTTAATGTTGTTGACAGCTTAATGTTGTTGACAGATTAATGTTGTGGACAGCTTTATGTTGTGGACATATTAATGTTGTGGACAGCTTAATGTTGTGGACAGCTTAATGTTGTGGACAGCTTAATGTTGTTTACAGTTTAATGTTGTGGACAGCTTAATGTTGTTGACAGCTTAATGTTGACAGCTTAATGTTGACAGCTTAATGTTGACAGCTTAATATTGGCAGCTTAATGTTGATAGCTTTAAGTTGACAGCTTAATGTTGACAGCTTAATGTTGACAGCCTAATGTTGACAGCTTAATGTTGACAGCTTAATGTTGACAGCTTAATGTTGACAGCTTAATGTTGACAGCTTAATGTTGACACCTCAATGTTGACAGCTTAATGTTGTTGACAGCTTAATGTTATTGATAGTTTAATGTTGACAGCTTTATTTTGACAGCTTAATGTTGTTGACAGCTTAATGTTGTTGATAGCTTAATGTTGACAGCTTAATGTTGTTGACAGCTTAATGTTGTTGATAGCTTAATGTTGACAGCTTAATGTTGTTGACAGCTTAATGTTTACAGCTTAATGTTGACAGCCTAATGTTGACAGCCTAATGTTGACAGCTTAATGTTGACAGCTTAATGTTGACAGCTTAATGTTGACAGCTTAATGTTGACAGCTTAATGTTGTGGACAGCTTAATGTTGCTGACAGCTTAATGTTGACAGCTTAATGTTGTTGATAGCTTAATGTTGACAGCTCAATGTTGACAGCTTAATGTTGACAGCTTAATGTTGACAGCTTAATGTTGTTGATAGCTTAATGTTGACAGCTTAATGTTGACAGCTTAATGTTGTTGACAGCTTAATGTTGTTGACAGCTTAATGTTGTTGACAGCTTAATGTTGACAGCTTAATGTTGACAGCTTAATGTTGACAGCCTAATGTTGACAGCCTAATGTTGACAGCTTAATGTTGACTGCTTAATGTTGACAGCTTATTGTTGACAGCTTAATGTTGACAGCTTAATGTTGACAGCTTAATGTTGACAGCTTAATGTTGTTGACAGCTTAATGTTGTTGATAGCTTAATGTTGACAGCTTTATTTTGACAGCTTAATGTTGTTGACAGCTTAATGTTGTTGATAGCTTAATGTTGACCGCTTAATGTTGTTGACCGCTTAATGTTGTTGACAGCTTAATGTTGTTGACAGCTTAATGTTGTTGACAGCTTCATGTTGTTGACAGCTTAATGTTGACAGCTTAATGTTGACAGCTTAATGTTGACAGCTTAATGTTGTTGACAGCTTAATGTTGTTGATAGCTTAATGTTGACAGCTTAATGTTGTTGACAGCTTAATGTTGTTGACAGCTTAATGTTGTTGACAGCTTAATGTTGTTAATAGCTTAATGTTGACAGCTTAATGTTGACAGCTTAATGTTGACAGCTTAATGTTGACAGCTTAATGTTGTTAACTGTTAATGTTGTTAACTGTTAATGTTGTTAGCTGTTAATGTTGACAGCTTAATGTTGTTGCCAGCTTAATGTTGTTGCCAGCTTAATGTTGTTGACAGCTTAATGTTGACAGCCTAATGTTGTTGACAGTTAATTTTGACAGCTTAATGTTGACAGTTTAATGTTGTTGACAGCTTAATGTTGTTGATAGCTTAATGTTGACAGCTTTATTTTGACAGCTTAATGTTGTTGACAGCTTAATGTTGTTGATAGCTTAATGTTGACCGCTTAATGTTGTTGACCGCTTAATGTTGTTGACAGCTTAATGTTGTTGACAGCTTAATGTTGTTGACAGCTTCATGTTGTTGACAGCTTAATGTTGACAGCTTAATGTTGACAGCTTAATGTTGACAGCTTAATGTTGTTGACAGCTTAATGTTGTTGATAGCTTAATGTTGACAGCTTAATGTTGTTGACAGCTTAATGTTGTTGACAGCTTAATGTTGTTGACAGCTTAATGTTGTTAATAGCTTAATGTTGACAGCTTAATGTTGACAGCTTAATGTTGACAGCTTAATGTTGACAGCTTAATGTTGTTAACTGTTAATGTTGTTAACTGTTAATGTTGTTAGCTGTTAATGTTGACAGCTTAATGTTGTTGCCAGCTTAATGTTGTTGCCAGCTTAATGTTGTTGACAGCTTAATGTTGACAGCCTAATGTTGTTGACAGTTAATTTTGACAGCTTAATGTTGACAGCTTAATGTTGACAGCTTAATGTTGACAGCTTAATGTTGTTGATAGCTTAATGTTGACAGCTTAATGTTGACAGCTTAATATTGACAGCTTAATGTTGACAGCTTAATGTTGACAGCTTAATGTTGACAGCTTAATGTTGACAGCTTAATGTTGTTGATAGCTTAATGTTGACAGCTTAATGTTGACGGCTTAATGTTGTTGACAGCTTAATGTTGTTGATAGCTTAATGTTGACAGCTTAATGTTGTTGACAGCTTAATGTTGTTGACAGCTTAATGTTTACAGCTTAATGTTGACAGCCTAATGTTGACAGCCTAATGTTGACAGCTTAATGTTGACAGCTTAATGTTGACAGCTTAATGTTGTTGAGATCTTGATGTTGTTGATAGCTTAATGTTGACAGCTTTATTTTGACAGCTTAATGTTGTTGACAGCTTAATGTTGACAGCTTAATGTTGACAGCTTAATGTTGCCAGCTTATTGTTGTCGACAGCTTAATGTTGTTGATAGCTTAATGTTGACCGCTTAATGTTGTTGACAGCTTAATGTTGTTGACAGCCTAATGTTGACAGCTTAATGTTGACAGCCTTATGATGACAGCTTAATGTTGACAGCTTAATGTGGACAGCTTAATGTTGACAGCTTAATGTTGACAGCTTGATTTTGACAGCTTAATGTTGTTAGCTTAATGTTGTTGACAGCTTAATGTTGTGGACAGATTAATGTTGTGGACAGCTTAATGTTGTGGACAGATTAATGTTGTGGACAGCTTAATGTTGTTGACAGCTTAATGTTGTGGACAGCTTAATGTTGTGGACAGTTTAATGTTGTGGACAGCTTAATGTTGTTGACAGCATAATGTTGACAGCTTAATGTTGACAGCTTAATGTTGACAGCTTGATTTCGACAGCTTAATGTTGTTAGCTTAATGCTGTTGACAGCTTAATGTTGTGGACAGATTAATGTTGTTGACAGCTTAATGTTGTTGACAGCTTAATGTTGTTGACAGCTTAATGTTGTTGATAGCTTAATGTTGACAGCTTAATGTTGACTGCTTAATGTTGACAGCTTAATGTTGACAGCTTAATGTTGCCAGCTTCATGTTGACAGCTTAATGTGGACAGCTTAATGTTGACAGCTTAATGTTGACAGCTTTATTTTGACAGCTTAATGTTGTTGACAGCTTAATGTTGTTGACAGCTTAATGTTGACAGCTTAATGTTGATAGCTTAATGTTGACAGCTTTATGTTGACAGCTTAATGTTGACAGCTTAATGTTGTGGACAGCTTAATGTTGACAGCTTAATGTGGACAGCTTAATGTTGACAGCTTAATGTTGACAGCTTAATGTTGACAGCTTAATGTTGCTGACAGCTTAATGTTGCCAGCTTTATTTTGACAGCTTAATGTTGTTGACAGCTTAATGTTGTTGACAGATTAATGTTGTGGACAGCTTTATGTTGTGGACATATTAATGTTGTGGACAGCTTAATGTTGTGGACAGCTTAATGTTGTGGACAGCTTAATGTTGTTTACAGTTTAATGTTGTGGACAGCTTAATGTTGTTGACAGCTTAATGTTGACAGCTTAATGTTGACAGCTTAATGTTGACAGCTTAACATTGGCAGCTTAATGTTGACAGCTTTAAGTTGACAGCTTAATGTTGACAGCTTAATGTTGACAGCCTAATGTTGACAGCTTAATGTTGACAGCTTAATGTTGACAGCTTAATGTTGACAGCTTAATGTTGACAGCTTAACATTGGCAGCTTAATGTTGACAGCTTTAAGTTGACAGCTTAATGTTGACAGCTTAATGTTGACAGCCTAATGTTGACAGCTTAATGTTGACAGCTTAATGTTGACAGCTTAATGTTGACAGCTTAATGTTGACAGCTTAATGTTGACACCTCAATGTTGACAGCTTAATGTTGTTGAAAGCTTAATGTTATTGATAGTTTAATGTTGACAGCTTTATTTTGACAGCTTAATGTTGTTGACAGCTTAATGTTGTTGATAGCTTAATGTTGACAGCTTAATGTTGTTGACAGCTTAATGTTGTTGATAGCTTAATGTTGACAGCTTAATGTTGTTGACAGCTTAATGTTTACAGCTTAATGTTGACAGCCTAATGTTGACAGCCTAATGTTGACAGCTTAATGTTGACAGCTTAATGTTGACAGCTTAATGTTGACAGCTTAATGTTGACAGCTTAATGTTGTGGACAGCTTAATGTTGCTGACAGCTTAATGTTGACAGCTTAATGTTGTTGATAGCTTAATGTTGACAGCTTAATGTTGACAGCTTAATGTTGACAGCTTAATGTTGACAGCTTAATGTTGTTGATAGCTTAATGTTGACAGCTTAATGTTGTTGACAGCTTAATGTTGTTGACAGCTTAATGTTGTTGACAGCTTAATGTTGACAGCTTAATGTTGACAGCTTAATGTTGACAGCTTAATGTTGACAGCCTAATGTTGACAGCCTAATGTTGACAGCTTAATGTTGACTGCTTAATGTTGACAGCTTATTGTTGACAGCTTAATGTTGACAGCTTAATGTTGACAGCTTAATGTTGACAGCTTAATGTTGTTGACAGCTTAATGTTGTTGATAGCTTAATGTTGACAGCTTTTTTTTGACAGCTTAATGTTGTTGACAGCTTAATGTTGATGATAGCTTAATGTTGACCGCTTAATGTTGTTGACCGCTTAATGTTGTTGACAGCTTAATGTTGTTGACAGCTTAATGTTGTTGACAGCTTCATGTTGTTGACAGCTTAATGTTGACAGCTTAATGTTGACAGCTTAATGTTGACAGCTTAATGTTGTTGACAGCTTAATGTTGTTGATAGCTTAATGTTGACAGCTTAATGTTGTTGACAGCTTAATGTTGTTGACAGCTTAATGTTGTTGACAGCTTAATGTTGTTAATAGCTTAATGTTGACAGCTTAATGTTGACAGCTTAATGTTGACAGCTTAATGTTGACAGCTTAATGTTGTTAACTGTTAATGTTGTTAACTGTTAATGTTGTTAGCTGTTAATGTTGACAGCTTAATGTTGTTGCCAGCTTAATGTTGTTGCCAGCTTAATGTTGTTGACAGCTTAATGTTGACAGCCTAATGTTGTTGACAGTTAATTTTGACAGCTTAATGTTGACAGCTTAATGTTGACAGCTTAATGTTGACAGCTTAATGTTGTTGATAGCTTAATGTTGACAGCTTAATGTTGACAGCTTAATGTTGACAGCTTAATGTTGTTGACAGCTTAATTTTGTTGAGAGCTTAATGTTGTTGACAGCTTAAAGTTTACAGCTTAATGTTGACAGCGTAATGTTGACAGCCTAATGTTGACAGCTTAATGTTGACAGCTTAATGTTGACAGCTTAATGTTGACAGCTTAATGTTGTTGACAGCTTAATGTTGTTGATAGCTTAATGTTGACAGCTTTATTTTGTCATCTTAATGTTGTTGACAGCTTAATGTTGACAGCTTAATGTTGACAGCTTAATGTTGCCAGCTTAATGTTGCCAGCTTATTGCTGTTGACAGCTTAATGTTGTTGATAGCTTAATGTTGACCACTTAATGTTGTTGACAGCTTAATGTTGACAGCTTAATGTTGACAGCTTAATGTTGACAGCTTAATGTTGACAGCTTAATGTTGCCAGCTTAATGTTGACAGCTTAATGTGGACAGCTTAATGTTGACAGCTTAATGTTGACAGCTTGATTTTGACAGCTTAATGTTGTTAGCTTAATGTTGTTGACAGCTTAATGTTGTGGACAGATTAATGTTGTGGACAGCTTAATGTTGTGGACAGATTTATGTTGTGGACAGCTTAATGTTGTTGACAGCTTAATGTTGTGGACAGCTTAATGTTGTGGACAGTTTAATGTTGTGGACAGCTTAATGTTGTTGACAGCATAATGTTGACAGCTTAATGTTGACAGCTTAATGTTGACAGCTTGATTTTGACAGCTTAATGTTGTTAGCTTAATGCTGTTGACAGCTTAATGTTGTGGACAGATTAATGTTGTTGACAGCTTAATGTTGTTGACAGCTTAATTTTGACAGCTTAATGTTGACAGCTTAATGTTGACAGCTTAATGTTGACAGCTTGATTTTGACAGCTTAATGTTGTTAGCTTAATGCTGTTGACAGCTTAATGTTGTGGACAGATTAATGTTGTTGACAGCTTAATGTTGTTGACAGCTTTATTTTGACAGCTTAATGTTGTTGACAGCTTAATGTTGTTGATAGCTTAATGTTGACCGCTTAATGTTGTTGACCGCTTAATGTTGTTGACAGCTTAATGTTGTTGACAGCTTAATGTTGTTGACAGCTTAATGTTGTTGACAGCTTAATGTTGACAGCTTAATGTTGACAGCTTAATGTTGACAGCTTAATGTTGTTGACAGCTTAATGTTGTTGATAGCTTAATGTTGACAGCTTAATGTTGTTGACAGCTTAATGTTGTTGACAGCTCAATGTTGTTGACAGCTTAATGTTGTTAATAGCTTAATGTTGACAGCTTAATGTTGACAGCTTAATGTTGACAGCTTAATGTTGAGAGCTTAATGTTGTTAACTGTTAATGTTGTTAACTGTTAATGTTGTTAGCTGTTAATGTTGACAGCTTAATGTTGTTGCCAGCTTAATGTTGTTGCCAGCTTAATGTTGTTGACAGCTTAATGTTGACAGCCTAATGTTGTTGACAGTTAATTTTGACAGCTTAATGTTGACAGCTTAATGTTGACAGCTTAATGTTGACAGCTTTATGTTGTTGATAGCTTAATGTTGACAGCTTAATGTTGACAGCTTAATGTTGACAGCTTAATGTTGTTGACAGCTTAATTTTGTTGAGAGCTTAATGTTGTTGACAGCTTAAAGTTTACAGCTTAATGTTGACAGCGTAATGTTGACAGCCTAATGTTGACAGCTTAATGTTGACAGCTTAATGTTGACAGCTTAATGTTGACAGCTTAATGTTGTTGACAGCTTAATGTTGTTGATAGCTTAATGTTGACAGCTTTATTTTGTCAGCTTAATGTTGTTGACAGCTTAATGTTGACAGCTTAATGTTGACAGCTTAATGTTGCCAGCTTAATGTTGCCAGCTTATTGCTGTTGACAGCTTAATGTTGTTGATAGCTTAATGTTGACCACTTAATGTTGTTGACAGCTTAATGTTGTTGACAGCTTAATGTTGACAGCTTAATGTTGACAGCTTAATGTTGACAGCCTAATGATGACAGCTTAATGTTGACAGCTTAATGTTGACAGCTTAATGTTGACAGCTTAATGTTGCCAGCTTAATGTTGACAGCTTAATGTGGACAGCTTAATGTTGACAGCTTAATGTTGACAGCTTGATTTTGACAGCTTAATGTTGTTAGCTTAATGTTGTTGACAGCTTAATGTTGTGGACAGATTAATGTTGTTGACAGCTTAATGTTGTGGACAGATTTATGTTGTGGACAGCTTAATGTTGTTGACAGCTTAATGTTGCGGACAGCTTAATGTTGTGGACAGTTTAATGTTGTGGACAGCTTAATGTTGTTGACAGCATAATGTTGACAGCTTAATGTTGACAGCTTAATGTTGACAGCTTGATTTTGACAGCTTAATGTTGTTAGCTTAATGCTGTTGACAGCTTAATGTTGTGGACAGATTAATGTTGTTGACAGCTTAATGTTGTTGACAGCTTAATGTTGACAGCTTAATGTTGACAGCTTAATGTTGACAGCTTAATGTTGACAACCTAATGTTGACAGCTTAATGTTGACAGCTTAATGTTGCCAGCTTAATGTTGACAGCTTAATGTGGATAGCTTAATGTTGACGGCTTAATGTTGACAGCTTGATTTTGACAGCTTAATGTTGTTACCTTAATGTTGATGACAGCTTAATGTTGTGGACAGATTAATGTTGTGGACAGCTTAATGTTGTGGACAGCTTAATGTTGTTGACAGCTTAATGTTGTGGGCAGCTTAATGTTGTGGACAGTTCAATGTTGTGGACAGCTTAATGTTGTTGACAGCTTAATGTTGACAGCTTAATGTTGACAGCTTAATGTTGACAGCTTAATGTTGACAGCTTAATGTTGACAGCTTAATGTTGACAGCTTAATGTTGTTGATAGCTTAATGTTGACAGCTTAATGTTGACAGTTTAATGTTGTTGACAGCTTAATGTTGTTGATAGCTTAATGTTGACAGCTTAATGTTGTTGACAGCTTAATGTTGTTGACAGCTTAATGTTTACAGCTTAATGTTGACAGCCTAATGTTGACAGCCTAATGTTGACAGCCTAATGTTGACAGCTTAATGTTGACAGCTTAATGTTGACAGCTTAATGTTGTTGAGATCTTAATGTTGTTGATAGCTTAATGTTGACAGCTTTATTTTGACAGCTTAATGTTGTTGACAGCTTAATGTTGACAGCTTAATGTTGACAGCTTAATGTTGCCAGCTTATTGTTGTCGACAGCTTAATGTTGTTGATAGCTTAATGTTGACCGCTTAATGTTGTTGACAGCTTAATGTTGTTGACAGCTTAATGTTGACAGCTTAATGTTGACAGCCTAATGATGACAGCTTAATGTTGACAGCCTAATGTTGTTGAGATCTTAATGTTGTTGATAGCTTAATGTTGACAGCTTTATTTTGACAGCTTAATGTGGACAGCTTAATGTTGACAGCTTAAAGTTGACAGCTTGATTTTGACAGCTTAATGTTGTTAGCTTAATGTTGTTGACAGCTTAATGTTGTGGACAGATTAATGTTGTGGACAGCTTAATGTTGTGGACAGATTAATGTTGTGGACAGCTTAATGTTGTTGACAGCTTAATGTTGTGGACAGCTTAATGTTGTTGACAGCATAATGTTGACAGCTTAATGTTGACAGCTTAATGTTGACAG
Organism: Alitta virens; assembly: GCA_932294295.1. Classification (NCBI taxonomy): domain Eukaryota; kingdom Metazoa; phylum Annelida; class Polychaeta; order Phyllodocida; family Nereididae; genus Alitta; species Alitta virens. The sequence goes on along the minus strand of OW028574.1, from coordinate 28,136,739 downwards.
CTTGATTTTGACAGCTTAATGTTGTTAGCTTAATGCTGTTGACAGCTTAATGTTGTGGACAGATTAATGTTGTTGACAGCTTAATGTTGTTGACAGCTTAATGTTGACAGCTTAATGTTGACAGCTTAATGTTGACAGCTTAATGTTGACAACCTAATGTTGACAGCTTAATGTTGACAGCTTAATGTTGCCAGCTTAATGTTGAGAGCTTAATGTGGATAGCTTAATGTTGACGGCTCAATGTTGACAGCTTGATTTTGACAGCTTAATGTTGTTACCTTAATGTTGATGACAGCTTAATGTTGTGGACAGATTAATGTTGTGGACAGCTTAATGTTGTGGACAGCTTAATGTTGTGGACAGCTTAATGTTGTGGGCAGCTTAATGTTGTGGACAGTTCAATGTTGTGGACAGCTTAATGTTGTTGACAGCTTAATGTTGACAGCTTAATGTTGACAGCTTAATGTTGACAGCTTAATGTTGACAGCTTAATGTTGTTGATAGCTTAATGTTGACAGCTTAATGTTGACAGCTTAATGTTGTTGACAGCTTAATGTTGTTGATAGCTTAATGTTGACAGCTTAATGTTGTTGACAGCTTAATGTTGTTGACAGCTTAATGTTTACAGCTTAATGTTGACAGCCTAATGTTGACAGCCTAATGTTGACAGCCTAATGTTGACAGCTTAATGTTGACAGCTTAATGTTGACAGCTTAATGTTGTTGAGATCTTAATGTTGTTGATAGCTTAATGTTGACAGCTTTATTTTGACAGCTTAATGTTGTTGACAGCTTAATGTTGACAGCTTAATGTTGACAGCTTAATGTTGCCAGCTTATTGTTGTCGACAGCTTAATGTTGTTGATAGCTTAATGTTGACCGCTTAATGTTGTTGACAGCTTAATGTTGTTGACAGCTTAATGTTGACAGCTTAATGTTGACAGCCTAATGATGACAGCTTAATGTTGACAGCTTAATGTTGTTGAGATCTTAATGTTGTTGATAGCTTAATGTTGACAGCTTTATTTTGACAGCTTAATGTGGACAGCTTAATGTTGACAGCTTAATGTTGACAGCTTGATTTTGACAGCTTAATGTTGTTAGCTTAATGTTGTTGACAGCTTAATGTTGTGGACAGATTAATGTTGTGGACAGCTTAATGTTGTGGACAGATTATTGTTGTGGACAGCTTAATGTTGTTGACAGCTTAATGTTGTGGACAGCTTAATGTTGTGGACAGTTTAATGTTGTGGACAGCTTAATGTTGTTGACAGCATAATGTTGACAGCTTAATGTTGACAGCTTAATGTTGACAGCTTGATTTTGACAGCTTAATGTTGTTAGCTTAATGCTGTTGACAGCTTAATGTTGTGGACAGATTAATGTTGTTGACAGCTTAATGTTGTTGACAGCTTAATGTTGTTGACAGCTTAATGTTGTTGATAGCTTAATGTTGACAGCTTAATGTTGACTGCTTAATGTTGACAGCTTAATGTTGACAGCTTAATGTTGCCAGCTTAATGTTGACAGCTTAGTGTGGACAGCTTAATGTTGACAGCTTAATGTTGACAGCTTGATTTTGACAGCTTAATGTTGTTACCTTAATGTTGATGACTGCTTAATGTTGTGGACAGATTAATGTTGTGGACAGCTTAATGTTGTGGACAGATTAATGTTGTGGACAGCTTAATGTTGTGGACAGCTTAATGTTGTGGACAGCTTAATGTTGTGGACAGTTTAATGTTGTGGACAGCTTAATGTTGTTGACAGCTTAATGTAGACAGCTTAATGTTGACAGCTTAATGTTGACAGCTTAATGTTGACAGCTTTATGTTGACAGCTTAATATTGACAGCTTAATGTTGACAGCTTAATGTTGACAGCTTAATGTTGACAGCTTAATGTTGTTGATAGCTTAATGTTGACAGCTTAATGTTGACAGCTTAATGTTGTTGACAGCTTAATGTTGTTGATAGCTTAATGTTGACAGCTTAATGTTGTTGACAGCTTAATGTTGTTGACAGCTTAATGTTTACAGCTTAATGTTGACAGCCTAATGTTGACAGCCTAATGTTGACAGCCTAATGTTGACAGCTTAATGTTGACAGCTTAATGTTGACAGCTTAATGTTGTTGAGATCTTAATGTTGTTGATAGCTTAATGTTGACAGCTTTATTTTGACAGCTTAATGTTGTTGACAGCTTAATGTTGACAGCTTAATGTTGACAGCTTAATGTTGCCAGCTTATTGTTGTCGACAGCTTAATGTTGTTGATAGCTTAATGTTGACCGCTTAATGTTGTTGACAGCTTAATGTTGTTGACAGCTTAATGTTGACAGCTTAATGTTGACAGCCTAATGATGACAGCTTAATGTTGACAGCTTAATGTTGTTGAGATCTTAATGTTGTTGATAGCTTAATGTTGACAGCTTTATTTTGACAGCTTAATGTGGACAGCTTAATGTTGACAGCTTAATGTTGACAGCTTGATTTTGACAGCTTAATGTTGTTAGCTTAATGTTGTTGACAGCTTAATGTTGTGGACAGATTAATGTTGTGGACAGCTTAATGTTGTGGACAGATTAATGTTGTGGACAGCTTAATGTTGTTGACAGCTTAATGTTGTGGACAGCTTAATGTTGTGGACAGTTTAATGTTGTGGACAGCTTAATGTTGTTGACAGCATAATGTTGACAGCTTAATGTTGACAGCTTAATGTTGACAGCTTGATTTTGACAGCTTAATGTTGTTAGCTTAATGCTGTTGACAGCTTAATGTTGTGGACAGATTAATGTTGTTGACAGCTTAATGTTGTTGACAGCTTAATGTTGTTGACAGCTTAATGTTGTTGATAGCTTAATGTTGACAGCTTAATGTTGACTGCTTAATGTTGACAGCTTAATGTTGACAGCTTAATGTTGCCAGCTTAATGTTGACAGCTTAATGTGGACAGCTTAATGTTGACAGCTTAATGTTGACAGCTTGATTTTGACAGCTTAATGTTGTTACCTTAATGTTGATGACTGCTTAATGTTGTGGACAGATTAATGTTGTGGACAGCTTAATGTTGTGGACAGATTAATGTTGTGGACAGCTTAATGTTGTGGACAGCTTAATGTTGTGGACAGCTTAATGTTGTGGACAGTTTAATGTTGTGGACAGCTTAATGTTGTTGACAGCTTAATGTAGACAGCTTAATGTTGACAGCTTAATGTTGACAGCTTAATGTTGACAGCTTTATGTTGACAGCTTAATATTGACAGCTTAATGTTGACAGCTTAATGTTGACAGCTTAATGTTGACAGCTTAATGTTGACAGCTTAATGTTGCCAGCTTAATGTTGCCAGCTTAATGTTGCCAGCTTAATGTTGTTGACAGCTTAATGTTGTTGATAGCTTTATATTGACAGCTTAATGTTGTTGACAGCTTAGTTTTGTTGACAGCTTAATGTTGACAGCTTAATGTTGATAGCTTAATGTTGACAGCTTAATGTTGACAGCTTAATGTTGACAGCTTTATGTTGACAGCTTAATATTGACAGCTTAATGTTGACAGCTTAATGTTGACAGCTTAATGTTGACAGCTTAATGTTGTTGATAGCTTAATGTTGACAGCTTAATGTTGACAGCTTAATGTTGTTGACAGCTTAATGTTGTTGATAGCTTAATGTTGACAGCTTAATGTTGTTGACAGCTTAATGTTGTTGACAGCTTAATGTTTACAGCTTAATGTTGACAGCCTAATGTTGACAGCCTAATGTTGACAGCCTAATGTTGACAGCTTAATGTTGACAGCTTAATGTTGACAGCTTAATGTTGTTGAGATCTTAATGTTGTTGATAGCTTAATGTTGACAGCTTTATTTTGACAGCTTAATGTTGTTGACAGCTTAATGTTGACAGCTTAATGTTGACAGCTTAATGTTGCCAGCTTATTGTTGTCGACAGCTTAATGTTGTTGATAGCTTAATGTTGACCGCTTAATGTTGTTGACAGCTTAATGTTGTTGACAGCTTAATGTTGACAGCTTAATGTTGACAGCCTAATGATGACAGCTTAATGTTGACAGCTTAATGTTGTTGAGATCTTAATGTTGTTGATAGCTTAATATTGACAGCTTTATTTTGACAGCTTAATGTGGACAGCTTAATGTTGACAGCTTAATGTTGACAGCTTGATTTTGACAGCTTAATGTTGTTAGCTTAATGTTGTTGACAGCTTAATGTTGTGGACAGATTAATGTTGTGGACAGCTTAATGTTGTGGACAGATTAATGTTGTGGACAGCTTAATGTTGTTGACAGCTTAATGTTGTGGACAGCTTAATGTTGTGGACAGTTTAATGTTGTGGACAGCTTAATGTTGTTGACAGCATAATGTTGACAGCTTAATGTTGACAGCTTAATGTTGACAGCTTGAGTTTGACAGCTTAATGTTGTTAGCTTAATGCTGTTGACAGCTTAATGTTGTGGACAGATTAATGTTGTTGACAGCTTAATGTTGTTGACAGCTTAATGTTGTTGACAGCTTAATGTTGTTGATAGCTTAATGTTGACAGCTTAATGTTGACTGCTTAATGTTGACAGCTTAATGTTGACAGCTTAATGTTGCCAGCTTAATGTTGACAGCTTAATGTGGACAGCTTAATGTTGACAGCTTAATGTTGACAGCTTGATTTTGACAGCTTAATGTTGTTACCTTAATGTTGATGACTGCTTAATGTTGTGGACAGATTAATGTTGTGGACAGCTTAATGTTGTGGACAGATTAATGTTGTGGACAGCTTAATGTTGTGGACAGTTTAATGTTGTGGACAGCTTAATGTTGTGGACAGTTTAATGTTGTGGACAGCTTAATGTTGTTGACAGCTTAATGTAGACAGCTTAATGTTGACAGCTTAATGTTGACAGCTTAATGTTGACAGCTTTATGTTGACAGCTTAATGTTGACAGCTTAATGTTGACAGCTTAATGTTGACAGCTTAATGTTGACAGCTTAATGTTGCCAGCTTAATGTTGCCAGCTTAATGTTGTTGACAGCTTAATGTTGTTGATAGCTTTATATTGACAGCTTAATGTTGTTGACAGCTTAGTTTTGTTGACAGCTTAATGTTGACAGCTTAATGTTGATAGCTTAATGTTGACAGCTTAATGTTGACAGCTTAATGTTGACAGCTTAATGTTGACAGCTTAATGTTGTGGACAGCTTAATGTTGACAGCTTAATGTTGACAGCTTAATGTTGACAGTTTAATGTGAACAGCTTAATGTTGACAGCTTAATGTTGACAGCTTAATGTTGACAGCTTCATGTTGACAGCTTAATGTTGTGGACAGCTTAATGTTGACAGCTTAATGTTGACAGCTTAATGTTGACAGCTTAATGTTGACAGCTTAATGTTGACAGCTTAATGTTGTTGACAGCTTAATGTTGACAGCTTAATGTTGACAGCTTAATGTGGACAGCTTAATGTTGACAGCTTAATGTTGACAGCTTAATGTTGCTGACAGCTTAATGTTGTTGATAGCTTAATGTTGTTGATAGCTTTATGTTGACAGCTTAATGTTGACAGCTTAATGTTGACAGCTTAATGTTGACAGCTTAATGTTGTTGATAGCTTAATGTTGACAGCTTAATGTTGACAGCTTAATGTTGTTGACAGCTTAATGTAGTTGACAGCTTAATGTTGTTGACAGCTTAATGTTGTTGACAGCTTAATGTTGACAGCTTAATGTTGACAGCCTAATGTTGACAGCCTAATGTTGACAGCTTAATGTTGACAGCTTATTGTTGACAGCTTAATGTTGACAGCTTTATGTTGACAGCTTAATGTTGACAGCTTAATGTTGACACCTAAATGTTGACAGCTTAATGTTGTTGACAGCTTAATGTTGTTGACAGCTTAATGTTGTTGATAGCTTAATGTTGACAGCTTTATTTTAACAGCTTAATGTTGTTGACAGCTTAATGTTGTTGATAGCTTAATGTTGACCGCTTAATGTTGTTGACCGCTTAATGTTTACAGCTTAATGTTGACAGCCTAATGTTGACAGCCTAATGTTGACAGCCTAATGTTGACAGCTTAATGTTGACAGCTTAATGTTGACAGCTTAATGTTGTTGAGATCTTAATGTTGTTGATAGCTTAATGTTGACAGCTTTATTTTGACAGCTTAATGTTGTTGACAGCTTAATGTTGACAGCTTAATGTTGACAGCTTAATGTTGCCAGCTTATTGTTGTCGACAGCTTAATGTTGTTGATAGCTTAATGTTGACCGCTTAATGTTGTTGACAGCTTAATGTTGTTGACAGCTTAATGTTGACAGCTTAATGTTGACAGCCTAATGATGACAGCTTAATGTTGACAGCTTAATGTTGTTGAGATCTTAATGTTGTTGATAGCTTAATGTTGACAGCTTTATTTTGACAGCTTAATGTGGACAGCTTAATGTTGACAGCTTAATGTTGACAGCTTGATTTTAACAGCTTAATGTTGTTAGCTTAATGTTGTTGACAGCTTAATGTTGTGGACAGATTAATGTTGTGGACAGCTTAATGTTGTGGACAGATTAATGTTGTGGACAGCTTAATGTTGTTGACAGCTTAATGTTGTGGACAGCTTAATGTTGTTGACAGCATAATGTTGACAGCTTAATGTTGACAGCTTAATGTTGACAGCTTGATTTTGACAGCTTAATGTTGTTAGCTTAATGCTGTTGACAGCTTAATGTTGTGGACAGATTAATGTTGTTGACAGCTTAATGTTGTTGACAGCTTAATGTTGACAGCTTAATGTTGACAGCTTAATGTTGACAACCTAATGTTGACAGCTTAATGTTGACAGCTTAATGTTGCCAGCTTAATGTTGACAGCTTAATGTGGATAGCTTAATGTTGACGGCTTAATGTTGACAGCTTGATTTTGACAGCTTAATGTTGTTACCTTAATGTTGATGACAGCTTAATGTTGTGGACAGATTAATGTTGTGGACAGCTTAATGTTGTGGACAGCTTAATGTTGTGGACAGCTTAATGTTGTGGGCAGCTTAATGTTGTGGACAGTTCAATGTTGTGGACAGCTTAATGTTGTTGACAGCTTAATGTTGACAGCTTAATGTTGACAGCTTAATGTTGACAGCTTAATGTTGACAGCTTAATGTTGTTGATAGCTTAATGTTGACAGCTTAATGTTGACAGCTTAATGTTGTTGACAGCTTAATGTTGTTGATAGCTTAATGTTGACAGCTTAATGTTGTTGACAGCTTAATGTTGTTGACAGCTTAATGTTTACAGCTTAATGTTGACAGCCTAATGTTGACAGCCTAATGTTGACAGCCTAATGTTGACAGCTTAATGTTGACAGCTTAATGTTGACAGCTTAATGTTGTTGAGATCTTAATGTTGTTGATAGCTTAATGTTGACAGCTTTATTTTGACAGCTTAATGTTGTTGACAGCTTAATGTTGACAGCTTAATGTTGACAGCTTAATGTTGCCAGCTTATTGTTGTCGACAGCTTAATGTTGTTGATAGCTTAATGTTGACCGCTTAATGTTGTTGACCGCTTAATGTTGTTGACAGCTCAATGTTGTTGACAGCTTAATGTTGACAGCTTAATGTTGACAGCCTAATGATGACAGCTTAATGTTGACAGCTTAATGTTGTTGAGATCTTAATGTTGTTGATAGCTTAATGTTGACAGCTTTATTTTGACAGCTTAATGTGGACAGCTTAATGTTGACAGCTTAATGTTGACAGCTTAATGTTGTTAGCTTAATGTTGTTGACAGCTTAATGTTGTGGACAGATTAATGTTGTGGACACCTTAATGTTGTGGACAGATTAATGTTGTGGACAGCTTAATGTTGTTGACAGCTTAATGTTGTGGACAGCTTAATGTTGTGGACAGTTTAATGTTGTGGACAGCTTAATGTTGTTGACAGCATAATGTTGACAGCTTAATGTTGACAGCTTAATGTTGACAGCTTGATTTTGACAGCTTAATGTTGTTAGCTTAATGCTGTTGACAGCTTAATGTTGTGGACAGATTAATGTTGTTGACAGCTTAATGTTGTTGACAGCTTAATGTTGTTGACAGCTTAATGTTGTTGATAGCTTAATGTTGACAGCTTAATGTTGACTGCTTAATGTTGACAGCTTAATGTTGACAGCTTAATGTTGCCAGCTTAATGTTGACAGCTTAATGTGGACAGCTTAATGTTGACAGCTTAATGTTGACAGCTTGATTTTGACAGCTTAATGTTGTTACCTTAATGTTGATGACTGCTTAATGTTGTGGACAGATTAATGTTGTGGACAGCTTAATGTTGTGGACAGATTAATGTTGTGGACAGCTTAATGTTGTGGACAGCTTAATGTTGTGGACAGCTTAATGTTGTGGACAGTTTAATGTTGTGGACAGCTTAATGTTGTTGACAGCTTAATGTAGACAGCTTAATGTTGACAGCTTAATGTTGACAGCTTAATGTTGACAGCTTTATGTTGACAGCTTAATATTGACAGCTTAATGTTGACAGCTTAATGTTGACAGCTTAATGTTGACAGCTTAATGTTGACAGCTTAATGTTGCCAGCTTAATGTTGCCAGCTTAATGTTGTTGACAGCTTAATGTTGTTGATAGCTTTATATTGACAGCTTAATGTTGTTGACAGCTTAGTTTTGTTGACAGCTTAATGTTGACAGCTTAATGTTGATAGCTTAATGTTGACAGCTTAATGTTGACAGCTTAATGTTGACAGCTTAATGTTGAGAGCTTAATGTTGTGGACAGCTTAATGTTGACAGCTTAATGTTGACAGCTTAATGTTGACAGTTTAATGTGGACAGCTTAATGTTGACAGCTTAATGTTGACAGCTTAATGTTGACAGCTTAATGTTGACAGCTTAATGTTGTGGACAGCTTAATGTTGACAGCTTAATGTTGACAGCTTAATGTTGACAGCTTAATGTGGACAGCTTAATGTTGACAGCTTAATGTTGACAGCTTAATGTTGCTGACAGCTTAATGTTGTTGATAGCTTAATGTTGTTGATAGCTTAATGTTGACAGCTTAATGTTGACAGCTTAATGTTGACAGCTTAATGTTGACAGCTTAATGTTGACAGCTTAATGTTGTTGATAGCTTAATGTTGACAGCTTAATGTTGACAGCTTAATGTTGTTGACAGCTTAATGTAGTTGACAGCTTAATGTTGTTGACAGCTTAATGTTGTTGACAGCTTAATGTTGACAGCTTAATGTTGACAGCCTAATGTTGACAGCCTAATGTTGACAGCTTAATGTTGACAGCTTATTGTTGACAGCTTAATGTTGACAGCTTTATGTTGACAGCTTAATGTTGACAGCTTAATGTTGACACCTAAATGTTGACAGCTTATTGTTGTTGACAGCTTAATGTTGTTGACAGCTTAATGTTGTTGATAGCTTAATGTTGACAGCTTTATTTTAACAGCTTAATGTTGTTGACAGCTTAATGTTGTTGATAGCTTAATGTTGACCGCTTAATGTTGTTGACCGCTTAATGTTTACAGCTTAATGTTGACAGCCTAATGTTGACAGCCTAATGTTGACAGCCTAATGTTGACAGCTTAATGTTGACAGCTTAATGTTGACAGCTTAATGTTGTTGAGATCTTAATGTTGTTGATAGCTTAATGTTGACAGCTTTATTTTGACAGCTTAATGTTGTTGACAGCTTAATGTTGACAGCTTAATGTTGACAGCTTAATGTTGCCAGCTTATTGTTGTCGACAGCTTAATGTTGTTGATAGCTTAATGTTGACCGCTTAATGTTGTTGACAGCTTAATGTTGTTGACAGCTTAATGTTGACAGCTTAATGTTGACAGCCTAATGATGACAGCTTAATGTTGACAGCTTAATGTTGTTGAGATCTTAATGTTGTTGATAGCTTAATGTTGACAGCTTTATTTTGACAGCTTAATGTGGACAGCTTAATGTTGACAGCTTAATGTTGACAGCTTGATTTTGACAGCTTAATGTTGTTAGCTTAATGTTGTTGACAGCTTAATGTTGTGGACAGATTAATGTTGTGGACAGCTTAATGTTGTGGACAGATTAATGTTGTGGACAGCTTAATGTTGTTGACAGCTTAATGTTGTGGACAGCTTAATGTTGTTGACAGCATAATGTTGACAGCTTAATGTTGACAGCTTAATGTTGACAGCTTGATTTTGACAGCTTAACGTTGTTAGCTTAATGCTGTTGACAGCTTAATGTTGTGGACAGATTAATGTTGTTGACAGCTTAATGTTGTTGATAGCTTTATATTGACAGCTTAATGTTGTTGACAGCTTAGTTTTGTTGACAGCTTAATGTTGACAGCTTAATGTTGATAGCTTAATGTTGACAGCTTAATGTTGACAGCTTAATGTTGACAGCTTTATGTTGACAGCTTAATATTGACAGCTTAATGTTGACAGCTTAATGTTGACAGCTTAATGTTGACAGCTTAATGTTGTTGATAGCTTAATGTTGACAGCTTAATGTTGACAGCTTAATGTTGTTGACAGCTTAATGTTGTTGATAGCTTAATGTTGACAGCTTAATGTTGTTGACAGCTTAATGTTGTTGACAGCTTAATGTTTACAGCTTAATGTTGACAGCCTAATGTTGACAGCCTAATGTTGACAGCCTAATGTTGACAGCTTAATGTTGACAGCTTAATGTTGACAGCTTAATGTTGTTGAGATCTTAATGTTGTTGATAGCTTAATGTTGACAGCTTTATTTTGACAGCTTAATGTTGTTGACAGCTTAATGTTGACAGCTTAATGTTGACAGCTTAATGTTGCCAGCTTATTGTTGTCGACAGCTTAATGTTGTTGATAGCTTAATGTTGACCGCTTAATGTTGTTGACAGCTTAATGTTGTTGACAGCTTAATGTTGACAGCTTAATGTTGACAGCCTAATGATGACAGCTTAATGTTGACAGCTTAATGTTGTTGAGATCTTAATGTTGTTGATAGCTTAATATTGACAGCTTTATTTTGACAGCTTAATGTGGACAGCTTAATGTTGACAGCTTAATGTTGACAGCTTGATTTTGACAGCTTAATGTTGTTAGCTTAATGTTGTTGACAGCTTAATGTTGTGGACAGATTAATGTTGTGGACAGCTTAATGTTGTGGACAGATTAATGTTGTGGACAGCTTAATGTTGTTGACAGCTTAATGTTGTGGACAGCTTAATGTTGTGGACAGTTTAATGTTGTGGACAGCTTAATGTTGTTGACAGCATAATGTTGACAGCTTAATGTTGACAGCTTAATGTTGACAGCTTGATTTTGACAGCTTAATGTTGTTAGCTTAATGCTGTTGACAGCTTAATGTTGTGGACAGATTAATGTTGTTGACAGCTTAATGTTGTTGACAGCTTAATGTTGTTGACAGCTTAATGTTGTTGATAGCTTAATGTTGACAGCTTAATGTTGACTGCTTAATGTTGACAGCTTAATGTTGACAGCTTAATGTTGCCAGCTTAATGTTGACAGCTTAATGTGGACAGCTTAATGTTGACAGCTTAATGTTGACAGCTTGATTTTGACAGCTTAATGTTGTTACCTTAATGTTGATGACTGCTTAATGTTGTGGACAGATTAATGTTGTGGACAGCTTAATGTTGTGGACAGATTAATGTTGTGGACAGCTTAATGTTGTGGACAGTTTAATGTTGTGGACAGCTTAATGTTGTGGACAGTTTAATGTTGTGGACAGCTTAATGTTGTTGACAGCTTAATGTAGACAGCTTAATGTTGACAGCTTAATGTTGACAGCTTAATGTTGACAGCTTTATGTTGACAGCTTAATGTTGACAGCTTAATGTTGACAGCTTAATGTTGCCAGCTTAATGTTGTTGACAGCTTAATGTTGTTGATAGCTTTATATTGACAGCTTAATGTTGTTGACAGCTTAGTTTTGTTGACAGCTTAATGTTGACAGCTTAATGTTGATAGCTTAATGTTGACAGCTTAATGTTGACAGCTTAATGTTGACAGCTTAATGTTGACAGCTTAATGTTGTGGACAGCTTAATGTTGACAGCTTAATGTTGACAGCTTAATGTTGACAGTTTAATGTGAACAGCTTAATGTTGACAGCTTAATGTTGACAGCTTAATGTTGACAGCTTCATGTTGACAGCTTAATGTTGTGGACAGCTTAATGTTGACAGCTTAATGTTGACAGCTTAATGTTGACAGCTTAATGTTGACAGCTTAATGTTGACAGCTTAATGTTGTGGACAGCTTAATGTTGACAGCTTAATGTTGACAGCTTAATGTTGACAGCTTAATGTGGACAGCTTAATGTTGACAGCTTAATGTTGACAGCTTAATGTTGCTGACAGCTTAATGTTGTTGATAGCTTAATGTTGTTGATAGCTTTATGTTGACAGCTTAATGTTGACAGCTTAATGTTGACAGCTTAATGTTGACAGCTTAATGTTGTTGATAGCTTAATGTTGACAGCTTAATGTTGACAGCTTAATGTTGTTGACAGCTTAATGTAGTTGACAGCTTAATGTTGTTGACAGCTTAATGTTGTTGACAGCTTAATGTTGACAGCTTAATGTTGACAGCCTAATGTTGACAGCCTAATGTTGACAGCTTAATGTTGACAGCTTATTGTTGACAGCTTAATGTTGACAGCTTAATGTTGACACCTAAATGTTGACAGCTTAATGTTGTTGACAGCTTAATGTTGTTGACAGCTTAATGTTGTTGATAGCTTAATGTTGACAGCTTTATTTTAACAGCTTAATGTTGTTGACAGCTTAATGTTGTTGATAGCTTAATGTTGACCGCTTAATGTTGTTGACCGCTTAATGTTTACAGCTTAATGTTGACAGCCTAATGTTGACAGCCTAATGTTGACAGCCTAATGTTGACAGCTTAATGTTGACAGCTTAATGTTGACAGCTTAATGTTGTTGAGATCTTAATGTTGTTGATAGCTTAATGTTGACAGCTTTATTTTGACAGCTTAATGTTGTTGACAGCTTAATGTTGACAGCTTAATGTTGACAGCTTAATGTTGCCAGCTTATTGTTGTCGACAGCTTAATGTTGTTGATAGCTTAATGTTGACCGCTTAATGTTGTTGACAGCTTAATGTTGTTGACAGCTTAATGTTGACAGCTTAATGTTGACAGCCTAATGATGACAGCTTAATGTTGACAGCTTAATGTTGTTGAGATCTTAATGTTGTTGATAGCTTAATGTTGACAGCTTTATTTTGACAGCTTAATGTGGACAGCTTAATGTTGACAGCTTAATGTTGACAGCTTGATTTTAACAGCTTAATGTTGTTAGCTTAATGTTGTTGACAGCTTAATGTTGTGGACAGATTAATGTTGTGGACAGCTTAATGTTGTGGACAGATTAATGTTGTGGACAGCTTAATGTTGTTGACAGCTTAATGTTGTGGACAGCTTAATGTTGTTGACAGCATAATGTTGACAGCTTAATGTTGACAGCTTAATGTTGACAGCTTGATTTTGACAGCTTAATGTTGTTAGCTTAATGCTGTTGACAGGTTAATGTTGTGGACAGATTAATGTTGTTGACAGCTTAATGTTGTTGACAGCTTAATGTTGACAGCTTAATGTTGACAGCTTAATGTTGACAACCTAATGTTGACAGCTTAATGTTGACAGCTTAATGTTGCCAGCTTAATGTTGACAGCTTAATGTGGATAGCTTAATGTTGACGGCTTAATGTTGACAGCTTGATTTTGACAGCTTAATGTTGTTACCTTAATGTTGATGACAGCTTAATGTTGTGGACAGATTAATGTTGTGGACAGCTTAATGTTGTGGACAGCTTAATGTTGTGGACAGCTTAATGTTGTGGGCAGCTTAATGTTGTGGACAGTTCAATGTTGTGGACAGCTTAATGTTGTTGACAGCTTAATGTTGACAGCTTAATGTTGACAGCTTAATGTTGACAGCTTAATGTTGACAGCTTAATGTTGTTGATAGCTTAATGTTGACAGCTTAATGTTGACAGCTTAATGTTGTTGACAGCTTAATGTTGTTGATAGCTTAATGTTGACAGCTTAATGTTGTTGACAGCTTAATGTTGTTGACAGCTTAATGTTTACAGCTTAATGTTGACAGCCTAATGTTGACAGCCTAATGTTGACAGCCTAATGTTGACAGCTTAATGTTGACAGCTTAATGTTGACAGCTTAATGTTGTTGAGATCTTAATGTTGTTGATAGCTTAATGTTGACAGCTTTATTTTGACAGCTTAATGTTGTTGACAGCTTAATGTTGACAGCTTAATGTTGACAGCTTAATGTTGCCAGCTTATTGTTGTCGACAGCTTAATGTTGTTGATAGCTTAATGTTGACCGCTTAATGTTGTTGACCGCTTAATGTTGTTGACAGCTCAATGTTGTTGACAGCTTAATGTTGACAGCTTAATGTTGACAGCCTAATGATGACAGCTTAATGTTGACAGCTTAATGTTGTTGAGATCTTAATGTTGTTGATAGCTTAATGTTGACAGCTTTATTTTGACAGCTTAATGTGGACAGCTTAATGTTGACAGCTTAATGTTGACAGCTTAATGTTGTTAGCTTAATGTTGTTGACAGCTTAATGTTGTGGACAGATTAATGTTGTGGACACCTTAATGTTGTGGACAGATTAATGTTGTGGACAGCTTAATGTTGTTGACAGCTTAATGTTGTGGACAGCTTAATGTTGTGGACAGTTTAATGTTGTGGACAGCCTAATGTTGTTGACAGCATAATGTTGACAGCTTAATGTTGACAGCTTAATGTTGACAGCTTGATTTTGACAGCTTAATGTTGTTAGCTTAATGCTGTTGACAGCTTAATGTTGTGGACAGATTAATGTTGTTGACAGCTTAATGTTGTTGACAGCTTAATGTTGTTGACAGCTTAATGTTGTTGATAGCTTAATGTTGACAGCTTAATGTTGACTGCTTAATGTTGACAGCTTAATGTTGACAGCTTAATGTTGCCAGCTTAATGTTGACAGCTTAATGTGGACAGCTTAATGTTGACAGCTTAATGTTGACAGCTTGATTTTGACAGCTTAATGTTGTTACCTTAATGTTGATGACTGCTTAATGTTGTGGACAGATTAATGTTGTGGACAGCTTAATGTTGTGGACAGATTAATGTTGTGGACAGCTTAATGTTGTGGACAGCTTAATGTTGTGGACAGCTTAATGTTGTGGACAGTTTAATGTTGTGGACAGCTTAATGTTGTTGACAGCTTAATGTAGACAGCTTAATGTTGACAGCTTAATGTTGACAGCTTAATGTTGACAGCTTTATGTTGACAGCTTAATGTTGACAGCTTAATGTTGACAGCTTAATGTTGACAGCTTAATGTTGACAGCTTAATGTTGCCAGCTTAATGTTGCCAGCTTAATGTTGTTGACAGCTTAATGTTGTTGATAGCTTTATATTGACAGCTTAATGTTGTTGACAGCTTAGTTTTGTTGACAGCTTAATGTTGACAGCTTAATGTTGATAGCTTAATGTTGACAGCTTAATGTTGACAGCTTAATGTTGACAGCTTAATGTTGAGAGCTTAATGTTGTGGACAGCTTAATGTTGACAGCTTAATGTTGACAGCTTAATGTTGACAGTTTAATGTGGACAGCTTAATGTTGACAGCTTAATGTTGACAGCTTAATGTTGACAGCTTAATGTTGACAGCTTAATGTTGTGGACAGCTTAATGTTGACAGCTTAATGTTGACAGCTTAATGTTGACAGCTTAATGTGGACAGCTTAATGTTGACAGCTTAATGTTGACAGCTTAATGTTGCTGACAGCTTAATGTTGTTGATAGCTTAATGTTGTTGATAGCTTAATGTTGACAGCTTAATGTTGACAGCTTAATGTTGACAGCTTAATGTTGACAGCTTAATGTTGTTGATAGCTTAATGTTGACAGCTTAATGTTGACAGCTTAATGTTGTTGACAGCCTAATGTAGTTGACAGCTTAATGTTGTTGACAGCTTAATGTTGTTGACAGCTTAATGTTGACAGCTTAATGTTGACAGCCTAATGTTGACAGCCTAATGTTGACAGCTTAATGTTGACAGCTTATTGTTGACAGCTTAATGTTGACAGCTTTATGTTGACAGCTTAATGTTGACAGCTTAATGTTGACACCTAAATGTTGACAGCTTATTGTTGTTGACAGCTTAATGTTGTTGACAGCTTAATGTTGTTGATAGCTTAATGTTGACAGCTTTATTTTAACAGCTTAATGTTGTTGACAGCTTAATGTTGTTGATAGCTTAATGTTGACCGCTTAATGTTGTTGACCGCTTAATGTTTACAGCTTAATGTTGACAGCCTAATGTTGACAGCCTAATGTTGACAGCCTAATGTTGACAGCTTAATGTTGACAGCTTAATGTTGACAGCTTAATGTTGTTGAGATCTTAATGTTGTTGATAGCTTAATGTTGACAGCTTTATTTTGACAGCTTAATGTTGTTGACAGCTTAATGTTGACAGCTTAATGTTGACAGCTTAATGTTGCCAGCTTATTGTTGTCGACAGCTTAATGTTGTTGATAGCTTAATGTTGACCGCTTAATGTTGTTGACAGCTTAATGTTGTTGACAGCTTAATGTTGACAGCTTAATGTTGACAGCCTAATGATGACAGCTTAATGTTGACAGCTTAATGTTGTTGAGATCTTAATGTTGTTGATAGCTTAATGTTGACAGCTTTATTTTGACAGCTTAATGTGGACAGCTTAATGTTGACAGCTTAATGTTGACAGCTTGATTTTGACAGCTTAATGTTGTTAGCTTAATGTTGTTGACAGCTTAATGTTGTGGACAGATTAATGTTGTGGACAGCTTAATGTTGTGGACAGATTAATGTTGTGGACAGCTTAATGTTGTTGACAGCTTAATGTTGTGGACAGCTTAATGTTGTTGACAGCATAATGTTGACAGCTTAATGTTGACAGCTTAATGTTGACAGCTTGATTTTGACAGCTTAACGTTGTTAGCTTAATGCTGTTGACAGCTTAATGTTGTGGACAGATTAATGTTGTTGACAGCTTAATGTTGTTGACAGCTTAATGTTGACAGCTTAATGTTGACAGCTTAATGTTGACAGCTTAATGTTGACAACCTAATGTTGACAGCTTAATGTTGACAGCTTAATGTTGCCAGCTTAATGTTGACAGCTTAATGTGGATAGCTTAATGTTGACGGCTTAATGTTGACAGCTTGATTTTGACAGCTTAATGTTGTTACCTTAATGTTGATGACAGCTTAATGTTGTGGACAGATTAATGTTGTGGACAGCTTAATGTTGTGGACAGCTTAATGTTGTGGACAGCTTAATGTTGTGGGCAGCTTAATGTTGTGGACAGTTCAATGTTGTGGACAGCTTAATGTTGTTGACAGCTTAATGTTGACAGCTTAATGTTGACAGCTTAATGTTGACAGCTTAATGTTGACAGCTTAATGTTGTTGATAGCTTAATGTTGACAGCTTAATGTTGACAGCTTAATGTTGTTGACAGCTTAATGTTGTTGATAGCTTAATGTTGACAGCTTAATGTTGTTGACAGCTTAATGTTGTTGACAGCTTAATGTTTACAGCTTAATGTTGACAGCCTAATGTTGACAGCCTAATGTTGACAGCCTAATGTTGACAGCTTAATGTTGACAGCTTAATGTTGACAGCTTAATGTTGTTGAGATCTTAATGTTGTTGATAGCTTAATGTTGACAGCTTTATTTTGACAGCTTAATGTTGTTGACAGCTTAATGTTGACAGCTTAATGTTGACAGCTTAATGTTGCCAGCTTATTGTTGTCGACAGCTTAATGTTGTTGATAGCTTAATGTTGACCGCTTAATGTTGTTGACAGCTTAATGTTGTTGACAGCTTAATGTTGACAGCTTAATGTTGACAGCCTAATGATGACAGCTTAATGTTGACAGCTTAATGTTGTTGAGATCTTAATGTTGTTGATAGCTTAATGTTGACAGCTTTATTTTGACAGCTTAATGTGGACAGCTTAATGTTGACAGCTTAATGTTGACAGCTTGATTTTGACAGCTTAATGTTGTTAGCTTAATGTTGTTGACAGCTTAATGTTGTGGACAGATTAATGTTGTGGACAGCTTAATGTTGTGGATAGATTAATGTTGTGGACAGCTTAATGTTGTTGACAGCTTAATGTTGTGGACAGCTTAATGTTGTGGACAGTTTAATGTTGTGGACAGCTTAATGTTGTTGACAGCATAATGTTGACAGCTTAATGTTGACAGCTTAATGTTGACAGCTTGATTTTGACAGCTTAATGTTGTAAGCTTAATGCTGTTGACAGCTTAATGTTGTGGACAGATTAATGTTGTTGACAGCTTAATGTTGTTGACAGCTTAATGTTGTTGACAGCTTAATGTTGTTGATAGCTTAATGTTGACAGCTTAATGTTGACTGCTTAATGTTGACAGCTTAATGTTGACAGCTTAATGTTGCCAGCTTAATGTTGACAGCTTAATGTGGACAGCTTAATGTTGACAGCTTAATGTTGACAGCTTGATTTTGACAGCTTAATGTTGTTACCTTAATGTTGATGACTGCTTAATGTTGTGGACAGATTAATGTTGCGGACAGCTTAATGTTGTGGACAGATTAATGTTGTGGACAGCTTAATGTTGTGGACAGCTTAATGTTGTGGACAGCTTAATGTTGTGGACAGTTTAATGTTGTGGACAGCTTAATGTTGTTGACAGCTTAATGTAGACAGCTTAATGTTGACAGCTTAATGTTGACAGCTTAATGTTGACAGCTTTATGTTGACAGCTTAATATTGACAGCTTAATGTTGACAGCTTAATGTTGACAGCTTAATGTTGACAGCTTAATGTTGACAGCTTAATGTTGCCAGCTTAATGTTGCCAGCTTAATGTTGTTGACAGCTTAATGTTGTTGATAGCTTTATATTGACAGCTTAATGTTGTTGACAGCTTAGTTTTGTTGACAGCTTAATGTTGACAGCTTAATGTTGATAGCTTAATGTTGACAGCTTAATGTTGACAGCTTAATGTTGACAGCTTAATGTTGTGGACAGCTTAATGTTGACAGCTTAATGTTGACAGCTTAATGTTGACAGTTTAATGTGGACAGCTTAATGTTGACAGCTTAATGTTGACAGCTTAATGTTGACAGCTTAATGTTGACAGCTTAATGTTGTGGACAGCTTAATGTTGACAGCTTAATGTTGACAGCTTAATGTTGACAGCTTAATGTGGACAGCTTAATGTTGACAGCTTAATGTTGACAGCTTAATGTTGCTGACAGCTTAATGTTGTTGATAGCTTAATGTTGTTGATAGCTTAATGTTGACAGCTTAATGTTGACAGCTTAATGTTGACAGCTTAATGTTGTTGATAGCTTAATGTTGACAGCTTAATGTTGACAGCTTAATGTTGTTGACAGCTTAATGTAGTTGACAGCTTAATGTTGTTGACAGCTTGATGTTGTTGACAGCTTAATGTTGACAGCTTAATGTTGACAGCCTAATGTTGACAGCCTAATGTTGACAGCTTAATGTTGACAGCTTATTGTTGACAGCTTAATGTTGACAGCTTTATGTTGACAGCTTAATGTTGACAGCTTAATGTTGACACCTAAATGTTGACAGCTTAATGTTGTTGACAGCTTAATGTTGTTGACAGCTTAATGTTGTTGATAGCTTAATGTTGACAGCTTTATTTTAACAGCTTAATGTTGTTGACAGCTTAATGTTGTTGATAGCTTAATGTTGACCGCTTAATGTTGTTGAACGCTTAATGTTGTTGACAGCTTAATGTTGACAGCCTAATGATGACAGCTTAATGTTGACAGCTTAATGTTGACAGCTTAATGTTGCCAGCTTAATGTTGACAGCTTAATGTGGACAGCTTAATGTTGACAGCTTAATGTTGACAGCTTAATGTTGACAGCTTAATATTGACAGCTTAATGTTGTTGATAGCTTAATGTTGACAGCTTAATGATGTTGACAGCTTAATGTTGTTGATAGCTTAATGTTGACAGCTTAATGTTGACAGCTTAATGTTGACAGCTTAATGTTGTTGAGAGCTCAATGTTGTTGACAGCTTAATGTTGTTGACAGCTTAAACTTTACAGCTTAATGTTGACAGCCTAATGTTGACAGCCTAATGTTGACAGCTTAATGTTGACAGCTTAATGTTGACAGCTTAATGTTGTTGACAGCTTAATGTTGTTGATAGCTTAATGTTGACAGCTTTATTTTGACAGCTTAATGTTGTTGACAGCTTAATGTTGACAGCTTAATGTTGACAGCTTAATGTTGACAGCTTAATGTTGACAGCTTAATGTTGCCAGCTTATTGTTGACAGCTTAATGTTGATGACAGCTTAATGTTGTTGGCCCTCTTCAACGGCCTTGACCCAGCTACGCACGAGTGCCCCACGTGGTTATCATAATGCATGCTTCGTCCTCTTCCTCTCATTGGCTGTGCTAAGTGGACCTAGCAAAGCTATCGCTGCACAGCCAGACTAATTCCCTACTTAAGCGGCGCTACCATGAGTCTGGCATCTCACTGCTAAGTGCGCTTCCTACATGGCTGTGTACTCTTGATAATTTTACTGTGCCACGTCGTTCCAAAAGGCTATTATAGAGTATTTAACTTCGTTGTTGCGTTGTTGTCGTTAGTTTTCTTGTCAGCATCCTGGCCCTCCACAATGGCCTTGACCCCGCTACGCATGAGTGCCCCACGTGGCTATCATATTGCACGCTTCGTCCTCTGCCTCTCATTGGCTGTGTTAAGCGGACCTAACTTACAACTTCATCGGCGCGGCCTGTGAGTCTGGCATCTCACTGCTAAGTGCACTTCCTACATTTTTGTGTACTCTTGATTATTTAACTGTGCCACGTCGTTCCCTGACGCTACTATAGAGTGTTTCACTTCGGTGTCGCGTTGTTGTCGTTAGTTTTCTTGTCAGCATCCTGGCCCTCTACAACGGCCTTGACACCGCTACGCACGAGTGGCCCACGTGGCTATCATATTGCACGCTTCGTCCTCTTCCTCTCATTGGCTGTGTTAAGTGGACCTAACTTACTGCTTAATCGGCGCGGTCTGTAAGTCTGGCATCTCACTGCTAAGTGCACTTCCTTCATGGCTGTGTTAAGTGGACCTAACTTGCAGCTTAATCGGCGCGGTCTGTGAGTCTGGCATCTCACTGCTAAGTGCACTTCCTACATGGTTGTTTACTCTTGATAATTTAACTGTGCCACTTCGTTCCAAAAGGCTATTATAGAGTATTTAACTTCGGTGTTGCGTTGTTGTCGTTAGTTTTCTTGTCAGCATCCTCGCCCTCTACATCGGCCTTGACCCCGCAACGCATGAGTGCCCCACGTAGCTATCATACTGCACGCTTCGTCCTCTGCCTCTCATTGGCTGTGTTAAGTGGACCTAACTTACTGCTTAATCGGCGCGGTCTGTGAGTCTGGCATCTCACTGCTAAGTGCACTTCCTTCATGGCTGTGTTAAGTGGACCTAACTTACTGCTTAATCGGCGCGGTCTGTGAGTCTGGCATCTCACTGCTCAGTGCACTTCCTACATGGCTGTGTACTCTTGATAATTTAACTGTGCCACGTCGTTCCAAAAGGCTATTATAGAGTATTTCACTTTGGTGTTGCGTTGTTGTCGTTAGTTTTCTTGTCAGCATCCTGGCTCTCTGCAACGGCCTTGACCCCGCTACGCACGAGTGCCCCACGTGGCTATCATAATGCACGCTTCGTCCTCTGCCTCTCATTGGTTGTGCCAAGTGCACCTACCTTACTACTTCATCGGCGCGGCCTGTGAGTCTGGCATCTCACTGCTAAGTGCACTTCCTACATGGCTGTGTGTGTACTCTTGATAATTTAACTGTGCCACGTCGTTCCAAAAGGCTATTATAGAGTATTTCACTTTAGTGTTGCATTGTTGTTATTAGTTTTCTTGTCAGAATCCTGGCTCTCTGCAACGGCCTTGACCCCGCTACGCACGAGTGCCCCACGTGGCTATCATATTGTACGCTTCGTCCTCTGCCTTTCATTGGCTGTGTTAAGTGAACCTAACTTACTACTTAATCGGCGCGGTCTGTGAGTCTGGCATCTCACTGCTAAGTGCACTTCCTACATTTTTGTGTACTCTTGATAATTTAACTGTGCCACGTCGTTCCCTGACGCTACTATAGAGTATTTCACTTCGGTGTTGCGTTGTTGTCGTTAGTTTTCTTGTCAGCATCCTGGCTCTCTGCAACGGCCTTGACCCCGCTACGCACGAGTGCCCCACGTGGCTATCATAATGCACGCTTCGTCCTCTGCCTCTCATTGGCTGTGCCAAGTGGACCTACCTTACTACTTCATCGGCGCGGCCTGTGAGTCTGGCATCTCACTGCTTAGTGCACTTCCTACATGGCTGTGTACTCTTGATAATTTAACTGTGCCACGTCATTCTATAAGGCTATTATAGAGTATTTCACTTTAGTGTTGCGTTGTTGTCGTTGGTTTTCTTGTCAGCATCCTGGCCCTCTACAACGGCCTTGACCCCGCTACGCACGAGTGCCCCACGTGGCTATCATAATGCACACTTCGTCCTCTGCCTCTCATTGGCTGTGCTAAGTGGACCTTACTTACTACTTCATCGGCGCGGCCTGTGAGTCTGGCATCTCACTGCTAAGTGCACTTCCTACATTTTTGTGTACTCTTGATAATTTAACTGTGCCACGTCGTTCCCTGACGCTACTATAGAGTATTTCACTTCGGTGTTGCGTTGTTGTCATTTGTTTTCTTGTCAGCATCCTGGCTCTCTGCAACGGCCTTGACCCCGCTACGCACGAGTGCCCCACGTGACTAACATAAGGCTATTATAGAGTGTTTCACTTTGGTGTCGCGTTGTTGTCGTTAGTTTTCTTGTCAGCATCCTGGCCCTCTACAACGGCCTTGACACCGCTACGCACGATTGCCCCACGTGGCTATCATATTGCACGCTTCGTCCTCTTCCTCTCATTGGCTGTACTAAGTGGACATAACTTGCTGCTTAATCGGCGCGGTGTGTGAGTCTGGCATCTCACTGCTAAGTGCGCTTCCTACATGGCTGTGTACTCTTGATAATTTAACTGTGCCACGTCGTTCCAAAAGGCTATTATAGACTATTTCACTTCGGTGTCGCGTTGTTGTCGTTAGTTTTCTTGTCAGCATCCTGGCCCTCTACAACGGCCTTGACACCGCTACGCACGATTGCCCCACGTGGCTATCATATTGCACGCTTCGTCCTCTTCCTCTCATTGGCTGTACTAAGTGGACATAACTTGCTGCTTAATCGGCGCGGTGTGTGAGTCTGGCATCTCACTGCTAAGTGCACTTCCTACATTTTTGTGTACTCTTGATAATTTAACTGTGCCACGTCGTTCCCTGACGCTACTATAGAGTATTTCACTTCGGTGTTGCGTTGTTGTCGTTTGTTTTCTTGTCAGCATCCTGGCTCTCTGCAACGGCCTTGACCCCGCTACGCACGAGTGCCCCACGTGGCTATCATAATGCACGCTTCGTCCTCTGCCTCTCATTGGCTGTGCTAAGTGCACCTACCTTACTACTTCATCGGCGCGGCCTGTGAGTCTGGCATCTCTTCCTACATGGCTGTGTGTGTACTCTTGATAATTTAACTGTGCCACGTCGTTGCAAAAGGCTATTATAGACTATTTCACTTCGGTGTCGCGTTGTTGTCGTTATTTTTCTTGTCAGCATCCTGGCCCTCTACAACGGCCTTGACCCCGCTACGCACGAGTGCCCCACGTGGCTATCATAATGCACGCTTCGTCCTCTGCCTCTCATTGGCTGTGCTAAGTGGACCTTACTTACTACTTCATCGGCGCGGCCTGTGAGTCTGGCATCTCACTGCTAAGTGCACTTCCTACATTTTTGTGTACTCTTGATAATTTAACTGTGCCACGTCGTTCCCTGACGCTACTATAGAGTATTTCACTTCGGTGTTGCGTTGTTGTCGTTTGTTTTCTTGTCAGCATCCTGGCT
The DNA here is from genome assembly GCA_932294295.1 of Alitta virens. Lineage (NCBI taxonomy): Eukaryota > Metazoa > Annelida > Polychaeta > Phyllodocida > Nereididae > Alitta > Alitta virens. The sequence goes on along the minus strand of OW028574.1, from coordinate 28,112,657 downwards.
CTCTGCAACGGCCTTGACCCCGCTACGCACGAGTGCCCCACGTGGCTATCATAATGCACGCTCCGTCCTCTGCCTCTCATTGGCTGTGCCAAGTGGACCTACCTTACTACTTAATCGGCGCGGTCTGTGAGTCTGGCATCTCACTGCTTAGTGCACTTCCTACATGGCTGTGTGTGTACTTTTGATAATTTAACTGTGCCACGTCGTTGCAAAAGGCTATTATAGAGTATTTAACTTCGGTGTTGCGTTGTTGTCGTTAGTTTTATTTTCAGCATCCTGGCCCTCTACAATGGCCTTGACCCCGCTACGCATGAGTGCCCCACGTGGCTATCATATTGCACGCTTCGTCCTCTGCCTCTCATTGGCTGTGTTAAGCGGACCTAACTTACTACTTCATCGGCGGGGCCTGTGAGTCTGGCATCTCACTGCTAAGTGCACTTCCTACATTTTTGTGTACTCTTGATAATTTAACTGTGCCACGTCGTTCCCTGACGCTACTATAGAGTATTTCACTTCGGTGTTGCGTTGTTGTCGTTTGTTTTCTTGTCAGCATCCTGGCTCTCTGCAACGGCCTTGACCCCGCTACGCACGAGTGCCCCACGTGACTATCATATTGCACGCTTCGTCCTCTTCCTCTCATTGGCTGTGCTAAGTGGACATAACTTGCTGCTTAATCGGCGCGGTCTGTGAGTCTGGCATCTCACTGCTAAGTGCACTTCCTACATGACTGTGTACTCTTGATAATTTAACTGGGCCACTTCGTTCTAAAAGGCTATTATAGAGTATTTAACTTCGGTGTTGCGTTGTTGTCGTTAGTTTTCTTGTCAGCATCCTGGCCCTCTACATCGGCCTTGACCCCGCAACGCATTAGTGCCCCACGTAGCTATCATACTGCACGCTTCGTCCTCTGTCTCTCATTGGCTGTGCTAAGTGGACCTAACTTACTACTTCATCGGCGCGGTCTGTGAGTCTGGCATCTCACTGCTCAGTGCACTTCCTACATGGCTGTGAACTCTTGATAATTTAACTGTGTCACGTTGTTCCCTGACGCTACTATAGAGTATTTCACTTCGGTGTTGCGTTGTTGTCGTTTGTTTTCTTGTCAGCATCCTGGCTCTCTGCAACGGCCTTGACCCCGCTACGCACGAGTGCCCCACGTGGTTATCATAATGCATGCTTCGTCCTCTTCCTCTCATTGGCTGTGCTAAGTGCACCTACCTTACTACTTCATCGGCGCGGCCTGTGAGTCTGGCATCTCTTCCTACATGGCTGTGTGTGTACTCTTGATAATTTAACTGTGCCACGTCGTTGCAAAAGGCTATTATAGACTATTTCACTTCGGTGTCGCTTGTTGTCGTTATTTTTCTTGTCAGCATCCTGGCCCTCTACAACGGCCTTGACCCCGCTACGCACGAGTGCCCCACGTGACTAACATAAGGCTATTATAGAGTGTTTCACTTTAGTGTCGCGTTGTTGTCGTTAGTTTTCTTGTCAGCATCCTGGCCCTCTACAACGGCCTTGACACCGCTACGCACGAGTGCCCCTCGTGGCTATCATATTGCACGCTTCGTCCTCTGCCTCTCATTGGCTGTGTTAAGCGGACCTAACTTACTACTTCATCGGCGCGGCCTGTGAGTCTGGCATCTCACTGCTAAGTGCACTTCCTACATTTTTGTGTACTCTTGATAATTTAACTGTGCCACGTCGTTCCCTGACGCTACTATAGAGTATTTCACTTCGGTGTTGCGTTGTTGTCGTTTGTTTTCTTGTCAGCATCCTGGCTCTCTGCAACGGCCTTGACCCCGCTACGCACGAGTGCCCCACGTGACTATCATATTGCATGCTTCGTCCTCTTCCTCTCATTGGCTGTGCTAAGTGGACATAACTTGCTGCTTAATCGGCGCGGTCTGTGAGTCTGGCATCTCACTGCTAAGTGCACTTCCTACATGACTGTGTACTCTTGATAATTTAACTGGGCCACTTCGTTCTAAAAGGCTATTATAGAGTATTTAACTTCGGTGTTGCGTTGTTGTCGTTAGTTTTCTTGTCAGCATCCTGGCCCTCTACATCGGCCTTGACCCCGCAACGCATTAGTGCCCCACGTAGCTATCATACTGCACGCTTCGTCCTCTGTCTCTCATTGGCTGTGCTAAGTGGACCTAACTTACTACTTCATCGGCGCGGTCTGTGAGTCTGGCATCTCACTGCTCAGTGCACTTCCTACATGGCTGTGAACTCTTGATAATTTAACTGTGTCACGTTGTTCCCTGACGCTACTATAGAGTATTTCACTTCGGTGTTGCGTTGTTGTCGTTTGTTTTCTTGTCAGCATCCTGGCTCTCTGCAACGGCCTTGACCCCGCTACGCACGAGTGCCCCACGTGGTTATCATAATGCATGCTTCGTCCTCTTCCTCTCATTGGCTGTGCTAAGTGCACCTACCTTACTACTTCATCGGCGCGGCCTGTGAGTCTGGCATCTCTTCCTACATGGCTGTGTGTGTACTCTTGATAATTTAACTGTGCCACGTCGTTGCAAAAGGCTATTATAGACTATTTCACTTCGGTGTCGCTTGTTGTCGTTATTTTTCTTGTCAGCATCCTGGCCCTCTACAACGGCCTTGACCCCGCTACGCACGAGTGCCCCACGTGACTAACATAAGGCTATTATAGAGTGTTTCACTTTAGTGTCGCGTTGTTGTCGTTAGTTTTCTTGTCAGCATCCTGGCCCTCTACAACGGCCTTGACACCGCTACGCACGAGTGCCCCTCGTGGCTATCATATTGCACGCTTCGTCCTCTTCCTCTCATTGGCTGTGCTAAGTGGACATAACATGCTGCTTAATCGGCGCGGTCTGTGAGTCTGGCATATCACTGCTAAGTGCACTTCCTACATGACTGTGTACTCTTGATAATTTAACTGGGCCACTTCGTTCTAAAAGGCTATTATAGAGTATTTAACTTCGGTGTTGCGTTGTTGTCGTTAGTTTTCTTGTCAGCATCCTGGCCCTCTACATCGGCCTTGACCCCGCAACGCACGAGTGCCCCACGTAGCTATCATACTGCACGCTTCGTCCTCTGTCTCTCATTGGCTGTGCTAAGTGGACCTAACTTACTACTTCATCGGCGCGGTCTGTGAGTCTGGCATCTCACTGCTAAGTGCACTTCCTACATGGCTGTGTACTCTTGATAATTTAACTGTGTCACGTCGTTCCCTGACGCTACTATAGAGTATTTCACTTCGGTGTTGCGTTGTTGTCGTTTGTTTTCTTGTCAGCATCCTGGCTCTCTGCAACGGCCTTGACCCCGCTACGCACGAGTGCCCCACGTGGTTATCATAATGCATGCTTCGTCCTCTTCCTCTCATTGGCTGTGCTAAGTGCACCTACCTTACTACTTCATCGGCGCGGCCTGTGAGTCTGGCATCTCTTCCTACATGGCTGTGTGTGTACTCTTGATAATTTAACTGTGCCACGTCGTTGCAAAAGGCTATTATAGACTATTTCACTTCGGTGTCACGTTGTTGTCGTTATTTTTCTTGTCAGCATCCTGGCCCTCTACAACGGCCTTGACCCCGCTACGCACGAGTGCCCCACGTGGCTATCATAATGCACGCTTCGTCCTCTGCCTCTCATTGGCTGTGCTAAGTGGACCTTACTTACTACTTCATCGGCGCGGCCTGTGAGTCTGGCATCTCACTGCTAAGTGCACTTCCTACATTTTTGTGTACTCTTGATAATTTAACTGTGCCACGTCGTTCCCTGACGCTACTATAGAGTATTTCACTTCGGTGTTGCGTTGTTGTCGTTTGTTTTCTTGTCAGCATCCTGGCTCTCTGCAACGGCCTTGACCCCGCTACGCACGAGTGCCCCACGTGGCTATCATAATGCACGCTTCGTCCTCTGCCTCTCATTGGCTGTGCCAAGTGGACCTACCTTACTACTTAATCGGCGCGGTCTGTGAGTCTGGCATCTCACTGCTTAGTGCACTTCCTACATGGCTGTGTGTGTACTTTTGATAATTTAACTGTGCCACGTCGTTGCAAAAGGCTATTATAGAGTATTTAACTTCGGTGTTGCGTTGTTGTCGTTACTTTTATTTTCAGCATCCTGGCCCTCTACAATGGCCTTGACCCCGCTACGCATGAGTGCCCCACGTGGCTATCATATTGCACGCTTCGTCCTCTGCCTCTCATTGGCTGTGTTAAGTGGACCTAACTTACTACTTCATCGGCGGGGCCTGTGAGTCTGGCATCTCACTGCTAAGTGCACTTCCTACATTTTTGTGTACTCTTGATAATTTAACTGTGCCACGTCGTTCCCTGACGCTACTATAGAGTATTTCACTTCGGTGTTGCGTTGTTGTCGTTTGTTTTCTTGTCAGCATCCTGGCTCTCTGCAACGGCCTTGACCCCGCTACGCACGAGTGCCCCACGTGACTATCATATTGCACGCTTCGTCCTCTTCCTCTCATTGGCTGTGCTAAGTGGACATAACTTGCTGCTTAATCGGCGCGGTCTGTGAGTCTGGCATCTCACTGCTAAGTGCACTTCCTACATGACTGTGTACTCTTGATAATTTAACTGGGCCACTTCGTTCTAAAAGGCTATTATAGAGTATTTAACTTCGGTGTTGCGTTGTTGTCGTTAGTTTTCTTGTCAGCATCCTGGCCCTCTACATCGGCCTTGACCCCGCAACGCATTAGTGCCCCACGTAGCTATCATACTGCACGCTTCGTCCTCTGTCTCTCATTGGCTGTGCTAAGTGGACCTAACTTACTACTTCATCGGCGCGGTCTGTGAGTCTGGCATCTCACTGCTCAGTGCACTTCCTACATGGCTGTGAACTCTTGATAATTTAACTGTGTCACGTTGTTCCCTGACGCTACTATAGAGTATTTCACTTCGGTGTTGCGTTGTTGTCGTTTGTTTTCTTGTCAGCATCCTGGCTCTCTGCAACGGCCTTGACCCCACTACGCATGAGTGCCCCACGTGGTTATCATAATGCATGCTTCGTCCTCTTCCTCTCATTGGCTGTGCTAAGTGCACCTACCTTACTACTTCATCGGCGCGGCCTGTGAGTCTGGCATCTCTTCCTACATGGCTGTGTGTGTACTCTTGATAATTTAACTGTGCCACGTCGTTGCAAAAGGCTATTATAGACTATTTCACTTCGGTGTCGCTTGTTGTCGTTATTTTTCTTGTCAGCATCCTGGCCCTCTACAACGGCCTTGACCCCGCTACGCACGAGTGCCCCACGTGGCTATCATAATGCACGCTTCGTCCTCTGCCTCTCATTGGCTGTGCTAAGTGGACCTTAATTACTACTTCATCGGCGCGGCCTGTGAGTCTGGCATCTCACTGCTAAGTGCACTTCCTACATTTTTGTGTACTCTTGATAATTTAACTGTGCCACGTCGTTCCCTGACGCTACTATAGAGTATTTCACTTCGGTGTTGCGTTGTTGTCGTTTGTTTTCTTGTCAGCATCCTGGCTCTCTGCAACGGCCTTGACCCCGCTACGCACGAGTGCCCCACGTGGCTATCATAATGCACGCTTCGTCCTCTGCCTCTCATTGGCTGTGCCAAGTGGACCTACCTTACTACTTAATCGGCGCGGTCTGTGAGTCTGGCATCTCACTGCTTAGTGCACTTCCTACATGGCTGTGTGTGTACTTTTGATAATTTAACTGTGCCACGTCGTTGCAAAAGGCTATTATAGAGTGTTTAACTTCGGTGTTGCGTTGTTGTCGTTAGTTTTCTTTTCAGCATCCTGGCCCTCTACAATGGCCTTGACCCCGCTACGCATGAGTGCCCCACGTGGCTATCATATTGCACGCTTCGTCCTCTGCCTCTCATTGGCTGTGTTAAGCGGACCTAACTTACTACTTCATCGGCGCGGCCTGTGAGTCTGGCATCTCACTGCTAAGTGCACTTCCTACATTTTTGTGTATTCTTGATAATTTAACTGTGCCACGTCGTTCCCTGACGCTACTATAGAGTATTTCACTTCGGTGTTGCGTTGTTGTCGTTTGTTTTCTTGTCAGCATCCTGGCTCTCTGCAACGGCCTTGACCCCGCTACGCACGAGTGCCCCACGTGACTAACATAAGGCTATTATAGAGTGTTTCAATTTAGTGTCGCGTTGTTGTCGTTAGTTTTCTTGTCAGCATCCTGGCCCTCTACAACGGCCTTGACACCGCTACGCACGAGTGCCCCTCGTGGCTATCATATTGCACGCTTCGTCCTCTTCCTCTCATTGGCTGTGCTAAGTGGACATAACTTGCTGCTTAATCGGCGCGGTCTGTGAGTCTGGCATCTCACTGCTAAGTGCACTTCCTACATGACTGTGTACTCTTGATAATTTAACTGGGCCACTTCGTTCTAAAAGGCTATTATAGAGTATTTAACTTCGGTGTTGCGTTGTTGTCGTTAGTTTTCTTGTCAGCATCCTGGCCCTCTACATCGGCCTTGACCCCGCAACGCATTAGTGCCCCACGTAGCTATCATACTGCACGCTTCGTCCTCTGTCTCTCATTGGCTGTGCTAATTGGACCTAACTTACTACTTCATCGGCGCGGTCTGTGAGTCTGGCATCTCACTGCTCAGTGCACTTCCTACATGGCTGTGAACTCTTGATAATTTAACTGTGTCACGTCGTTCCCTGACGCTACTATAGAGTATTTCACTTCGGTGTTGCGTTGTTGTCGTTTTCTTGTCAGCATCCTGGCTCTCTGCAACGGCCTTGACCCCGCTACGCACGAGTGCCCCACGTGGTTATCATAATGCATGCTTCGTCCTCTTCCTCTCATTGGCTGTGCTAAGTGCACCTACCTTACTACTTCATCGGCGCGGCCTGTGAGTCTGGCATCTCACTGCTTAGTGCACTTCCTACATGGCTGTGTACTCTTGATAATTTAACTGTGCCACGTCATTCTATAAGGCTATTATAGAGTATTTCACTTTAGTGTTGCGTTGTTGTCGTTGGTTTTCTTGTCAGCATCCTGGCCCTCTACAACGGCCTTGACCCCGCAACGCATTAGTGCCCCACGTAGCTATCATACTGCACGCTTCGTCCTCTGTCTCTCATTGGCTGTGCTAAGTGGACCTAACTTACTACTTCATCGGCGCGGCCTGTGAGTCTGGCATCTCACTGCTAAGTGCACTTCCTACATTTTTGTGTACTCTTGATAATTTAACTGTGCCACGTCGTTCCCTGACGCTACTATAGAGTATTTCACTTCGGTGTTGCGTTGTTGTCGTTTGTTTTCTTGTCAGCATCCTGGCTCTCTGCAACGGCCTTGACCCCGCTACGCACGAGTGCCCCACGTGGCTATCATAATGCACGCTTCGTCCTCTGCCTCTCATTGGCTGTGCCAAGTGGACCTACCTTACTACTTAATCGGCGCGGTCTGTGAGTCTGGCATCTCACTGCTTAGTGCACTTCCTACATGGCTGTGTGTGTACTTTTGATAATTTAACTGTGCCACGTCGTTGCAAAAGGCTATTATAGAGTATTTAACTTCGGTGTTGCGTTGTTGTCGTTAGTTTTCTTTTCAGCATCCTGGCCCTCTACAATGGCCTTGACCCCGCTACGCATGAGTGCCCCACGTGGCTATCATATTGCACGCTTCGTCCTCTGCCTCTCATTGGCTGTGTTAAGCGGACCTAACTTACTACTTCATCGGCGCGGCCTGTGAGTCTGGCATCTCACTGCTAAGTGCACTTCCTACATTTTTGTGTATTCTTGATAATTTAACTGTGCCACGTCGTTCCCTGACGCTACTATAGAGTATTTCACTTCGGTGTTGCGTTGTTGTCGTTTGATTTCTTGTCAGCATCCTGGCTCTCCGCAACGGCCTTGACCCCGCTACGCACGAGTGCCCCACGTGACTAACATAAGGCTATTATAGAGTGTTTCAATTTAGTGTCGCGTTGTTGTCGTTAGTTTTCTTGTCAGCATCCTGGCCCTCTACAACGGCCTTGACACCGCTACGCACGAGTGCCCCTCGTGGCTATCATATTGCACGCTTCGTCCTCTTCCTCTCATTGGCTGTGCTAAGTGGACATAACTTGCTGCTTAATCGGCGCGGTCTGTGAGTCTGGCATCTCACTGCTAAGTGCACTTCCTACATGACTGTGTACTCTTGATAATTTAACTGGGCCACTTCGTTCTAAAAGGCTATTATAGAGTATTTAACTTCGGTGTTGCGTTGTTGTCGTTAGTTTTCTTGTCAGCATCCTGGCCCTCTACATCGGCCTTGACCCCGCAACGCATTAGTGCCCCACGTAGCTATCATACTGCACGCTTCGTCCTCTGTCTCTCATTGGCTGTGCTAATTGGACCTAACTTACTACTTCATCGGCGCGGTCTGTGAGTCTGGCATCTCACTGCTCAGTGCACTTCCTACATGGCTGTGAACTCTTGATAATTTAACTGTGTCACGTCGTTCCCTGACGCTACTATAGAGTATTTCACTTCGGTGTTGCGTTGTTGTCGTTTTCTTGTCAGCATCCTGGCTCTCTGCAACGGCCTTGACCCCGCTACGCACGAGTGCCCCACGTGGTTATCATAATGCATGCTTCGTCCTCTTCCTCTCATTGGCTGTGCTAAGTGCACCTACCTTACTACTTCATCGGCGCGGCCTGTGAGTCTGGCATCTCACTGCTTAGTGCACTTCCTACATGGCTGTGTACTCTTGATAATTTAACTGTGCCACGTCATTCTATAAGGCTATTATAGAGTATTTCACTTTAGTGTTGCATTGTTGTCGTTGGTTTTCTTGTCAGCATCCTGGCCCTCTACAACGGCCTTGACCCCGCAACGCATTAGTGCCCCACGTAGCTATCATACTGCACGCTTCGTCCTCTGTCTCTCATTGGCTGTGCTAAGTGGACCTAACTTACTACTTCATCGGCGCGGTCTGTGAGTCTGGCATCTCACTGCTCAGTGCACTTCCTACATGGCTGTGAACTCTTGATAATTTAACTGTGTCACGTCGTTCCCTGACGCTACTATAGAGTATTTCACTTTAGTGTTGAGTTGTTGTTATTAGTTTTCTTGTCAGCATCCTGGCTCTCTGCAACGGCCTTGACCCCGCTACGCACGAGTGCCCCACGTGGCTATCATAATGCACACTTCGTCCTCTGCCTCTCATTGGCTGTGCCAAGTGGACCTAACTTACTACTTAATCGTCGCGGTCTGTGAGTCTGGCATCTCACTGCTAAGTGCGCTTCCTACATGGCTGTGTACTCTTGATAATTTAACTGTGCCACGTCGTTCCAAAAAGGCTATTATAGACTATTTCACTTTAGTGTCGCGTTGTTGTCGTTTGTTTTCTTGTCAGCATCCTGGCTCTCTGCAACGGCCTTGACCCCGCTACGCACGAGTGCCCCACGTGGTTATCATAATGCATGCTTCGTCCTCTTCCTCTCATTGGCTGTGCTAAGTGCACCTACCTTACTACTTCATCGGCGCGGCCTGTGAGTCTGGCATCTCTTCCTACATGGCTGTGTGTGTACTCTTGATAATTTAACTGTGCCACGTCGTTGCAAAAGGCTATTATAGACTATTTCACTTCGGTGTCGCGTTGTTGTCGTTATTTTTCTTGTCAGCATCCTGGCCCTCTACAACGGCCTTGACCCCGCTACGCACGAGTGCCCCACGTGGCTATCATAATGCACGCTTCGTCCTCTGCCTCTCATTGGCTGTGCTAAGTGGACCTTACTTACTACTTCATCGGCGCGGCCTGTGAGTCTGGCATCTCACTGCTAAGTGCACTTCCTACATTTTTGTGTACTCTTGATAATTTAACTGTGCCACGTCGTTCCCTGACGCTACTATAGAGTATTTCACTTCGGTGTTGCGTTGTTGTCGTTTGTTTTCTTGTCAGCATCCTGGCTCTCTGCAACGGCCTTGACCCCGCTACGCACGAGTGCCCCACGTGGCTATCATAATGCATGCTTCGTCCTCTGCCTCTCATTGGCTGTGCCAAGTGGACCTACCTTACTACTTAATCGGCGAGGTCTGTGAGTCTGGCATCTCACTGCTTAGTGCACTTCCTACATGGCTGTGTACTCTTGATAATTTAACTGTGCCACGTCATTCTATAAGGCTATTATAGAGTATTTCACTTTAGTGTTGCGTTGTTGTCGTTGGTTTTCTTGTCAGCATCCTGGCCCTCTACAACGGCCTTGACCCCGCTACGCACGAGTGCCCCACGTGACTAACATAAGGCTATTATAGAGTGTTTCACTTTAGTGTCGCGTTGTTGTCGTTAGTTTTCTTGTCAGCATCCTGGCCCTCTACAACGGCCTTGACCCCGCTACGCACGAGTGCCCCACGTGGCTATCATAATGCACGCTTCGTCCTCTGCCTCTCATTGGCTGTGCTAAGTGGACCTTACTTACTACTTCATCGGCGCGGCCTGTTAGTCTGGCATCTCACTGCTAAGTGCACTTCCTACATTTTTGTGTACTCTTGATAATTTAACTGTGCCACGTCGTTCCCTGACGCTACTATAGAGTATTTCACTTCGGTGTTGCGTTGTTGTCGTTTGTTTTCTTGTCAGCATCCTGGCTCTCTGCAACGGCCTTGACCCCGCTACGCACGAGTGCCCCACGTGGCTATCATAATGCACGCTTCGTCCTCTGCCTCTCATTGGCTGTGCCAAGTGGACCTACCTTACTACTTAATCGGCGCGGTCTGTGAGTCTGGCATCTCACTGCTTAGTGCACTTCCTACATGGCTGTGTACTCTTGATAATTTAACTGTGCCACGTCATTCTATAAGGCTATTATAGAGTATTTCACTTTAGTGTTGCGTTGTTGTCGTTGGTTTTCTTGTCAGCACCCTGGCCCTCTACAACGGCCTTGACCCCGCTACGCACGAGTGCCCCACGTGACTAACATAAGGCTATTATAGAGTGTTTCACTTTAGTGTCGCGTTGTTGTCGTTAGTTTTCTTGTCAGCATCCTGGCCCTCTACAACGGCCTTGACACCGCTACGCACGAGTGCCCCTCGTGGCTGTCATATTGCACGCTTCGTCCTCTTCCTCTCATTGGCTGTGCTAAGTGGACATAACTTGCTGCTTAATCGGCGCGGTCTGTGAGTCTGGCATCTCACTGCTAAGTGCACTTCCTACATGACTGTGTACTCTTGATAATTTAACTGGGCCACTTCGTTCTAAAAGGCTATTATAGAGTATTTAACTTCGGTGTTGCGTTGCTGTCGTTAGTTTTCTTGTCAGCATCCTGGCCCTCTACATCGGCCTTGACCCCGCAACGCATTAGTGCCCCACGTAGCTATCATACTGCACGCTTCGTCCTCTGTCTCTCATTGGCTGTGCTAAGTGGACCTAACTTACTACTTCATCGGCGCGGTCTGTGAGTCTGGCATCTCACTGCTCAGTGCACTTCCTACATGGCTGTGAACTCTTGATAATTTAACTGTGTCACGTCGTTCCCTGACGCTACTATAGAGTATTTCACTTCGGTGTTGCGTTGTTGTCGTTTGTTTTCTTGTCAGCATCCTGGCTCTCTGCAACGGCCTTGACCCCGCTACGCACGAGTGCCCCACGTGGTTATCATAATGCATGCTTCGTCCTCTTCCTCTCATTGGCTGTGCTAAGTGCACCTACCTTACTACTTCATCGGCGCGGCCTGTGAGTCTGGCATCTCTTCCTACATGGCTGTGTGTGTACTCTTGATAATATAACTGTGCCACGTCGTTGCAAAAGGCTATTATAGAGTATTTCACTTTAGTGTTGCGTTGTTGTTATTAGTTTTCTTGTCAGCATCCTGGCTCTCTACAACGGCCTTGACCCCGCTACGTACGAGTGCCCCACATGGCTATCATAATGCACACTTCGTCCTCTGCCTCTCATTGGCTGTGCCAAGTGGAGGTAACTTACTACTTCATCGGCGCGGCCTGTGAGTCTGGCATCTCACTGCTAAGTGCACTTCCTACATTTTTGTGTACTCTTGATAATTTAACTGTGCCACGTCGTTCCCTGACGCTACTATAGAGTATTTCACTTCGGTGTTGCGTTGTTGTCGTTTGTTTTCTTGTCAGCATCCTGGCTCTCTGCAACGGCCTTGACCCCGCTACGCACGAGTGCCCCACGTGGCTATCATAATGCACGCTTCGTCCTCTGCCTCTCATTGGCTGTGCCAAGTGGACCTACCTTACTACTTCATCGGCGCGGCCTGTGAGTCTGGCATCTCACTGCTAAGTGCACTTCCTACATGGCTGTGTGAGTACTCTTGATAATTTAACTGTGCCACGTCGTTCCAAAAGTCTATTATAGAGTATTTCACTTTAGTGTTGCGTTGTTGTTATTAGTTTTCTTGTCAGCATCCTGGCTCTCTACAACGGCCTTGACCCCGCTACGTACGAGTGCCCCACATGGCTATCATAATGCACACTTCGTCCTCTGCCTCTCATTGGCTGTGCCAAGTGGAGGTAACTTACTACTTAATCGGCGCGGTCTGTGAGTCTGGCATCTCACTGCTAAGTGCGCTTCCTACATGGCTGTGTACTCTTGATAATTTAACTGTGCCACGTCGTTCCAAAAGGCTATTATAGACTATTTCACTTCGGTGTCGCGTTGTTGTCGTTAGTTTTCTTGTCAGCATCCTGGCTCTCTGCAACGGCCTTGACCCCGCTACGCACGAGTGCCCCACGTGGCTATCATAATGCACGCTTCGTCCTCTGCCTCTCATTGGCTGTGCCAAGTGGACCTACCTTACTACTTAATCGGCGCGGTCTGTGAGTCTGGCATCTCACTGCTTAGTGCACTTCCTACATGGCTGTGTGTGTACTTTTGATAATTTAACTGTGCCACGTCGTTGCAAAAGGCTATTATAGAGTATTTAACTTCGGTGTTGCGTTGTTGTCGTTAGTTTTCTTTTCAGCATCCTGGCCCTCTACAATGGCCTTGACCCCGCTACGCATGAGTGCCCCACGTGGCTATCATATTGCACGCTTCGTCCTCTGCCTCTCATTGGCTGTGTTAAGCGGACCTAACTTACTACTTCATCGGCGCGGCCTGTGAGTCTGGCATCTCACTGCTAAGTGCACTTCTTACATTTTTGTGTACTCTTGATAATTTAACTGTGCCACGTCGTTCCCTGACGCTACTATAGAGTATTTCACTTCGGTGTTGCGTTGTTGTCGTTTGTTTTCTTGTCAGCATCCTGGCTCTCTGCAACGGCCTTGACCCCGCTACGCACGAGTGCCCCACGTGACTAACATAAGGCTATTATAGAGTGTTTCACTTTGGTGTCGCGTTGTTGTCGTTAGTTTTCTTGTCAGCATCCTGGCCCTCTACAACGGCCTTGACACCGCTACGCACGATTGCCCCACGTGGCTATCATATTGCACGCTTCGTCCTCTTCCTCTCATTGGCTGTGCTAAGTGGACATAACTTGCTGCTTAATCGGCGCGGTGTGTGAGTCTGGCATCTCACTGCTAAGTGCGCTTCCTACATGGCTGTGTACTCTTGATAATTTAACTGTGCCACGTCGTTCCAAAAGGCTATTATAGACTATTTCACTTCGGTGTCGCGTTGTTGTCGTTAGTTTTCTTGTCAGCATCCTGGCCCTCTACAACGGCCTTGACCCCGCTACGCACGAGTGCCCCACGTGGCTATCATAATGCACGCTTCGTCCTCTGCCTCTCATTGGCTGTGCTAAGTGGACCTTACTTACTACTTCATCGGCGCGGCCTGTGAGTCTGGCATCTCACTGCTAAGTGCACTTCCTACATTTTTGTGTACTCTTGATAATTTAACTGTGCCACGTCGTTCCCTGACGCTACTATAGAGTATTTCACTTCGGTGTTGCGTTGTTGTCGTTTGTTTTCTTGTCAGCATCCAGGCTCTCTGCAACGGCCTTGACCCCGCTACGCACGAGTGCCCCACGTGGCTATCATAATGCACGCTTCGTCCTCTGCCTCTCATTGGCTGTGCCAAGTGGACCTACCTTACTACTTAATCGGCGCGGTCTGTGAGTCTGGCATCTCACTGCTAAGTGCACTTCCTACATGACTGTGTACTCTTGATAATTTAACTGGGCCACTTCGTTCTAAAAGGCTATTATAGAGTATTTAACTTCGGTGTTGCGTTGTTGTCGTTAGTTTTCTTGTCAGCATCCTGGCCCTCTACATCGGCCTTGACCCCGCAACGCATTAGTGCCCCACGTAGCTATCATACTGCACGCTTCGTCCTCTGTCTCTCATTGGCTGTGCTAAGTGGACCTAACTTACTACTTCATCGGCGCGGTCTGTGAGTCTGGCATCTCACTGCTCAGTGCACTTCCTACATGGCTGTGAACTCTTGATAATTTAACTGTGTCACGTCGTTCCCTGACGCTACTATAGAGTATTTCACTTCGGTGTTGCGTTGTTGTCGTTTGTTTTCTTGTCAGCATCCTGGCTCTCTGCAACGGCCTTGACCCCGCTACGCACGAGTGCCCCACGTGGTTATCATAATGCATGCTTCGTCCTCTTCCTCTCATTGGCTGTGCTAAGTGCACCTACCTTACTACTTCATCGGCGCGGCCTGTGAGTCTGGCATCTCACTGCTAAGTGCACTTCCTACATTTTTGTGTACTCTTGATAATTTAACTGTGCCACGTCGTTCCCTGACGCTACTATAGAGTATTTCACTTCGGTGTTGCGTTGTTGTCGTTTGTTTTCTTGTCAGCATCCTGGCTCTCTGCAACGGCCTTGACCCCGCTACGCACGAGTGCCCCACGTGACTATCATATTGCACGCTTCGTCCTCTTCCTCTCATTGGCTGTGCTAAGTGGACATAACTTGCTGCTTAATCGGCGCGGTCTGTGAGTCTGGCATCTCACTGCTAAGTGCACTTCCTACATGACTGTGTACTCTTGATAATTTAACTGGGCCACTTCGTTCTAAAAGGCTATTATAGAGTATTTAACTTCGGTGTTGCGTTGTTGTCGTTAGTTTTCTTGTCAGCATCCTGGCCCTCTACATCGGCCTTGAACCCGCCACGCATTAGTGCCCCACGTAGCTATCATACTGCACGCTTCGTCCTCTGTCTCTCATTGGCTGTGCTAAGTGGACCTAACTTACTACTTCATCGGCGCGGTCTGTGAGTCTGGCATCTCACTGCTCAGTGCACTTCCTACATGGCTGTGAACTCTTGATAATTTAACTGTGTCACGTCGTTCCCTGACGCTACTATAGAGTATTTCACTTCGGTGTTGCGTTGTTGTCGTTTGTTTTCTTGTCAGCATCCTGGCTCTCTGCAACGGCCTTGACCCCGCTACGCACGAGTGCCCCACGTGGTTATCATAATGCATGCTTCGTCCTCTTCCTCTCATTGGCTGTGCTAAGTGCACCTACCTTACTACTTCATCGGCGCGGCCTGTGAGTCTGGCATCTCTTCCTACATGGCTGTGTGTGTACTCTTGATAATTTAACTGTGCCACGTCGTTGCAAAAGGCTATTATAGACTATTTCACTTCGGTGTCGCGTTGTTGTCGTTATTTTTCTTGTCAGCATCCTGGCCCTCTACAACGGCCTTGACCCCGCTACGCACGAGTGCCCCACGTGGCTATCATAATGCACGCTTCGTCCTCTGCCTCTCATTGGCTGTGCTAAGTGGACCTTACTTACTACTTCATCGGCGCGGCCTGTGAGTCTGGCATCTCACTGCTAAGTGCACTTCCTACATTTTTGTGTACTCTTGATAATTTAACTGTGCCACGTCGTTCCCTGACGCTACTAAAGAGTATTTCACTTCGGTGTTGCGTTGTTGTCGTTTGTTTTCTTGTCAGCATCCTGGCTCTCTGCAACGGCCTTGACCCCGCTACGCACGAGTGCCCCACGTGGCTATCATAATGCACGCTTCGTCCTCTGCCTCTCATTGGCTGTGCCAAGTGGACCTACCTTACTACTTAATCGGCGCGGTCTGTGAGTCTGGCATCTCACTGCTTAGTGCACTTCCTACATGGCTGTGTGTGTACTTTTGATAATTTAACTGTGCCACGTCGTTGCAAAAGGCTATTATAGAGTATTTAACTTCGGTGTTGCGTTGTTGTCGTTAGTTTTCTTTTCAGCATCCTGGCCCTCTACAATGGCCTTGACCCCGCTACGCATGAGTGCCCCACGTGGCTATCATATTGCACGCTTCGTCCTCTGCCTCTCATTGGCTGTGTTAAGCAGACCTAACTTACTACTTCATCGGCGCGGCCTGTGAGTCTGGCATCTCACTGCTAAGTGCACTTCCTACATTTTTGTGTATTCTTGATAATTTAACTGTGCCACGTCGTTCCCTGACGCTACTATAGAGTATTTCACTTCGGTGTTGCGTTGTTGTCGTTTGTTTTCTTGTCAGCATCCTGGCTCTCTGCAACGGCCTTGACCCCGCTACGCACGAGTGCCCCACGTGGCTATCATAAGGCTATTATAGAGTGTTTCACTTTAGTGTCGCGTTGTTGTCGTTAGTTTTCTTGTCAGCATCCTGGCCCTCTACAACGGCCTTGACACCGCTACGCACGAGTGCCCCTCGTGGCTATCATATTGCACGCTTCGTCCTCTTCCTCTCATTGGCTGTGCTAAGTGGACATAACTTGCTGCTTAATCGGCGCGGTCTGTGAGTCTGGCATCTCACTGCTAAGTGCACTTCCTACATGACTGTGTACTCTTGATAATTTAACTGGGCCACTTCGTTCTAAAAGGCTATTATAGAGTAT
Organism: Alitta virens; assembly: GCA_932294295.1. Taxonomy (NCBI): domain Eukaryota; kingdom Metazoa; phylum Annelida; class Polychaeta; order Phyllodocida; family Nereididae; genus Alitta; species Alitta virens. Next base: position 28,095,939 of record OW028574.1, on the reverse strand, counting down.
TTAACTTCGGTGTTGCGTTGTTGTCGTTAGTTTTCTTGTCAGCATCCTGGCTCTCTACATCGGCCTTGACCCCGCAACGCATTAGTGCCCCACGTAGCTATCATACTGCACGCTTCGTCCTCTGTCTCTCATTGGCTGTGCTAAGTGGACCTAACTTACTACTTCATCGGCGCGGTCTGTGAGTCTGGCATCTCACTGCTCAGTGCACTTCCTACATGGCTGTGAACTCTTGATAATTTAACTGTGTCACGTCGTTCCCTGACGCTACTATAGAGTATTTCACTTCGGTGTTGCGTTGTTGTCGTTTGTTTTCTTGTCAGCATCCTGGCTCTCTGCAACGGCCTTGACCCCGCTACGCACGAGTGCCCCACGTGGTTATCATAATGCATGCTTCGTCCTCTTCCTCTCATTGGCTGTGCTAAGTGCACCTACCTTACTACTTTATCGGCGCGGCCTGTGAGTCTGGCATCTCTTCCTACATGGCTGTGTGTGTACTCTTGATAATATAACTGTGCCACGTCGTTGCAAAAGGCTATTATAGAGTATTTAACTTCGGTGTTGCGTTGTTGTCGTTAGTTTTCTTTTCAGCATCCTGGCCCTCTACAATGGCCTTGACCCCGCTACGCATGAGTGCCCCACGTGGCTATCATATTGCACGCTTCGTCCTCTGCCTCTCATTGGCTGTGTTAAGCGGACCTAACTTACTACTTCATCGGCGCGGCCTGTGAGTCTGGCATCTCACTGCTAAGTGCACTTCCTACATTTTTGTGTACTCTTGATAATTTAACTGTGCCACGTCGTTCCCTGACGCTACTATAGAGTATTTCACTTCGGTGTTGCGTTGTTGTCGTTAGTTTTCTTGTCAGCATCCTGGCCCTCTACATCGGCCTTGACCCCGCAACGCATTAGTGCCCCACGTAGCTATCATACTGCACGCTTCGTCCTCTGTCTCTCATTGGCTGTGCTAAGTGGACCTAACTTACTACTTCATCGGCGCGGTCTGTGAGTCTGGCATCTCACTGCTCAGTGCACTTCCTACATGGCTGTGAACTCTTGATAATTTAACTGTGTCACGTCGTTCCCTGACGCTACTATAGAGTATTTCACTTCGGTGTTGCGTTGTTGTCGTTTGTTTTCTTGTCAGCATCCTGGCTCTCTGCAACGGCCTTGACCCCGCTACGCACGAGTGCCCCACGTGGTTATCATAATGCATGCTTCGTCCTCTTCCTCTCATTGGCTGTGCTAAGTGCACCTACCTTACTACTTCATCGGCGCGGCCTGTGAGTCTGGCATCTCACTGCTAAGTGCACTTCCTACATGGCTGTGTGTGTACTCTTGATAATTTAACTGTGCCACGTCGTTCCAAAAGGCTATTATAGAGTATTTAACTTCGGTGTTGCGTTGTTGTCGTTAGTTTTCTTGTCAGCATCCTGGCCCTCTACAATGGCCTTGACCCCGCTACGCACGAGTGCCCCACGTGGCTATCATAATGCACACTTCGTCTTCTGCCTCTTATTGGCTGTGCTAAGTGGACCGAACTTACTACTTAATTGGCGCGGTCTGTGGGTCTGGCATCTCACTGCTAAATGCACTTCCTACATGGCTGTGTACTCTTGATGATTTAACTGTGCCACGTCATTCTATAAGGCTATTATAGAGTATTTCACTTTAGTGTTGCGTTGTTGTCGTTGGTTTTCTTGTCAGCATCCTGGCCCTCTACAATGGCCTTGACCCCGCTACGCACGAGTGCCCCACGTGACTAACATAAGGCTATTATAGAGTGTTTCACTTTGGTGTCGCGTTGTTGTCGTTAGTTTTCTTGTCAGCATCCTGGCCCTCTACAACGGCCTTGACACCGCTACGCATGATTGCCCCACGTGGCTATCATATTGCACGCTTCGTCCTCTTCCTCTCATTGGCTGTGCTAAGTGGACATAACTTGCTGCTTAATCGGCGCGGTGTGTGAGTCTGGCATCTCACTGCTAAGTGCACTTCCTACATGGCTGTGTACTCTTGATAATTTAACTGTGCCACTTCGTTCCAAAAGGCTATTATAGAGTATTTAACTTCGGTGTTGCGTTGTTGTCGTTAGTTTTCTTGTCAGCATCCTGGCCCTCTACAACGGCCTTGACCCCGCAACGCACGAGTGCCGCACGTAGCTATCATAATGCACGCTTCGTCCTCTGCCTCTCATTGGCTGTGCTAAGTGGACCTTACTTACTACTTCATTGGCGCGGCCTGTGAGTCTGGCATCTCACTGCTAAGTGCACTTCCTACATTTTTGTGTACTCTTGATAATTTAACTGTGCCACGTCGTTCCCTGACGCTACTATAGAGTATTTCACTTCGGTGTTGCGTTGTTGTCGTTTGTTTTCTTGTCAGCATCCTGGCTCTCTGCAACGGCCTTGACCCCGCTACGCACGAGTGCCCCACGTGGCTATCATAATGCACGCTTTGTCCTCTGCCTCTCATTGGCTGTGCCAAGTGGACCTACCTTACTACTTAATCGGCGCGGTCTGTGAGTCTGGCATCTCTTCCTACATGGCTGTGTGTGTACTCTTGATAATATAACTGTGCCACGTCGTTGCAAAAGGCTATTATAGAGTATTTAACTTCGGTGTTGCGTTGTTGTCGTTAGTTTTCTTTTCAGCACCCTGGCCCTCTACAATGGCCTTGACCCCACTACGCATGAGTGCCCCACGTGGCTATCATATTGCACGCTTCGTCCTCTTCCTCTCATTGGCTGTGTTAAGCGGACCTAACTTACTACTTCATCGGCGCGGCCTGTGAGTCTGGCATCTCACTGCTAAGTGCACTTCCTACATGGCTTTGTGTACTCTTGATAATTTAACTGTGCCACGTCGTTCCCTGACGCTACTATAGAGTATTTCACTTCGGTGTTGCGTTGTTGTCGTTTGTTTTCTTGTCAGCATCCTGGCTCTCTGCAACGGCCTTGACCCCGCTACGCACGAGTGCCCCACGTGGCTATCATAATGCACGCTTCGTCCTCTGCCTCTCATTGGCTGTGCCAAGTGGACCTACCTTACTACTTAATCGGCGCGGTCTGTGAGTCTGGCATCTCTTCCTACATGGCTGTGTGTGTACTCTTGATAATATAACTGTGCCACGACGTTGCAAAAGGCTATTATAGAGTATTTAACTTCGGTGTTGCGTTGTTGTCGTTAGTTTTCTTTTCAGCATCCTGGCCCTCTACAATGGCCTTGACCCCGCTACGCATGAGTGCCCCACGTGGCTATCATATTGCACGCTTCGTCTTCTTCCTCTCATTGGCTGTGTTAAGCGGACCTAACTTACTACTTCATCGGCGCAGCCTGTGAGTCTGGCATCTCACTGCTAAGTGCACTTCCTACATTTTTGTGTACTCTTGATAATTTAACTGCGCCACGTCGTTCCCAGACGCTACTATAGAGTATTTCACTTCGGTGTTGCGTTGTTGTCGTTTGTTTTCTTGTCAGCATCCTGGCTCTCTGCAACGGCCTTGACCCCGCTACGCACGAGTGCCCCACGTGGTTATCATAATGCATGCTTCGTCCTCTTCCTCTCATTGGCTGTGCTAAGTGCACCTACCTTACTACTTCATCGGCGCGGCCTGTGAGTCTGGCATCTCACTGCTAAGTGCACTTCCTACATGGCTGTGTGTGTACTCTTGATAATTTAACTGTGCCACGTCGTTCCAAAAGGCTATTATAGAGTATTTAACTTCGGTGTTGCGTTGTTGTCGTTAGTTTTCTTGTCAGCATCCTGGCCCTCTACAATGGCCTTGACCCCGCTACGCACGAGTGCCCCACGTGGCTATCATAATGCACACTTCGTCTTCTGCCTCTTATTGGCTGTGCTAAGTGGACCGAACTTACTACTTAATTGGCGCGGTCTGTGGGTCTGGCATCTCACTGCTAAATGCACTTCCTACATGGCTGTGTACTCTTGATGATTTAACTGTGCCACGTCATTCTATAAGGCTATTATAGAGTATTTCACTTTAGTGTTGCGTTGTTGTCGTTGGTTTTCTTGTCAGCATCCTGGCCCTCTACAATGGCCTTGACCCCGCTACGCACGAGTGCCCCACGTGACTAACATAAGGCTATTATAGAGTGTTTCACTTTGGTGTCGCGTTGTTGTCGTTAGTTTTCTTGTCAGCATCCTGGCCCTCTACAACGGCCTTGACACCGCTACGCATGATTGCCCCACGTGGCTATCATATTGCACGCTTCGTCCTCTTCCTCTCATTGGCTGTGCTAAGTGGACATAACTTGCTGCTTAATCGGCGCGGTGTGTGAGTCTGGCATCTCACTGCTAAGTGCACTTCCTACATGGCTGTGTACTCTTGATAATTTAACTGTGCCACTTCGTTCCAAAAGGCTATTATAGAGTATTTAGTTTTCTTGTCAGCATCCTGGCCCTCTACAACGGCCTTCACCCCGCAACGCACGAGTGCCGCACGTAGCTATCATAATGCACGCTTCGTCCTCTGCCTCTCATTGGCTGTGCTAAGTGGACCTTACTTACTACTTCATTGGCACGGCCTGTGAGTCTGGCATCTCACTGCTAAGTGCACTTCCTACATTTTTGTGTACTCTTGATAATTTAACTGTGCCACGTCGTTCCCTGACGCTACTGTAGAGTATTTCACTTCGGTGTTGCGTTGTTGTCGTTTGTTTTCTTGTCAGCATCCTGGCTCTCTGCAACGGCCTTGACCCCGCTACGCACGAGTGCCCCACGTGGCTATCATAATGCACGCTTCGTCCTCTGCCTCTCATTGGCTGTGCCAAGTGGACCTACCTTACTACTTAATCGGCGCGGTCTGTGAGTCTGGCATCTCTTCCTACATGGCTGTGTGTGTACTCTTGATAATATAACTGTGCCACGTCGTTGCAAAAGGCTATTATAGAGTATTTAACTTCGGTGTTGCGTTGTTGTCGTTAGTTTTCTTTTCAGCATCCTGGCCCTCTACAATGGCCTTGACCCCGCTACGCATGAGTGCCCCACGTGGCTATCATATTGCACGCTTCGTCCTCTTCCTCTCATTGGCTGTGTTAAGCGGACCTAACTTACTACTTCATCGGCGCGGCCTGTGAGTCTGGCATCTCACTGCTAAGTGCACTTCCTACATGGCTTTGTGTACTCTTGATAATTTAACTGTGCCACGTCGTTCCCTGACGCTACTATAGAGTATTTAACTTCGGTGTTGCGTTGTTGTTGTTAGTTTTCTTGTCAGCATCCTGGCCCTCTACAACGGCCTTGACCCCGCTACGCACGAGTGCCCCACGTGGCTATCATAATGCACACTTCGTCCTCTGCCTCTTATTGGCTGTGCTAAGTGGACCGAACTTACTACTTAATTGGCGCGGTCTGTGGGTCTGGCATCTCACTGCTAAATGCACTTCCTACATGGCTGTGTACTCTTGATGATTTAACTGTGCCACGTCATTCTATAAGGCTATTATAGAGTATTTCACTTTAGTGTTGCGTTGTTGTCGTTGGTTTTCTTGTCAGCATCCTGGCCCTCTACAATGGCCTTGACCCCGCTACGCACGAGTGCCCCACGTGACTAACATAAGGCTATTATAGAGTGTTTCACTTTGGTGTCGCGTTGTTGTCGTTAGTTTTCTTGTCAGCATCCTGGCCCTCTACAACGGCCTTGACACCGCTACGCATGATTGCCCCACGTGGCTATCATATTGCACGCTTCGTCCTCTTCCTCTCATTGGCTGTGCTAAGTGGACATAACTTGCTGCTTAATCGGCGCGGTGTGTGAGTCTGGCATCTCACTGCTAAGTGCACTTCCTACATGGCTGTGTACTCTTGATAATTTAACTGTGCCACTTCGTTCCAAAAGGCTATTATAGAGTATTTAACTTCGGTGTTGCGTTGTTGTCGTTAGTTTTCTTGTCAGCATCCTGGCCCTCTACAACGGCCTTGACCCCGCAACGCACGAGTGCCGCACGTAGCTATCATAATGCACGCTTCGTCCTCTGCCTCTCATTGGCTGTGCTAAGTGGACCTTACTTACTACTTCATTGGCGCGGCCTGTGAGTCTGGCATCTCACTGCTAAGTGCACTTCCTACATTTTTGTGTACTCTTGATAATTTAACTGTGCCACGTCGTTCCCTGACGCTACTATAGAGTATTTCACTTCGGTGTTGCGTTGTTGTCGTTTGTTTTCTTGTCAGCATCCTGGCTCTCTGCAACGGCCTTGACCCCGCTACGCACGAGTGCCCCACGTGGCTATCATAATGCACGCTTTGTCCTCTGCTTCTCATTGGCTGTGCCAAGTGGACCTACCTTACTACTTAATCGGCGCGGTCTGTGAGTCTGGCATCTCTTCCTACATGGCTGTGTGTGTACTCTTGATAATATAACTGTGCCACGTCGTTGCAAAAGGCTATTATAGAGTATTTAACTTCGGTGTTGCGTTGTTGTCGTTAGTTTTCTTTTCAGCACCCTGGCCCTCTACAATGGCCTTGACCCCACTACGCATGAGTGCCCCACGTGGCTATCATATTGCACGCTTCGTCCTCTTCCTCTCATTGGCTGTGTTAAGCGGACCTAACTTACTACTTCATCGGCGCGGCCTGTGAGTCTGGCATCTCACTGCTAAGTGCACTTCCTACATGGCTATGTGTACTCTTGATAATTTAACTGTGCCACGTCGTTCCCTGACGCTACTATAGAGTATTTCACTTCGGTGTTGCGTTGTTGTCGTTTGTTTTCTTGTCAGCATCCTGGCTCTCTGCAACGGCCTTGACCCCGCTACGCACGAGTGCCCCACGTGGCTATCATAATGCACGCTTCGTCCTCTGCCTCTCATTGGCTGTGCCAAGTGGACCTACCTTACTACTTAATCGGCGCGGTCTGTGAGTCTGGCATCTCTTCCTACATGGCTGTGTGTGTACTCTTGATAATATAACTGTGCCACGACGTTGCAAAAGGCTATTATAGAGTATTTAACTTCGGTGTTGCGTTGTTGTCGTTAGTTTTCTTTTCAGCATCCTGGCCCTCTACAATGGCCTTGACCCCGCTACGCATGAGTGCCCCACGTGGCTATCATATTGCACGCTTCGTCCTCTTCCTCTCATTGGCTGTGTTAAGCGGACCTAACTTACTACTTCATCGGCGCAGCCTGTGAGTCTGGCATCTCACTGCTAAGTGCACTTCCTACATTTTTGTGTACTCTTGATAATTTAACTGCGCCACGTCGTTCCCAGACGCTACTATAGAGTATTTCACTTCGGTGTTGCGTTGTTGTCGTTAGTTTTCTTGTCAGCATCCTGGCCCTCTGCAACGGCCTTGACCCCGCTACGCACGAGTGCCCCACGTGGCTATCATAATGCACGCTTCGTCCTCTGCCTCTCATTGGCTGTGCCAAGTGGACCTACCTTACTACTTCATCGGCGCGGCCTGTGAGTCTGGCATCTCACTGCCAAGTGCACTTCCTACATGGCTGTGTGTGTACTCTTGATAATTTAACTGTGCCACGTCGTTCCAAAAGGCTATTATAGAGTATTTCACTTTAGTGTTGCGTTGTTGTTATTAGTTTTCTTGTCAGCATCCTGGCTCTCTACAATGGCCTTGACCCCGCTACGCACGAGTGCCCCACGTGGCTATCATAATGCACACTTCGTCCTCTGCCTCTCATTGGCTGTGCCAAGTGGAGGTAACTTACTACTTAATCGGCGCGGTCTGTGAGTCTGGCATCTCACTGCTAAGTGCGCTTCCTACATGGCTGTGTACTCTTGATAATTTAACTGTGCCACGTCGTTCCAAAAGGCTATTATAGACTATTTCACTTCGGTGTCGCGTTGTTGTCTATAGTTTTCTTGTCAGCATCCTGGCTCTCTGCAACGGCCTTGACCCCGCTACGCACGAGTGCCCCACGTGGCTATCATAATGCACGCTTCGTCCTCTGCCTCTCATTGGCTGTGCCAAGTGGACCTACCTTACTACTTAATCGGCGCGGTCTGTGAGTCTGGCATCTCACTGCTTAGTGCACTTCCTACATGGCTGTGTGTGTACTTTTGATAATTTAACTGTGCCACGTCGTTGCAAAAGGCTATAATAGAGTATTTAACTTCGGTGTTGCGTTGTTGTCGTTAGTTTTCTTTTCAGCATCCTGGCCCTCTACAATGGCCTTGACCCCGCTACGCATGAGTGCCCCAAGTGGCTATCATATTGCACGCTTCGTCCTCTGCCTCTCATTGGCTGTGTTAAGCGGACCTAACTTACTACTTCATCGGCGCGGCCTGTGAGTCTGGCATCTCACTGCGAAGTGCACTTCCTACATTTTTGTGTACTCTTGATAATTTAACTGTGCCACGTCGTTCCCTGACGCTACTATAGAGTATTTCACTTCGGTGTTGCGTTGTTGTCGTTTGTTTTCTTGTCAGCATCCTGGCTCTCTGCAACGGCCTTGACCCCGCTACGCACGAGTGCCCCACGTGGCTATCATAATGCACGCTTCGTCCTCTGCCTCTCATTGGCTGTGCCAAGTGGACCTACCTTACTACTTAATCGGCACGGTCTGTGAGTCTGGCATCTCACTGCTTAGTGCACTTCCTACATGGCTGTGTACTCTTGATAATTTAACTGTGCCACGTCATTCTATAAGGCTATTATAGAGTATTTCACTTTAGTGTTGCGTTGTTGTCGTTGGTTTTCTTGTCAGCATCCTGGCCCTCTACAACGGCCTTGACCCCGCTACGCACGAGTGCCCCACGTGACTAACATAAGGCTATTATAGAGTGTTTCACTTTAGTGTCGCGTTGTTGTCGTTAGTTTTCTTGTCAGCATCCTGGCCCTCTACAACGGCCTTGACCCCGCTACGCACGAGTGCCCCACGTGACTAACATAAGGCTATTATAGAGTGTTTCACTTTGGTGTCGCGTTGTTGTCGTTAGTTTTCTTGTCAGCATCCTGGCCCTCTACAACGGCCTTGACACCGCTACGCACGATTGCCCCACGTGGCTATCATATTGCACGCTTTGTCCTCTTCCTCTCATTGGCTGTGCTAAGTGGACATAACTTGCTGCTTAATCGGCGCGGTGTGTGAGTCTAGCATCTCACTGCTAAGTGCACTTCCTACATGGCTGTGTACTCATGATAATTTCACTGTGCCACTTCGTTCCAAAAGGCTATTATAGAGTATTTAACTTCGGTGTTGCGTTGTTGTCGTTAGTTTTCTTGTCAGCATCCTGGCCCTCTCCAACGGCCTTGACCCCGCTACGCACGAGTGCCCCACGTGGCTATCATAATGCACGCTTCGTCCTCTGCCTCTCATTGGCTGTGCTAAGTGGACCTTACTTACTACTTCATCGGCGCGGCCTGTGAGTCTGGCATCTCACTGCTAAGTGCACTTCCTACATTTTTGTGTACTCTTGATAATTTAACTGTGCCACGTCGTTCCCTGACGCTACTATAGAGTATTTCACTTCGGTGTTGCGTTGTTGTCGTTTGTTTTCTTGTCAGCATCCTGGCTCTCTGCAACGGCCTTGACCCCGCTACGCACGAGTGCCCCACGTGGCTATCATAATGCACGCTTCGTCCTCTGCCTCTCATTGGCTGTGCCAAGTGGACCTACCTTACTACTTCATCGGCGCGGCCTGTGAGTCTGGCATCTCACTGCTAAGTGCAATTCCTACATGGCTGTGTGTGTACTCTTGATAATTTAACTGTGCCACGTCGTTCCAAAAAGGCTATTATAGAGTATTTCACTTTAGTGTTGCGTTGTTGTTATTAGTTTTCTTGTCAGCATCCTGGCTCTCTGCAACGGCCTTGACCCGGCTACGCACGAGTGCCCCACGTGGCTATCATAATGCACGCTTCGTCCTCTGCCTCTGATTGGCTGTGCCAAGTGGACCTACCTTACTACTTAATCGGCGCGGTCTGTGAGTCTGGCATCTCACTCCTAAGTGCACTTCCTACATGACTGTGTACTCTTGATAATTTAACTGGGCCACTTCGTTCTAAAAGGCTATTATAGAGTATTTAACTTCGGTGTTGCGTTGTTGTCGTTTGTTTTCTTGTCAGCATCCTGGCCCTCTACAACGACCTTGACACCGCTACGCACGAGTGCCCCTCGTGGCTATCATATTGCACGCTTCGTCCTCTTCCTCTCATTGGCTGTGCTAAGTGGACATAACATGCTGCTTAATCGGCGCGGTCTGTGAGTCTGGCATCTCACTCCTAAGTGCACTTCCTACATGACTGTGTACTCTTGATAATTTAACTGAGCCACTTCGTTCTAAAAGGCTATTATAGAGTATTTAACTTCGGTGTTGTGTTGTTGTCGTTTGTTTTCTTGTCAGCATCCTGGCCCTCTACATCGGCCTTGACCCCGCAACGCAAGAGTGCCCCACGTAGCTATCATACTGCACGCTTCGTCCTCTGTCTCTCATTGGCTGTGCTAAGTGGACCTAACTTACTACTTCATCGGCGCGGTCTCTGAGTCTGGCATCTCACTGCTAAGTGCACTTCCTACATGGCTGTGTACTCTTGATAATTTAACTGTGTCACGTCGTTCCCTGACGCTACTATAGAGTATTTCACTTCGGTGTTGCGTTGTTGTCGTTTGTTTTCTTGTCAGCATCCTGGCTCTCTGCAACGGCCTTGACCCCGCTACGCACGAGTGCCCCACCTGGTTATCATAATGCATGCTTCGTCCTCTTCCTCTCATTGGCTGTGCTAAGTGCACCTACCTTACTACTTCATCGGCGCGGCCTGTGAGTCTGGCATCTCACTGCTAAGTGCACTTCCTACATGGCTGTGTGTGTACTCCTGATGATTTAACTGTGCCACGTCATTCCATAAGGCTATTATAGAGTATTTCACTTTAGTGTTGCGTTGTTGTCGTTGGTTTTCTTGTCAGCATCCTGGCCCTCTACAACGGCCTTGACCCCGCTACGCACGAGTGCCCCACGTGACTAACATAAGGCTATTATAGAGTGTTTCACTTTGGTGTCGCGTTGTTGTCGTAAGTTTTCTTGTCAGCATCCTGGCCCTCTACAACGGCCTTGACACCGCTACGCACGATTGCCCCATGTGGCTATCATATTGCACGCTTCGTCCTCTTCCTCTCATTGGCTGTGCTAAGTGGACATAACTTGCTGCTTAATCGGCGCGGTGTGTGAGTCTGGCATCTCACTGCTAAGTGCACTTCCTACATGGCTGTGTACTCTTGATAATTTCACTGTGCCACTTCGTTCCAAAAGGCTATTATAGAGTATTTAACTTCGGTGTTGCGTTGTTGTCGTTAGTTTTCTTGTCAGCATCCTGGCCCTCTCCAACGGCCTTGACCCCGCTACGCACGAGTGCCCCACGTGGCTATCATAATGCACGCTTCGTCCTCTGCCTCTCATTGGCTGTGCTAAGTGGACCTTACTTACTACTTCATCGGCGCGGCCTGTGAGTCTGGCATCTCACTGCTAAGTGCACTTCCTACATTTTTGTGTACTCTTGATAATTTAACTGTGCCACGTCGTTCCCTGACGCTACTATAGAGTATTTCACTTCGGTGTTGCGTTGTTGTCGTTTGTTTTCTTGTCAGCATCCTGGCTCTCTGCAACGGCCTTGACCCCGCTACGCACGAGTGCCCCACGTGGCTATCATAATGCACGCTTCGTCCTCTGCCTCTCATTGGCTGTGCCAAGTGGACCTAACTTACTACTTAATCGGCGCGGTCTGTGAGTCTGGCATCTCTTCCTACATGGCTGTGTGTGTACTCTTGATAATATAACTGTGCCACGTCGTTGCAAAAGGCTATTATAGAGTATTTAACTTCGGTGTTGCGTTGTTGTCGTTAGTTTTCTTTTCAGCATCCTGGCCCTCTACAATGGCCTTGACCCCGCTACGCATGAGTGCCCCACGTGGCTATCATATTGCACGCTTCGTCCTCTTCCTCTCATTGGCTGTGTTAAGCGGACCTAACTTACTACTTCATCGGCGCGGCCTGTGAGTCTGGCATCTCACTGCTAAGTGCACTTCCTACATTTTTGTGTACTCTTGATAATTTAACTGTGCCACGTCGTTCCCTGACGCTACTATAGAGTATTTCACTTCGGTGTTGCGTTGTTGTCGTTAGTTTTCTTGTCAGCATCCTGGCCCTCTGCAACGGCCTTGACCCCGCTACGCACGAGTGCCCCACCTGGCTATCATAATGCACGCTTCGTCCTCTGCCTCTCATTGGCTGTGCCAAGTGGACCTACCTTACTACTTCATCGGCGCGGCCTGTGAGTCTGGCATCTCACTGCCAAGTGCACTTCCTACATGGCTGTGTGTGTACTCTTGATAATTTAACTGTGCCACGTCGTTCCAAAAGGCTATTATAGAGTATTTCACTTTAGTGTTGCGTTGTTGTTATTAGTTTTCTTGTCAGCATCCTGGCTCTCTACAACGGCCTTGACCCCGCTACGCACGAGTGCCCCACGTGGCTATCATAATGCACACTTCGTCCTCTGCCTCTCATTGGCTGTGCCAAGTGGAGGTAACTTACTACTTAATCGGCGCGGTCTGTGAGTCTGGCATCTCACTGCTAAGTGCGCTTCCTACATGGCTGTGTACTCTTGATAATTTAACTGTGCCACGTCGTTCCAAAAGGCTATTATAGACTATTTCACTTCGGTGTCGCGTTGTTGTCTTTAGTTTTCTTGTCAGCATCCTGGCCCTCTGCAACGGCCTTGACCCCGCTACGCACGAGTGCCCCACGTGGCTATCATAATGCACGCTTCGTCCTCTGCCTCTCATTGGCTGTGCCAAGTGGACCTACCTTACTACTTAATCAGCGCGGTCTGTGAGTCTGGCATCTCACTGCTTAGTGCACTTCCTACATGGCTGTGTGTGTACTTTTGATAATTTAACTGTGCCACGTCGTTGCAAAAGGCTATAATAGAGTATTTAACTTCGGTGTTGCGTTGTTGTCGTTAGTTTTCTTTTCAGCATCCTGGCCCACTACAATGGCCTTGACCCCGCTACGCATGAGTGCCCCACGTGGCTATCATATTGCACGCTTCGTCCTCTGCCTCTCATTGGCTGTGTTAAGCGGACCTAACTTACTACTTCATCGGCGCGGCCTGTGAGTCTGGCATCTCACTGCTAAGTGCACTTCCTACATTTTTGTGTACTCTTGATAATTTAACTGTGCCACGTCGTTCCCTGACGCTACTATAGAGTATTTCACTTCGGTGTTGCGTTGTTGTCGTTTGTTTTCTTGTCAGCATCCTGGCTCTCTGCAACGGCCTTGACCCCGCTACGCACGAGTGCCCCACGTGGCTATCATAATGCACGCTTCGTCCTCTGCCTCTCATTGGCTGTGCCAAGTGGACCTACCTTACTACTTAATCGGCACGTTCTGTGAGTCTGGCATCTCACTGCTTAGTGCACTTCCTACATGGCTGTGTACTCTTGATAATTTAACTGTGCCACGTCATTCCATAAGGCTATTATAGAGTATTTCACTTTAGTGTTGCGTTGTTGTCGTTGGTTTTCTTGTCAGCATCCTGGCCCTCTACAACGGCCTTGACCCCGCTACGCACGAGTGCCCCACGTGACTAACATAAGGCTATTATAGAGTGTTTCACTTTAGTGTCGCGTTGTTGTCGTTAGTTTTCTTGTCAGCATCCTGGCCCTCTACAACGGCCTTGACCCCGCTACGCACGAGTGCCCCACGTGACTAACATAAGGCTATTATAGAGTGTTTCACTTTGGTGTCGCGTTGTTGTCGTTAGTTTTCTTGTCAGCATCCTGGCCCTCTACAACGGCCTTGACACCGCTACGCACGATTGCCCCACGTGGCTATCATATTGCACGCTTTGTCCTCTTCCTCTCATTGGCTGTGCTAAGTGGAAATAACTTGCTGCTTAATCGGTGCAGTGTGTGAGTCTGGCATCTCACTGCTAAGTGCACTTCCTACATGGCTGTGTACTCTTGATAATTTAACTGTGCCACTTCGTTCCAAAAGGCTATTATAGAGTATTTAACTTCGGTGTTGCGTTGTTGTCGTTAGTTTTCTTGTCAGCATCCTGGCCCTCTCCAACAGCCTTGACCCCGCTACGCGTGAGTGCCCCACGTGGCTATCATATTGCACGCTTCGTCCTCTGCCTCTCATTGGCTGTGTTAAGCGGACCTAACTTACTACATCATCGGCGCGGCCTGTGAGTCTGGCATCTCACTGCTAAGTGCACTTCCTACATGGCTTTGTGTACTCTTGATAATTTAACTGTGCCACGTCGTTCCCTGATGCTACTATAGAGTATTTCACTTCGGTGTTGCGTTGTTGTCGTTTGTTTTCTTGTCAGCATCCTGGCTCTCTGCAACGGCCTTGACCCCGCTACGCACGAGTGCCCCACGTGGCTATCATAATGCACGCTTCGTCCTCTGCCTCTCATTGGCTGTGCCAAGTGGACCTACCTTACTACTTCATCGGCGCGGCCTGTGAGTCTGGCATCTCACTGCTAAGTGCACTTCCTACATGGCTGTGTGTGTACTCTTGATAATTTAACTGTGCCACGTCGTTTCAAAAAGGCTATTATAGAGTATTTCACTTTAGTGTTGCGTTGTTGTTATTAGTTTTCATGTCAGCATCCTGGCTCTCTGCAACGGCCTTGACCCGGCTACGCACGAGTGCCCCACGTGGCTATCATAATGCACGCTTCGTCCTCTGCCTCTGATTGGCTGTGCCAAGTGGACCTACCTTACTACTTAATCGGCGCGGTCTGTGAGTCTGGCATCTCACTCCTAAGTGCACTTCCTACATGACTGTGTACTCTTGATAATTTAACTGGGCCACTTCGTTCTAAAAGGCTATTATAGAGTATTTAACTTCGGTGTTGCGTTGTTGTCGTTTGTTTTCTTGTCAGCATCCTGGCCCTCTACAACGGCCTTGACACCGCTACGCACGAGTGCCCCTCGTGGCTATCATATTGCACGCTTCGTCCTCTTCCTCTCATTGGCTGTGCTAAGTGGACATAACATGCTGCTTAATCGGCGCGGTCTGTGAGTCTGGCATCTCACTCCTAAGTGCACTTCCTACATGACTGTGTACTCTTGATAATTTAACTGAGCCACTTCGTTCTAAAAGGCTATTATAGAGTATTTAACTTCGGTGTTGTGTTGTTGTCGTTTGTTTTCTTGTCAGCATCCTGGCCCTCTACATCAGCCTTGACCCCGCAACGCAAGAGTGCCCCACGTAGCTATCATACTGCACGCTTCGTCCTCTGTCTCTCATTGGCTGTGCTAAGTGGACCTAACTTACTACTTCATCGGCGCGGTCTCTGAGTCTGGCATCTCACTGCTAAGTGCACTTCCTACATGGCTGTGTACTCTTGATAATTTAACTGTGTCACGTCGTTCCCTGACGCTACTATAGAGTATTTCACTTCGGTGTTGCGTTGTTGTCGTTTGTTTTCTTGTCAGCATCCTGGCTCTCTGCAACGGCCTTGACCCCGCTACGCACGAGTGCCCCACCTGGTTATCATAATGCATGCTTCGTCCTCTTCCTCTCATTGGCTGTGCTAAGTGCACCTACCTTACTACTTCATCGGCGCGGCCTGTGAGTCTGGCATCTCACTGCTAAGTGCACTTCCTACATGGCTGTGTGTGTACTCTTGATGATTTAACTGTGCCACGTCATTCCATAAGGCTATTATAGAGTATTTCACTTTAGTGTTGCGTTGTTGTCGTTGGTTTTCTTGTCAGCATCCTGGCCCTCTACAACGGCCTTGACCCCGCTACGCACGAGTGCCCCACGTGACTAACATAAGGCTATTATAGAGTGTTTCACTTTGGTGTCGCGTTGTTGTCGTAAGTTTTCTTGTCAGCATCCTGGCCCTCTACAACGGCCTTGACACCGCTACGCACGATTGCCCCACGTGGCTATCATATTGCACGCTTCGTCCTCTTCCTCTCATTGGCTGTGCTAAGTGGACATAACTTGCTGCTTAATCGGCGCGGTGTGTGAGTCTGGCATCTCACTGCTAAGTGCACTTCCTACATGGCTGTGTACTCTTGATAATTTCACTGTGCCACTTCGTTCCAAAAGGCTATTATAGAGTATTTAACTTCGGTGTTGCGTTGTTGTCGTTAGTTTTCTTGTCAGCATCCTGGCCCTCTCCAACGGCCTTGACCCCGCTACGCACGAGTGCCCCACGTGGCTATCATATTGCACGCTTCGTCCTCTGCCTCTCATTGGCTGTGCTAAGTGGACCTTACTTACTACTTCATCAGCGCGGCCTGTGAGTCTGGCATCTCACTGCTAAGTGCACTTCCTACATTTTTGTGTACTCTTGATAATTTAACTGTGCCACGTCGTTCCCTGACGCTACTATAGAGTATTTCACTTCGGTGTTGCGTTGTTGTCGTTTGTTTTCTTGTCAGCATCCTGGCTCTCTGCAACGGCCTTGACCCCGCTACGCACGAGTGCCCCACGTGGCTATCATAATGCACGCTTCGTCCTCTGCCTCTCATTGGCTGTGCCAAGTGGACCTACCTTACTACTTAATCGGCGCGGTCTGCGAGTCTGGCATCTCACTGCTTAGTGCACTTCCTACATGGCTGTGTGTGTACTTTTGATAATTTAACTGTGCCACGTCATTGCAAAAGGCTATTATAGAGTATTTAACTTCGGTGTTGCGTTGTTGTCGTTAGTTTTCTTTTCAGCATCCTGGCCCTCTACAATGGCCTTGACCCCGCTACGCATGAGTGCCCCACATGGCTATCATATTGCACGCTTCGTCCTCTGCCTCTCATTGGCTGTGTTAAGCGGACCTAACTTACTACTTCATCGGCGCGGCCTGTGAGTCTGGCATCTCACTGCTAAGTGCACTTCCCTCTGCAACGGCCTTGACCCCGCTACGCACGAGTGCCCCACGTGGCTATCATAATGCACGCTTCGTCCTCTGCCTCTCATTGGCTGTACTAAGTGGACCTTACTTACTACTTCATCGGCGCGGCCTGTGAGTCTGGCATCTCACTGCTAAGTGCACTTCCTACATTTTTGTGTACTCTTGATAATTTAACTGTGCCACGTCGTTCCCTGACGCTACTATAGAGTATTTCACTTCGGTATTGCGTTGTTGTCGTTTGTTTTCTTGTCAGCATCCTGGCTCTCTGCAACGGCCTTGACCCCGCTACGCACGAGTGCACCAAGTGGCTATCATAATGCACGCTTCGTCCTCTGCCTCTCATTGGCTGTGCCAAGTGGACCTACCTTACTACTTAATCGGCGCGGTCTGTGAGTCTGGCATCTCTTCCTACATGGCTGTGTGTGTACTCTTGATAATATAACTGTGCCACGTCGTTGCAAAAGGCTATTATAGAGTATTTAACTTCGGTGTTGCGTTGTTGTCGTTAGTTTTCTTTTCAGCATCCTGGCCCTCTACAATGGCCTTGACCCCGCTACGCATGAGTGCCCCACGTGGCTATCATATTGCACGCTTCGTCCTCTGCCTCTCATTGGCTGTGTTAAGCGGACCTAACTTACTACTTCATCGGCGCGGCCTGTGAGTCTGGCATCTCACTGCTAAGTGCACTTCCTACATTTTTGTGTACTCTTGATAATTTAACTGTGCCACGTCGTTCCCTGACGCTACTATAGAGTATTTCACTTCGGTGTTGCGTTGTTGTCGTTTTTTTTTTCTTGTCAGCATCCTGGCTCTCTGCAACGGCCTTGACCCCGCTACGCACGAGTGCCCCACGTGGCTATCATAATGCACGCTTCGTCCTCTGCCTCTGATTGGCTGTGCCAAGTGGACCTACCTTACTACTTAATCGGCGCGGTCTGTGAGTCTGGCATCCCACTGCTTAGTGCACTTCCTACATGGCTGTGTACTCTTGATAATTTAACTGTGCCACTTCGTTCTAAAAGGCTATTATAGAGTATTTAACTTCGGTGTTGCGTTGTTGTCGTTAGTTTTCTTGTCAGCATCCTGGCCCTCTACATCGGCCTTGACCCCGCAACGCACGAGTGCCCCACGTAGCTATCATACTGCACGCTTCGTCCTCTGTCTCTCATTGGCTGTGCTAAGTGGACCTAACTTACTACTTCATCGGCGCGGTCTGTGAGTCTGGCATCTCACTGCATCCTGGCCCTTTACAACGGCCTTGACCCTGCTACGCACGAGTGCCCCACGTGACTAACATAAGGCTATTATAGAGTGTTTCACTTTAGTGTCGCGTTGTTGTCGTTAATTTTCTTGTCAGCATCCTGGCCCTCTACAACGGCCTTGACACCGCCACGCACGAGTGCCCCTCGTGGCTATCATATTGCACGCTTCGTCCTCTTCCTCTCATTGGCTGTGCTAAGTGGACATAACATGCTGCTTAATCGGCGCGGTCTGTGAGTCTGGCATCTCACTGCTAAGTGCACTTCCTACATGACTGTATACTCTTGATAATTTAACTGGGCCACTTCGTTCTAAAAGGCTATTATAGAGTATTTAACTTCGGTGTTGCGTTGTTGTCGTTAGTTTTCTTGTCAGCATCCTGGCCCTCTACATCGGCCTTGACCCCGCAACGCACGAGTGCCCCACGTAGCTATCATACTGCACGCTTCGTCCTCTGTCTCTCATTGGCTGTGCTAAGTGGACCTACCTTACTACTTCATCGGCGCGGTCTGTGAGTCTGGCATCTCACTGCTAAGTGCACTTCCTACATGGCTGTGTACTCTTGATAATTTTACTGTGCCACGTCGTTCCCTGACGCTACTATAGAGTATTTCACTTCGGTGTTGCGTTGTTGTCGTTTGTTTTCTTGTCAGCATCCTGGCTCTCTGCAACGGCCTTGACCCCGCTACGCACGAGTGCCCCACGTGACTAACATAAGGCTATTATAGAGTGTTTCACTTTGGTGTCGCGTTGTTGTCGTTAGTTTTCTTGTCAGCATCCTGGCCCTCTACAACGGCCTTGACACCGCTACGCACGATTGCCCCACGTGGCTATCATATTGCACGCTTCGTCCTCTTCCTCTCATTGGCTGTGCTAAGTGGACATAACTTGCTGCTTAATCGGCGCGGTGTGTGAGTCTGGCATCTCACTGCTAAGTGCACTTCCTACATGGCTGTGTACTCTTGATAATTTAACTGTGCCACTTCGTTCCAAAAGGCTATTATAGAGTATTTAACTTCGGTGTTGCGTTGTTGTCGTTAGTTTTCTTGTCAGCATCCTGGCCCTCTCCAACGGCCTTGACCCCGCTACGCACGAGTGCCCCACGTGGCTATCATAATGCACGCTTCGTCCTCTGCCTCTCATTGGCTGTGCTAAGTGGACCTTACTTACTACTTCATCGGCGCGGCCTGTGAGTCTGGCATCTCACTGCTAAGTGCACTTCCTACATTTTTGTGTACTCTTGATAATTTAACTGTGCCACGTCGTTCCCTGACGCTACTATAGAGTATTTCACTTCGGTGTTGCGTTGTTGTCGTTTGTTTTCTTGTCAGCATCCTGGCTCTCTGCAACGGCCTTGACCCCGCTACGCACGAGTGCCCCACGTGGCTATCATAATGCACGCTTCGTCCTCTGCCTCTCATTGGCTGTGCCAAGTGGACCTACCTTACTACTTAATCGGCGCGGTCTGCGAGTCTGGCATCTCACTGCTTAGTGCACTTCCTACATGGCTGTGTGTGTACTTTTGATAATTTAACTGTGCCACGTCGTTGCAAAAGGCTATTATAGAGTATTTAACTTCGGTGTTGCGTTGTTGTCGTTAGTTTTCTTTTCAGCATCCTGGCCCTCTACAATGGCCTTGACCCCGCTACGCATGAGTGCCCCACGTGGCTATCATATTGCACGCTTCGTCCTCTGCCTCTCATTGGCTGTGTTAAGCGGACCTAACTTACTACTTCATCGGCGCGGCCTGTGAGTCTGGCATCTCACTGCTAAGTGCACTTCCCTCTGCAACGGCCTTGACCCCGCTACGCACGAGTGCCCCACGTGGCTATCATAATGCACGCTTCGTCCTCTGCCTCTGATTGGCTGTGCCAAGTGGACCTACCTTACTACTTAATCGGCGCGGTCTGTGAGTCTGGCATCTCACTGCTTAGTGCACTTCCTACATGGCTGTGTACTCTTGATAATTTAACTGTGCCACGTCATTCTATAAGGCTATTATAGAGTATTTCACTTAAGTGTTGCGTTGTTGTCGTTGGTTTTCTTGTCAGCATCCTGGCCCTCTACAACGGCCTTGACCCTGCTACGCACGAGTGCCCCACGTGACTAACATAAGGCTATTATAGAGTGTTTCACTTTAGTGTCGCGTTGTTGTCGTTAGTTTTCTTGTCAGCATCCTGGCCCTCTACAACGGCCTTGACACCGCTATGCACGAGTGCCCCACATGGCTATCATAATGCACGCTTCGTCCTCTGCCTCTGATTGGCTGTGCCAAGTGGACCTACCTTACTACTTAATCGGCGCGGTCTGTGAGTCTGGCATCTCACTGCTTAGTGCACTTCCTACATGGCTGTGTACTCTTGATAATTTAACTGTGCCACGTCATTCTATAAGGCTATTATAGAGTATTTCACTTTAGTGTTGCGTTGTTGTCGTTGGTTTTCTTGTCAGCATCCTGGCCCTCTACAACGGCCTTGACCCCGCTACGCACGAGTGCCCCACGTGACTAACATAAGGCTATTATAGAGTGTTTCAATTTAGTGTCGCGTTGTTGTCGTTAGTTTTCTTGTCAGCATCCTGGCCCTCTACAACGGCCTTGACACCGCTACGCACGAGTGCCCCTCGTGGCTATCATATTGCACGCTTCGTCCTCTTCCTCTCATTGGCTGTGCCAAGTGGACATAACATGCAGCTTAATCGGCGCGGTCTGTGAGTCTGGCATCTCACTCCTAAGTGCACTTCCTACATGACTGTGTACTCTTGATAATTTAACTGGGCCACTTCGTTCTAAAAGGCTATTATAGAGTATTTAACTTCGGTGTTGCGTTGTTGTCGTTTGTTTTCTTGTCAGCATCCTGGCCCTCTACATCGGCCTTGACCCCGCAACGCAAGAGTGCCCCACGTAGCTATCATACTGCACGCTTCGTCCTCTGTCTCTCATTGGCTGTGCTAAGTGGACCTAACTTACTACTTCATCGGCGCGGTCTCTGAGTCTGGCATCTCACTGCTAAGTGCACTTCCTACATGGCTGTGTACTCTTGATAATTTAACTGTGTCACGTCGTTCCCTGACGCTACTATAGAGTATTTCACTTCGGTGTTGCGTTGTTGTCGTTTGTTTTCTTGTCAGCATCCTGGCTCTCTGCAACGGCCTTGACCCCGCTACGCACGAGTGCCCCACCTGGTTATCATAATGCACGCTTCGTCCTCTGCCTCTCATTGGCTGTGTTAAGCGGACCTAACTTACTACTTCATCGGCGCGGCCTGTGAGTCTGGCATCTCACTGCTCAGTGCACTTCCTACATGGCTGTGTGTGTACTCTTGATAATTTAACTGTGCCACGTCGTTCCAAAAGGCTATTATAGAGTATTTCACTTTAGTGTTGCGTTGTTGTTATTAGTTTTCTTGTCAGCATCCTGGCTCTCTACAACGGCCTTGACCGCGCTACGCACGAGTGCCCCACGTGGCTATCATAATGCACACTTCGTCCTCTGCCTCTCATTGGCTGTGCCAAGTGGAGGTAACTTACTACTTAATCGGCGCGGTCTGTGAGTCTGGCATCTCACTGCTAAGTGCGCTTCCTACATGGCTGTGTACTCTTGATAATTTAACTGTGCCACGTCGTTCCAAAAGGCTATTATAGAGTATTTCACTTTAGTGTTGCGTTGTTGTCGTTGGTTTTCTTGTCAGCATCCTGGCCCTCTACAACGGCCTTGACCCCGCTACGCACGAGTGCCCCACGTGACTAACATAAGGCTATTATAGAGTGTTTCAATTTAGTGTCGCGTTGTTGTCGTTAGTTTTCTTGTCAGCATCCTGGCCCTCTACAACGGCCTTGACACCGCTACGCACGAGTGCCCCTCGTGGCTATCATATTGCACGCTTCGTCCTCTTCCTCTCATTGGCTGTGCCAAGTGGACATAACATGCAGCTTAATCGGCGCGGTCTGTGAGTCTGGCATCTCACTCCTAAGTGCACTTCCTACATGACTGTGTACTCTTGATAATTTAACTGGGCCACTTCGTTCTAAAAGGCTATTATAGAGTATTTAACTTCGGTGTTGCGTTGTTGTCGTTTGTTTTCTTGTCAGCATCCTGGCCCTCTACATCGGCCTTGACCCCGCAACGCAAGAGTGCCCCACGTAGCTATCATACTGCACGCTTCGTCCTCTGTCTCTCATTGGCTGTGCTAAGTGGACCTAACTTACTACTTCATCGGCGCGGTCTCTGAGTCTGGCATCTCACTGCTAAGTGCACTTCCTACATGGCTGTGTACTCTTGATAATTTAACTGTGTCACGTCGTTCCCTGACGCTACTATAGAGTATTTCACTTCGGTGTTGCGTTGTTGTCGTTTGTTTTCTTGTCAGCATCCTGGCTCTCTGCAACGGCCTTGACCCCGCTACGCACGAGTGCCCCACCTGGTTATCATAATGCACGCTTCGTCCTCTTCCTCTCATTGGCTGTGCTAAGTGCACCTACCTTACTACTTCATCGGCGCGGCCTGTGAGTCTGGCATCTCACTGCTAAGTGCACTTCCTACATGGCTGTGTGTGTACTCTTGATGATTTAACTGTGCCAGGTCATTCTATAAGGCTATTATAGAGTATTTCACTTTAGTGTTGCGTTGTTGTCGTTGGTTTTCTTGTCAGCATCCTGGCCCTCTACAACGGCCTTGACCCCGCTACGCACGAGTGCCCCACGTGACTAACATAAGGCTATTATAGAGTGTTTCACTTTGGTGTCGCGTTGTTGTCGTTAGTTTTCTTGTCAGCATCCTGGCCCTCTACAACGGCCTTGACACCGCTACGCACGATTGCCCCACGTGGCTATCATATTGCACGCTTCGTCCTCTTCCTCTCATTGGCTGTGCTAAGTGGACATAACTTGCTGCTTAATCGGCGCGGTGTGTGAGTCTGGCATCTCACTGCTAAGTGCACTTCCTACATGGCTGTGTACTCTTGATAATTTAACTGTGCCACTTCGTTCCAAAAGGCTATTATAGAGTATTTAACTTCGGTGTTGCGTTGTTGTCGTTAGTTTTCTTGTCAGCATCCTGGCCCTCTCCAACGGCCTTGACCCCGCTACGCACGAGTGCCCCACGTGGCTATCATAATGCACGCTTCGTCCTCTGCCTCTCATTGGCTGTGCTAAGTGGACCTTACTTACTACTTCATCGGCGCGGCCTGTGAGTCTGGCATCTCACTGCTAAGTGTACTTCCTACATTTTTGTGTACTCTTGATAATTTAACTGTGCCACGTCGTTCCCTGACGCTACTATAGAGTATTTCACTTCGGTGTTGCGTTGTTGTCGTTTCTTTTCTTGTCAGCATCCTGGCTCTCTGCAACGGCCTTGACCCCACTACGCACGAGTGCCCCACGTGGCTATCATAATGCACGCTTCGTCCTCTGCCTCTCATTGGCTGTGCCAAGTGGACCTACCTTACTACTTAATCGGTGCGGTCTGCGAGTCTGGCATCTCACTGCTTAGTGCACTTCCTACATGGCTGTGTGTGTACTTTTGATAATTTAACTGTGCCACGTCGTTGCAAAAGGCTATTATAGAGTATTTAACTTCGGTGTTGCGTTGTTGTCGTTGGTTTTCTTTTCAGCATCCTGGCCCTCTACAATGGCCTTGACCCCGCTACGCATGAGTGCCCCACGTGGCTATCATATTGCACGCTTCGTCCTCTGCCTCTCATTGGCTGTGTTAAGCGGACCTAACTTACTACTTCATCGGCGCGGCCTGTGAGTCTGGCATCTCACTGCTAAGTGCACTTCCCTCTGCAACGGCCTTGACCCCGCTACGCACGAGTGCCCCACGTGGCTATCATAATGCACGCTTCGTCCTCTGCCTCTGATTGGCTGTGCCAAGTGGACCTACCTTACTACTTAATCGGCGCGGTCTGTGAGTCTGGCATCTCACTGCTTAGTGCACTTCCTACATGGCTGTGTACTCTTGATAATTTAACTGTGCCACGTCATTCTATAAGGCTATTATAGAGTATTTCACTTTAGTGTTGCGTTGTTGTCGTTGGTTTTCTTGTCAGCATCCTGGCCCTCTACAACGGCCTTGACCCTGCTACGCACGAGTGCCCCACGTGACTAACATAAGGCTATTATAGAGTGTTTCACTTTAGTGTCGCGTTGTTGTCGTTAGTTTTCTTGTCAGCATCCTGGCCCTCTACAACGGCCTTGACACCGCTACGCACGAGTGCCCCTCGTGGCTATCATATTGCACGCTTCGTCCTCTTCCTCTCATTGGCTGTGCTAAGTGGACATAACTTGCTGCTTAATCGGCGCGGTCTGTGAGTCTGGCATCTCACTGCTAAGTGCACTTCCTACATGACTGTGTACTCTTGATAATTTAACTGGGCCACTTCGTTCTAAAAGGCTATTATAGAGTATTTAACTTCGGTGTTGCGTTGTTGTCGTTAGTTTTCTTGTCAGCATCCTGGCCCTCTACATCGGCCTTGACCCCGCAACGCATTAGTGCCCCACGTAGCTATCATACTGCACGCTTCGTCCTCTGTCTCTCATTGGCTGTGTTAAGCGGACCTAACTTACTACTTCATCGGCGCGGTCTGTGAGTCTGGCATCTCACTGCTCAGTGCACTTCCTACATGGCTGTGAACTCTTGATAATTTAACTGTGTCACGTTGTTCCCTGACGCTACTATAGAGTATTTCACTTCGGTGTTGCGTTGTTGTCGTTTGTTTTCTTGTCAGCATCCTGGCTCTCTGCAACGGCCTTGACCCCGCTACGCACGAGTGCCCCACGTGGTTATCATAATGCATGCTTCGTCCTCTTCCTCTCATTGGCTGTGCTAAGTGCACCTACCTTACTACTTCATCGGCGCGGCCTGTGAGTCTGGCATCTCACTGCTAAGTGCACTTCCTACATGGCTGTGTGTGTACTCTTGATAATTTAACTGTGCCACGTCGTTCCAAAAGGCTATTATAGAGTATTTCACTTTAGTGTTGCGTTGTTGTTATTAGTTTTCTTGTCAGCATCCTGGCTCTCTACAACGGCCTTGACCCCGCTACGCACGAGTGCCCCACGTGGCTATCATAATGCACGCTTCGTCCTCTGCCTCTCATTGGCTGTGCTAAGTGGACCTTACTTACTACTTCATCGGCGCGGCCTGTGAGTCTGGCATCTCACTGCTAAGTGTACTTCCTACATTTTTGTGTACTCTTGATAATTTAACTGTGCCACGTCGTTCCCTGACGCTACTATAGAGTATTTCACTTCGGTGTTGCGTTGTTGTCGTTTCTTTTCTTGTCAGCATCCTGGCTCTCTGCAACGGCCTTGACCCCACTACGCACGAGTGCCCCACGTGGCTATCATAATGCACGCTTCGTCCTCTGCCTCTCATTGGCTGTGCCAAGTGGACCTACCTTACTACTTAATCGGTGCGGTCTGCGAGTCTGGCATCTCACTGCTTAGTGCACTTCCTACATGGCTGTGTGTGTACTTTTGATAATTTAACTGTGCCACGTCGTTGCAAAAGGCTATTATAGAGTATTTAACTTCGGTGTTGCGTTGTTGTCGTTGGTTTTCTTTTCAGCATCCTGGCCCTCTACAATGGCCTTGACCCCGCTACGCATGAGTGCCCCACGTGGCTATCATATTGCACGCTTCGTCCTCTGCCTCTCATTGGCTGTGTTAAGCGGACCTAACTTACTACTTCATCGGCGCGGCCTGTGAGTCTGGCATCTCACTGCTAAGTGCACTTCCCTCTGCAACGGCCTTGACCCCGCTACGCACGAGTGCCCCACGTGGCTATCATAATGCACGCTTCGTCCTCTGCCTCTGATTGGCTGTGCCAAGTGGACCTACCTTACTACTTAATCGGCGCGGTCTGTGAGTCTGGCATCTCACTGCTTAGTGCACTTCCTACATGGCTGTGTACTCTTGATAATTTAACTGTGCCACGTCATTCTATAAGGCTATTATAGAGTATTTCACTTTAGTGTTGCGTTGTTGTCGTTGGTTTTCTTGTCAGCATCCTGGCCCTCTACAACGGCCTTGACCCTGCTACGCACGAGTGCCCCACGTGACTAACATAAGGCTATTATAGAGTGTTTCACTTTAGTGTCGCGTTGTTGTCGTTAGTTTTCTTGTCAGCATCCTGGCCCTCTACAACGGCCTTGACACCGCTACGCACGAGTGCCCCTCGTGGCTATCATATTGCACGCTTCGTCCTCTTCCTCTCATTGGCTGTGCTAAGTGGACATAACTTGCTGCTTAATCGGCGCGGTCTGTGAGTCTGGCATCTCACTGCTAAGTGCACTTCCTACATGACTGTGTACTCTTGATAATTTAACTGGGCCACTTCGTTCTAAAAGGCTATTATAGAGTATTTAACTTCGGTGTTGCGTTGTTGTCGTTAGTTTTCTTGTCAGCATCCTGGCCCTCTACATCGGCCTTGACCCCGCAACGCATTAGTGCCCCACGTAGCTATCATACTGCACGCTTCGTCCTCTGTCTCTCATTGGCTGTGTTAAGCGGACCTAACTTACTACTTCATCGGCGCGGTCTGTGAGTCTGGCATCTCACTGCTCAGTGCACTTCCTACATGGCTGTGAACTCTTGATAATTTAACTGTGTCACGTTGTTCCCTGACGCTACTATAGAGTATTTCACTTCGGTGTTGCGTTGTTGTCGTTTGTTTTCTTGTCAGCATCCTGGCTCTCTGCAACGGCCTTGACCCCGCTACGCACGAGTGCCCCACGTGGTTATCATAATGCATGCTTCGTCCTCTTCCTCTCATTGGCTGTGCTAAGTGCACCTACCTTACTACTTCATCGGCGCGGCCTGTGAGTCTGGCATCTCACTGCTAAGTGCACTTCCTACATGGCTGTGTGTGTACTCTTGATAATTTAACTGTGCCACGTCGTTCCAAAAGGCTATTATAGAGTATTTCACTTTAGTGTTGCGTTGTTGTTATTAGTTTTCTTGTCAGCATCCTGGCTCTCTACAACGGCCTTGACCCTGCTACGCACGAGTGCCCCACGTGGCTATCATAATGCACACTTCGTCCTCTGCCTCTCATTGGCTGAGCCAAGTGGACCTACCTTACTACTTAATCGGCGCGGTCTGTGAGTCTGGCATCTCACTGCTAAGTGCACTTCCCTCTGCAACGGCCTTGACCCTGCTACGCACGAGTGCCCCACGTGGCTATCATAATGCACGCTTCGTCCTCTGCCTCTGATTGGCTGTGCCAAGTGGACCTACCTTACTACTTAATCGGCGCGGTCTGTGAGTCTGGCATGTCACTGCTTAGTGCACTTCCTACATGGCTGTGTACTCTTGATAATTTAACTGTGCCACGTCATTCTATAAGGCTATTATAGAGTATTTCACTTTAGTGTTGCGTTGTTGTCGTTGGTTTTCTTGTCAGCATCCTGGCCCTCTACAACGGCCTTGACCCTGCTACGCACGAGTGCCCCACGTGACTAACATAATGCATGCTTCGTCCTCTGCCTCTCATTGGCTGTGCTAAGTGGACCTTACTTACTACTTCATCGGCGCGGCCTGTGAGTCTGGCATCTCACTGCTAAGTGCACTTCCTACATTTTTGTGTACTCTTGATAATTTAACTGTGCCACTTCGTTCCAAAAGGCTATTATAGAGTATTTAACTTCGGTGTTGCGTTGTTGTCGTTAGTTTTCTTGTCAGCATCCTGGCTCTCTGCAACGGCCTTGACCCCGCTACGCACGAGTGCCCCACGTGGCTATCATAATGCACGCTTCGTCCTCTGCCTCTCATTGGCTGTGCTAAGTGGACCTTACTTACTACTTCATCGGCGCGGCCTGTGAGTCTGGCATCTCACTGCTCAGTGCACTTCCTACATGGCTGTGAACTCTTGATAATTTAACTGTGTCACGTCGTTCCCTGACGCTACTATAGAGTATTTCACTTCGGTGTTGCGTTGTTGTCGTTTGTTTTCTTGTCAGCATCCTGGCTCTCTGCAACGGCCTTGACCCCGCTACGCACGAGTGCCCCACGTGGTTATCATAATGCATGCTTCGTCCTCTTCCTCTCATTGGCTGTGCTAAGTGCACCTACCTTACTACTTCATCGGCGCGGCCTGTGAGTCTGGCATCTCTTCCTACATGGCTGTGTGTGTACTCTTGATAATATAACTGTGCCACGTCGTTGCAAAAGGCTATTATAGAGTATTTAACTTCGGTGTTGCGTTGTTGTCGTTAGTTCTCTTTTCAGCATCCTGGCCCTCTACAATGGCCTTGACCCCGCTATGCATGAGTGCCCCACGTGGCTATCATATTGCACGCTTCGTCCTCTGCCTCTCATTGGCTGTGTTAAGCGGACCTAACTTACTACTTCATCGGCGCGGCCTGTGAGTCTGGCATCTCACTGCTAAGTGCACTTCCTACATTTTTGTGTACTCTTGATAATTTAACTGTGCCATGTCGTTCCCAGACGCTACTATAGAGTATTTCTCTTCGGTGTTGCGTTGTTGTCGTTTGTTTTCTTGTCAGCATCCTGGCTCTCTGCAACGGCCTTGACCCCGCTACGCACGAGTGCCCCACGTGGCTATCATAATGCACGCTTCATCCTCTGCCTCTCATTGGCTGTGCCAAGTGGACCTACCTTACTACTTCATCGGCGCGGCCTGTGAGTCTGGCATCTCACTGCTAAGTGCACTTCCTACATGGCTGTGTGTGTACTCTTGATAATTTAACTGTGCCACGTCGTTCCAAAAGGCTATTATAGAGTATTTCACTTTAGTGTTGCGTTGTTGTTATTAGTTTTCTTGTCAGCATCCTGGCTCTCTACAACGGCCTTGACCCCGCTACGCACGAGTGCCCCACGTGGCTATCATAATGCACACTTCGTCCTCTGCCTCTCATTGGCTGTGCCAAGTGGAGGTAACTTACTACTTAATCGGCGCGGTCTGTGAGTCTGGCATCTCACTGCTAAGTGCGCTTCCTACATGGTGTGTACTCTTGATAATTTAACTGTGCCACGTCGTTCCAAAAGGCTATTATAGAGTATTTCACTTTAGTGTTGCGTTGTTGTCGTTGGTTTTCTTGTCAGCATCCTGGCCCTCTACAACGGCCTTGACCCCGCTATGCACGAGTGCCCCACGTGACTAACATAAGGCTATTATAGAGTGTTTCACTTTAGTGTCGCGTTGTTGTCGTTAGTTTTCTTGTCAGCATCCTGGCCCTCTCCAACGGCCTTGACACCGCTACGCACGAGTGCCCCTCGTGGCTATCATATTGCACGCTTCGTCCTCTTCCTCTCATTGGCTGTGCTAAGTGGACATAACATGCTGCTTAATCGGCGCGGTCTGTGAGTCTGGCATCTCACTCCTAAGTGCACTTCCTACATGACTGTGTACTCTTGATAATTTAACTGGGCCACTTCGTTCTAAAAGGCTATTATAGAGTATTTAACTTCGGTGTTGCGTTGTTGTCGTTTGTTTTCTTGTCAGCATCCTGGCCCTCTACATCGGCCTTGACCCCGCAACGCACGAGTGCCCCACGTAGCTATCATACTGCACGCTTCGTCCTCTGTCTCTCATTGGCTGTGCTAAGTGGACCTAACTTACTACTTCATCGGCGCGGTCTCTGAGTCTGGCATCTCACTGCTAAGTGCACTTCCTACATGGCTGTGTACTCTTGATAATTTAACTGTGTCACGTCGTTCCCTGACGCTACTATAGAGTATTTCACTTCGGTGTTGCGTTGTTGTCGTTTGTTTTCTTGTCAGCATCCTGGCTCTCTGTAACGGCCTTGACCCCGCTACGCACGAGTGCCCCACCTGGTTATCATAATGCACGCTTCGTCCTCTTCCTCTCATTGGCTGTGCTAAGTGCACCTACCTTACTACTTCATCGGCGCGGCCTGTGAGTCTGGCATCTCACTGCTAAGTGCACTTCCTACATGGCTGTGTGTGTACTCTTGATGATTTAACTGTGCCACGTCATTCCATAAGGCTATTATAGAGTATTTCACTTTAGTGTTGCGTTGTTGTCGTTGGTTTTCTTGTCAGCATCCTGGCCCTCTACAACGGCCTTGACCCCGCTACGCACGAGTGCCCCACGTGACTAACATAAGGCTATTATAGAGTGTTTCACCTTGGTGTCGCGTTGTTGTCGTTAGTTTTCTTGTCAGCATCCTGGCCCTCTACAACGGCCTTGACACCGCTACGCACGATTGCCCCACGTGGCTATCATATTGCACGCTTCGTCCTCTTCCTCTCATTGGCTGTGCTAAGTGGACATAACTTGCTGCTTAATCGGCGCGGTGTGTGAGTCTGGCATCTCACTGCTAAGTGCACTTCCTACATGGCTGTGTGTGTACTTTTGATAATTTTACTGTGCCACGTCGTTCCAAAGGGCTATTATAGAGTATTTAACTTCGGTGTTGCGTTGTTGTCGTTAGTTTTCTTGTCAGCATCCTGGCCCTCTACTACGGCCTTGACCCCGCAACGCACGAGTGCCGCACGTAGCTATCATAATGCACGCTTCGTCCTCTGCCTCTCATTGGCTGTGCTAAGTGGACCTTACTTACTACTTCATTGGCGCGGCCTGTGAGTCTGGCATCTCACTGCTAAGTGCACTTCCTACATTTTTGTGTACTCTTGATAATTTAACTGTGCCACGTCGTTCCCTGACGCTACTATAGAGTATTTCACTTCGGTGTTGCGTTGTTGTCGTTTGTTTTCTTGTCAGCATCCTGGCTCTCTGCAACGGCCTTGACCCCGCTACGCACGAGTGCCCCACGTGGCTATCATAATGCACGCTTCGTCCTCTGCCTCTCATTGGCTGTGCCAAGTGGACCTACCTTACTACTTAATCGGCGCGGTCTGTGAGTCTGGCATCTCACTGCTAAGTGCACTTCCCTCTGCAACGGCCTTGACCCCGCTACGCACGAGTGCCCCACGTGGCTATCATAATGCACGCTTCGTCCTCTGCCTCTGATTGGCTGTGCCAAGTGGACCTACCTTACTACTTAATCGGCGCGGTCTGTGAGTCTGGCATCTCACTGCTTAGTGCACTTCCTACATGGCTGTGTACTCTTGGTAATTTAACTGTGCCACGTCATTCTATAAGGCTATTATAGAGTATTTCACTTTAGTGTTGCGTTGTTGTCGTTGGTTTTCTTGTCAGCATCCTGGCCCTCTACAACGGCCTTGACCCCGCTACGCACGAGTGCCCCACGTGACTTACATCAGGCTATTATAGAGTGTTTCACTTTAGTGTCGCGTTGTTGTCGTTAGTTTTCTTGTCAGCATCCTGGCCCTCTACAACGGCCTTGACACCGCTACGCACGAGTGCCCCTCGTGGCTATCATATTGCACGCTTCGTCCTCTTCCTCTCATTGGCTGTGCTAAGTGGACATAACTTGCTGCTTAATCGGCGCGGTCTGTGAGTCTGGCATCTCACTGCTAAGTGCACTTCCTACATGACTGTGTACTCTTGATAATTTAACTGGGCCACTTCGTTCTAAAAGGCTATTATAGAGTATTTAACTTCGGTGTTGCGTTGTTGTCGTTTGTTTTCTTGTCAGCATCCTGGCCCTCTACATCGGCCTTGACCCCGCAACGCATTAGTGCCCCACGTAGCTATCATACTGCACGCTTCGTCCTCTGTCTCTCATTGGCTGTGCTAAGTGGACCTAACTTACTACTTCATCGGCGCGGTCTGTGAGTCTGGCATCTCACTGCTCAGTGCACTTCCTACATGGCTGTGAACTCTTGATAATTTAACTGTGTCACGTCGTTCCCTGACGCTACTATAGAGTATTTCACTTCGGTGTTGCGTTGTTGTCGTTTGTTTTCTTGTCAGCATCCTGGCTCTCTGCAACGGCCTTGACCCCGCTACGCACGAGTGCCCCACGTGGTTATCATAATGCATGCTTCGTCCTCTTCCTCTCATTGGCTGTGCTAAGTGCACCTACCTTACTACTTCATCGGCGCGGCCTGTGAGTCTGGCATCTCTTCCTACATGGCTGTGTGTGTACTCTTGATAATATAACTGTGCCACGTCGTTGCAAAAGGCTATTATAGAGTATTTAACTTCGGTGTTGCGTTGTTGTCGTTAGTTCTCTTTTCAGCATCCTGGCCCTCTACAATGGCCTTGACCCCGCTACGCATGAGTGCCCCACGTGGCTATCATATTGCACGCTTCGTCCTCTGCCTCTCATTGGCTGTGTTAAGCGGACCTTACTTACTACTTCATCGGCGCGGCCTGTGAGTCTGGCATCTCACTGCTAAGTGCACTTCCTACATTTTTGTGTACTCTTGATAATTTAACTGTGCCACGTCGTTCCCTGACGCTACTATAGAGTATTTCACTTCGGTGTTGCGTTGTTGTCGTTTGTTTTCTTGTCAGCATCCTGGCTCTCTGCAACGGCCTTGACCCCGCTACGCACGAGTGCCCCACGTGGCTATCATAATGCACGCTTCGTCCTCTGCCTCTCATTGGCTGTGCCAAGTGGACCTACCTTACTACTTAATCGGCGCGGTCTGCGAGTCTGGCATCTCACTGCTTAGTGCACTTCCTACATGGCTGTGTGTGTACTTTTGATAATTTTACTGTGCCACGTCGTTCCAAAGGGCTATTATAGAGTATTTATCTTCGGTGTTGCGTTGTTGTCATTAGTTTTCTTGTCAGCATCCTGGCCCTCTACAACGGCCTTGACCCCGCTACGCACGAGTGCCCCACGTGGCTATCATAATGCACACTTCGTCCTCTGCCTCTTATTGGCTGTGCTAAGTGGACCTAACTTACTACTTAATTGGCGCGGTCTGTGGGTCTGGCATCTCACTGCTAAATGCACTTCCTACATGGCTGTGTACTCTTGATGATTTAACTGTGCCACGTCATTCCATAAGGCTATTATAGAGTATTTCACTTTAGTGTTGCATTGTTGTCGTTGGTTTTCTTGTCAGCATCCTGGCCCTCTACAACGGCCTTGACCCCGCTACGCACGAGTGCCCCACGTGACTAACATAAGGCTATTATAGAGTGTTTCACTTTGGTGTCGCGTTGTTGTCGTTAGTTTTCTTGTCAGCATCCTGGCCCTCTACAACGGCCTTGACACCGCTACGCACGATTGCCCCACGTGGCTATCATATTGCACGCTTCGTCCTCTTCCTCTCATTGGCTGTGCTAAGTGGACATAACTTGCTGCTTAATCGGCGCGGTGTGTGAGTCTGGCATCTCACTGCTAAGTGCACTTCCTACATGGCTGTGTACTCTTGATAATTTAACTGTGCCACTTCGTTCCAAAAGGCTATTATAGAGTATTTAACTTCGGTGTTGCGTTGTTGTCGTTAGTTTTCTTGTCAGCATCCTGGCCCTCTACAACGGCCTTGACCCCGCAACGCACGAGTGCCGCACGTAGCTATCATAATGCACGCTTCGTCCTCTGCCTCTCATTGGCTGTGCTAAGTGGACCTTACTTACTACTTCATTGGCGCGGCCTGTGAGTCTGGCATCTCACTGCTAAGTGCACTTCCTACATTTTTGTGTACTCTTGATAATTTAACTGTGCCACGTCGTTCCCTGACGCTACTATAGAGTATTTCACTTCGGTGTTGCGTTGTTGTCGTTTGTTTTCTTGTCAGCATCCTGGCTCTCTGCAACGGCCTTGACCCCGCTACGCACGAGTGCCCCACGTGGCTATCATAATGCACGCTTCGTCCTCTGCCTCTCATTGGCTGTGCCAAGTGGACCTACCTTACTCCTTAATCGGCGCGGTCTGTGAGTCTGGCATCTCACTGCTTAGTGCACTTCCTACATGGCTGTGTGTGTACTTTTGATAATTTAACTGTGCCACGTCGTTGCAAAAGGCTATTATAGAGTATTTAACTTCGGTGTTGCGTTGTTGTCGTTAGTTTTCTTTTCAGCATCCTGGCCCTCTACAATGGCCTTGACCCCGCTACGCATGAGTGCCCCACGTGGCTATCATATTGCACGCTTCGTCCTCTGCCTCTCATTGGCTGTGTTAAGCGGACCTAACTTACTACTTCATCGGCGCGGCCTGTGAGTCTGGCATCTCACTGCTAAGTGCACTTCCCTCTGCAACGGCCTTGACCCCGCTACGCACGAGTGCCCCACGTGGCTATCATAATGCACGCTTCGTCCTCTGCCTCTGATTGGCTGTGCCAAGTGGACCTACCTTACTACTTAATCGGCGCGGTCTGTGAGTCTGGCATCTCACTGCTTAGTGCACTTCCTACATGGCTGTGTACTCTTGATAATTTAACTGTGCCACGTCATTCTATAAGGCTATTATAGAGTATTTCACTTTAGTGTTGCGTTGTTGTCGTTGGTTTTCTTGTCAGCATCCTGGCCCTCTACAACGGCCTTGACCCCGCTACGCACGAGTGCCCCACGTGACTAACATAAGGCTATTATAGAGTGTTTCACTTTAGTGTCGCGTTGTTGTCGTTAGTTTTCTTGTCAGCATCCTGGCCCTCTACAACGGCCTTGACACCGCTACGCACGAGTGCCCCTCGTGGCTATCATATTGCACGCTTCGTCCTCTTCCTCTCATTGGCTGTGCTAAGTGGACATAACTTGCTGCTTAATCGGCGCGGTCTGTGAGTCTGGCATCTCACTGCTAAGTGCACTTCCTACATGACTGTGTACTCTTGATAATTTAACTGGGCCACTTCGTTCTAAAAGGCTATTATAGAGTATTTAACTTCAGTGTTGCGTTGTTGTCGTTTGTTTTCTTGTCAGCATCCTGGCCCTCTACATCGGCCTTGACCCCGCAACGCATTAGTGCCCCACGTAGCTATCATACTGCACGCTTCGTCCTCTGTCTCTCATTGGCTGTGCTAAGTGGACCTAACTTACTACTTCATCGGCGCGGTCTGTGAGTCTGGCATCTCACTGCTCAGTGCACTTCCTCCATGGCTGTGAACTCTTGATAATTTAACTGTGTCACGTCGTTCCCTGACGCTACTATAGAGTATTTCACTTCGGTGTTGCGTTGTTGTCGTTTGTTTTCTTGTCAGCATCCTGGCTCTCTGCAACGGCCTTGACCCCGCTACGCACGAGTGCCCCACGTGGTTATCATAATGCATGCTTCGTCCTCTTCCTCTCATTGGCTGTGCTAAGTGCACCTACCTTACTACTTCATCGGCGCGGCCTGTGAGTCTGGCATCTCTTCCTACATGGCTGTGTGTGTACTCTTGATAATATGACTGTGCCACGTCGTTGCAAAAGGCTATTATAGAGTATTTAACTTCGGTGTTGCGTTGTTGTCGTTAGTTCTCTTTTCAGCATCCTGGCCCTCTACAATGGCCTTGACCCCGCTACGCATGAGTGCCCCACGTGGCTATCATATTGCACGCTTCGTCCTCTGCCTCTCATTGGCTGTGTTAAGCGGACCTAACTTACTACTTCATCGGCGCGGCCTGTGAGTCTGGCATCTCACTGCTAAGTGCACTTCCTACATGGCTGTGTGTGTACTCTTGATAATTTAACTGTGCCACGTCGTTCCAAAAGGCTATTATAGAGTATTTCACTTTAGTGTTGCGTTGTTGTTATTAGTTTTCTTGTCAGCATCCTGGCTCTCTACAACGGCCTTGACCCCGCTACGCACGAGTGCCCCACGTGGCTATCATAATGCACACTTCGTCCTCTGCCTCTCATTGGCTGTGCCAAGTGGAGGTAACTTACTACTTAATCGGCGCGGTCTGTGAGTCTGGCATCTCACTGCTAAGTGCGCTTCCTACATGGCTGTGTACTCTTGATAATTTAACTGTGCCACGTCGTTCCAAAAGGCTATTATAGAGTATTTCACTTTAGTGTTGCGTTGTTGTCATTGGTTTTCTTGTCAGCATCCTGGCCCTCTACAACGGCCTTGACCCCGCTACGCACGAGTGCCCCACGTGACTAACATAAGGCTATTATAGAGTGTTTCACTTTGGTGTCGCGTTGTTGTCGTTAGTTTTCTTGTCAGCATCCTGGCCGTCTACAACGGCCTTGACACCGCTACGCACGAGTGCCCCTCGTGGCTATCATATTGCACGCTTCGTCCTCTTCCTCTCATTGGCTGTGCTAAGTGGACATAACATGCTGCTTAATCGGCGCGGTCTGTGAGTCTGGCATCTCACTCCTATGTGCACTTCCTACATGACTGTGTACTCTTGATA
This sequence comes from Alitta virens, assembly GCA_932294295.1. Lineage (NCBI taxonomy): Eukaryota > Metazoa > Annelida > Polychaeta > Phyllodocida > Nereididae > Alitta > Alitta virens. The sequence continues at coordinate 28,059,681 of OW028574.1, read as the reverse complement.
ATTTAACTGGGCCACTTCGTTCTAAAAGGCTATTATAGAGTATTTAACTTCGGTGTTGCGTTGTTGTCATTTGTTTTCTTGTCAGCATCCTGGCCCTCTACATCGGCCTTGACCCCGCAACGCAAGAGTGCCCCACGTAGCTATCATACTGCACGCTTCGTCCTCTGTCTCTCATTGGCTGTGCTAAGTGGACCTAACTTACTACTTCATCGGCGCGGTCTGTGAGTCTGGCATCTCACTGCTAAGTGCACTTCCTACATTTTTGTGTACTCTTGATAATTTAACTGGGCCACTTCGTTCCAAAAGACTATTATAGAGTATTTAACTTCGGTGTTGCGTTGTTGTCGTTAGTTTTCTTGTCAGCATCCTGGCCCTCTCCAACGGCCTTGACCCGCTACGCACGAGTGCCCCACGTGGCTATCATAATGCACGCTTCGTCCTCTGCCTCTCATTGGCTGTGCTAAGTGGACCTTACTTACTACTTCATCGGCGCGGCCTGTGAGTCTGGCATCTCACTGCTAAGTGCACTTCCTACATTTTTGTGTACTCTTGATAATTTAACTGTGCCACTTCGTTCCCTGACGCTACTATAGAGTATTTCACTTCGGTGTTGCGTTGTTGTCGTTTGTTTTCTTGTCAGCATCCTGGCTCTCTGCAACGGCCTTGACCCCGCTACGCACGAGTGCCCCACGTGGCTATCATAATGCACGCTTCGTCCTCTGCCTCTCATTGGCTGTGCCAAGTGGACCTACCTTACTACTTAATTGGCGCGGTCTGCGAGTCTGGCATCTCACTGCTTAGTGCACTTCCTACATGGCTGTGTGTGTACTTTTGATAATTTAACTGTGCCACGTCGTTGCAAAAGGCTATTATAGAGTATTTAACTTCGGTGTTGCGTTGTTGTCGTTAGTTTTCTTGTCAGCATCCTGGCTCTCTGCAACGGCCTTGACCCCGCTACGCATGAGTGCCCCACGTGGCTATCATATTGCACGCTTCGTCCTCTGCCTCTCATTGGCTGTGTTAAGCGGACCTAACTTACTACTTCATCGGCGCGGCCTGTGAGTCTGGCATCTCACTGCTAAGTGCACTTCCCTCTGCAACGGCCTTGACCCCGCTACGCACGAGTGCCCCACGTGGCTATCATAATGCACGCTTCGTCCTCTGCCTCTGATTGGCTGTGCCAAGTGGACCTACCTTACTACTTAATCGGCGCGGTCTGTGAGTCTGGCATCTCACTGCTTAGTGCACTTCCTACATGGCTGTGTACTCTTGATAATTTAACTGTGCCACGTCATTCTATAAGGCTATTATAGAGTATTTCACTTTAGTGTTGCGTTGTTGTCGTTGGTTTTCTTGTCAGCATCCTGGCCCTCTACAACGGCCTTGACCCTGCTACGCACGAGTGCCCCACGTGACTAACATAAGTCTATTATAGAGTGTTTCACTTTAGTGTCGCGTTGTTGTCGTTAGTTTTCTTGTCAGCATCCTGGCCCTCTACAATGGCCTTGACACCGCTACGCACGAGTGCCCCACGTGGCTATCATAATGCACGCTTCGTCCTCTGCCTCTGATTGGCTGTGCCAAGTGGACCTACCTTACTACTTAATCGGCGCGGTCTGTGAGTCTGGCATCTCACTGCTTAGTGCACTTCCTACATGGCTGTGTACTCTTGATAATTTAACTGTGCCACGTCATTCTATAAGGCTATTATAGAGTATTTCACTTTAGTGTTGCGTTGTTGTCGTTGGTTTTCTTGTCAGCATCCTGGCCCTCTACAACGGCCTTGACCCCGCTACGCACGAGTGCCCCACGTGACTAACATAAGGCTATTATAGAGTGTTTCACTTTAGTGTCGCGTTGTTGTCGTTAGTTTTCTTGTCAGCATCCTGGCCCTCTACAACGGCCTTGACACCGCTACGCACGAGTGCCCCACGTGGCTATCATAATGCACGCTTCGTCCTCTGCCTCTGATTGGCTGTGTTAAGCGGACCTAACTTACTATTTCATCGGCGCGGCCTGTGAGTCTGGCATCTCACTGCTAAGTGCACTTCCCTCTGCAACGGCCTTGACCCCGCTACGCACGAGTGCCCCACGTGGCTATCATAATGCACGCTTCGTCCTCTGCCTCTGATTGGCTGTGTTAAGCGGACCTAACTTACTACTTCATCGGCGCGGCCTGTGAGTCTGGCATCTCACTGCTAAGTGCACTTCCCTCTGCAACGGCCTTGACCCCGCTACGCACGAGTGCCCCACGTGGCTATCATAATGCACGCTTCGTCCTCTGCCTCTGATTGGCTGTGCCAAGTGGACCTACCTTACTACTTAATCGGCGCGGTCTGTGAGTCTGGCATCTCACTGCTTAGTGCACTTCCTACATGGCTGTGTACTCTTGATAATTTAACTGTGCCACGTCATTCTATAAGGCTATTATAGAGTATTTCACTTTAGTGTTGCGTTGTTGTCGTTGGTTTTCTTGTCAGCATCCTGGCCCTCTACAACGGCCTTGACCCTGCTACGCACGAGTGCCCCACGTGACTAACATAAGGCTATTATAGAGTGTTTCACTTTAGTGTCGCGTTGTTGTCGTTAGTTTTCTTGTCAGCATCCTGGCCCTCTACAACGGCCTTGACACCGCTACGCACGAGTGCCCCTCGTGGCTATCATATTGCACGCTTCGTCCTCTTCCTCTCATTGGCTGTGCTAAGTGGACATAACTTGCTGCTTAATCGGCGCGGTCTGTGAGTCTGGCATCTCACTGCTAAGTGCACTTCCTACATGACTGTGTACTCTTGATAATTTAACTGGGCCACTTCGTTCTAAAAGGCTATTATAGAGTATTTAACTTCGGTGTTGCGTTGTTGTCGTTTGTTTTCTTGTCAGCATCCTGGCTCTCTGCAACGGCCTTGACCCCGCTACGCACGAGTGCCCCACGTGGCTATCATAATGCACGCTTCGTCCTCTGCCTCTCATTGGCTGTGCTAAGTGGACCTTACTTACTACTTCATCGGCGCGGCCTGTGAGTCTGGCATCTCACTGCTAAGTGCACTTCCTACATTTTTGTGTACTCTTGATAATTTAACTGTGCCACGTCGTTCCCTGACGCTACTATAGAGTATTTCACTTCGGTGTTGCGTTGTTGTCGTTTGTTTTCTTGTCAGCATCCTGGCTCTCTGCAACGGCCTTGACCCCGCTACGCACGAGTGCCCCACGTGGCTATCATAATGCACGCTTCGTCCTCTGCCTCTCATTGGCTGTGCCAAGTGGACCTACCTTACTACTTAATCGGCGCGGTCTGCGAGTCTGGCATCTCACTGCTTAGTGCACTTCCTACATGGCTGTGTGTGTACTTTTGATAATTTAACTGTGCCACGTCGTTGCAAAAGGCTATTATAGAGTATTTAACTTCGGTGTTGCGTTGTTGGCGTTAGTTTTCTTGTCAGCATCCTGGCTCTCTGCAACGGCCTTGACCCCGCTACGCATGAGTGCCCCACGTGGCTATCATATTGCACGCTTCGTCCTCTGCCTCTCATTGGCTGTGTTAAGCGGACCTAACTTACTACTTCATCGGCGCGGCCTGTGAGTCTGGCATCTCACTGCTAAGTGCACTTCCCTCTGCAACGGCCTTGACCCCGCTACGCACGAGTGCCCCACGTGGCTATCATAATGCACGCTTCGTCCTCTGCCTCTGATTGGCTGTGCCAAGTGGACCTACCTTACTACTTAATCGGCGCGGTCTGTGAGTCTGGCATCTCACTGCTTAGTGCACTTCCTACATGGCTGTGTACTCTTGATAATTTAACTGTGCCACGTCATTCTATAAGGCTATTATAGAGTATTTCACTTTAGTGTTGCGTTGTTGTTGTTGGTTTTCTTGTCAGCATCCTGGCCCTCTACAACGGCCTTGACCCTGCTACGCACGAGTGCCCCACGTGACTAACATAAGTCTATTATAGAGTGTTTCACTTTAGTGTCGCGTTGTTGTCGTTAGTTTTCTTGTCAGCATCCTGGCCCTCTACAATGGCCTTGACACCGCTACGCACGAGTGCCCCACGTGGCTATCATAATGCACGCTTCGTCCTCTGCCTCTGATTGGCTGTGCCAAGTGGACCTACCTTACTACTTAATCGGCGCGGTTTGTGAGTCTGGCATCTCACTGCTTAGTGCACTTCCTACATGGCTGTGTACTCTTGATAATTTAACTGTGCCACGTCATTCTATAAGGCTATTATAGAGTATTTCACTTTAGTGTTGCGTTGTTGTCGTTGGTTTTCTTGTCAGCATCCTGGCCCTCTACAACGGCCTTGACCCCGCTACGCACGAGTGCCCCACGTGACTAACATAAGGCTATTATAGAGTGTTTCACTTTAGTGTCGCGTTGTTGTCGTTAGTTTTCTTGTCAGCATCCTGGCCCTCTACAACGGCCTTGACACCGCTACGCACGAGTGCCCCACGTGGCTATCATAATGCACGCTTCGTCCTCTGCCTCTGATTGGCTGTGTTAAGCGGACCTAACTTACTATTTCATCGGCGCGGCCTGTGAGTCTGGCATCTCACTGCTAAGTGCACTTCCCTCTGCAACGGCCTTGACCCCGCTACGCACGAGTGCCCCACGTGGCTATCATAATGCACGCTTCGTCCTCTGCCTCTGATTGGCTGTGTTAAGCGGACCTAACTTACTACTTCATCGGCGCGGCCTGTGAGTCTGGCATCTCACTGCTAAGTGCACTTCCCTCTGCAACGGCCTTGACCCCGCTACGCACGAGTGCCCCACGTGGCTATCATAATGCACGCTTCGTCCTCTGCCTCTGATTGGCTGTGCCAAGTGGACCTACCTTGCTACTTAATCGGCGCGGTCTGTGAGTCTGGCATCTCACTGCTTAGTGCACTTCCTACATGGCTGTGTACTCTTGATAATTTAACTGTGCCACGTCATTCTATAAGGCTATTATAGAGTATTTCACTTTAGTGTTGCGTTGTTGTCGTTGGTTTTCTTGTCAGCATCCTGGCCCTCTACAACGGCCTTGACCCTGCTACGCACGAGTGCCCCACGTGACTAACATAAGGCTATTATAGAGTGTTTCACTTTAGTGTCGCGTTGTTGTCGTTAGTTTTCTTGTCAGCATCCTGGCCCTCTACAACGGCCTTGACACCGCTACGCACGAGTGCCCCTCATGGCTATCATATTGCACGCTTCGTCCTCTTCCTCTCATTGGCTGTGCTAAGTGGACATAACTTGCTGCTTAATCGGCGCGGTCTGTGAGTCTGGCATCTCACTGCTAAGTGCACTTCCTACATGACTGTGTACTCTTGATAATTTAACTGGGCCACTTCGTTCTAAAAGGCTATTATAGAGTATTTAACTTCGGTGTTGCGTTGTTGTCGTTTGTTTTCTTGTCAGCATCCTGGCCCTCTACATCGGCCTTGACCCCGCAACGCAAGAGTGCCCCACGTAGCTATCATACTGCACGCTTCGTCCTCTGTCTCTCATTGGCTGTGCTAAGTGGACCTAACTTACTACTTCATCGGCGCGGTCTCTGAGTCTGGCATCTCACTGCTAAGTGCACTTCCCTCTGCAACGGCCTTGACCCCGCTACGCACGAGTGCCCCACGTGGCTATCATAATGCACGCTTCGTCCTCTGCCTCTGATTGGCTGTGTTAAGCGGACCTAACTTACTACTTCATCGGCGCGGCCTGTGAGTCTGGCATCTCACTGCTAAGTGCACTTCCCTCTGCAACGGCCTTGACCCCGCTACGCACGAGTGCCCCACGTGGCTATCATAATGCACGCTTCGTCCTCTGCCTCTGATTGGCTGTGCCAAGTGGACCTACCTTACTACTTAATCGGCGCGGTCTGTGAGTCTGGCATCTCACTGCTTAGTGCACTTCCTACATGGCTGTGTACTCTTGATAATTTAACTGTGCCACGTCATTCTATAAGGCTATTATAGAGTATTTCACTTTAGTGTTGCGTTGTTGTCGTTGGTTTTCTTGTCAGCATCCTGGCCCTCTACAACGGCCTTGACCCTGCTACGCACGAGTGCCCCACGTGACTAACATAAGGCTATTATAGAGTGTTTCACTTTAGTGTCGCGTTGTTGTCGTTAGTTTTCTTGTCAGCATCCTGGCCCTCTACAACGGCCTTGACACCGCTACGCACGAGTGCCCCTCGTGGCTATCATATTGCACGCTTCGTCCTCTTCCTCTCATTGGCTGTGCTAAGTGGACATAACTTGCTGCTTAATCGGCGCGGTCTGTGAGTCTGGCATCTCACTGCTAAGTGCACTTCCTACATGACTGTGTACTCTTGATAATTTAACTGGGCCACTTCGTTCTAAAAGGCTATTATAGAGTATTTAACTTCGGTGTTGCGTTGTTGTCGTTTGTTTTCTTGTCAGCATCCTGGCTCTCTGCAACGGCCTTGACCCCGCTACGCACGAGTGCCCCACGTGGCTATCATAATGCACGCTTCGTCCTCTGCCTCTCATTGGCTGTGCCAAGTGGACCTACCTTACTACTTAATCGGCGCGGTCTGCGAGTCTGGCATCTCACTGCTTAGTGCACTTCCTACATGGCTGTGTGTGTACTTTTGATAATTTAACTGTGCCACGTCGTTGCAAAAGGCTATTATAGAGTATTTAACTTCGGTGTTGCGTTGTTGTCGTTGGTTTTCTTTTCAGCATCCTGGCCCTCTACAATGGCCTTGACCCCGCTACGCATGAGTGCCCCACGTGGCTATCATATTGCACGCTTCGTCCTCTGCCTCTCATTGGCTGTGTTAAGCGGACCTAACTTACAACTTCATCGGCGCGGCCTGTGAGTCTGGCATCTCACTGCTAAGTGCACTTCCCTCTGCAACGGCCTTGACCCCGCTACGCACGAGTGCCCCACGTGGCTATCATAATGCACGCTTCGTCCTCTGCCTCTGATTGGCTGTGCCAAGAGGACCTACCTTACTACTTAATCGGCGCGGTCTGTGAGTCTGGCATCTCACTGCTTAGTGCACTTCCTACATGGCTGTGTACTCTTGATAATTTAACTGTGCCACGTCATTCTATAAGGCTATTATAGAGTATTTCACTTTAGTGTTGCGTTGTTGTCGTTGGTTTTCTTGTCAGCATCCTGGCCCTCTACAACGGCCTTGACCCTGCTACGCACGAGTACCCCACGTGACTAACATAAGGCTATTATAGAGTGTTTCACTTTAGTGTCGCGTTGTTGTCGTTAGTTTTCTTGTCAGCATCCTGGCCCTCTACAACGGCCTTGACACCGCTACGCACGAGTGCCCCTCGTGGCTATCATATTGCACGCTTCGTCCTCTTCCTCTCATTGGCTGTGCTAAGTGGACATAACTTGCTGCTTAATCGGCGCGGTCTGTGAGTCTGGCATCTCACTGCTAAGTGCACTTCCTACATGACTGTGTACTCTTGATAATTTAACTGTGCCACGTCGTTCCAAAAGGCTATTATAGAGTATTTCACTTTAGTGTTGCGTTGTTGTTATTAGTTTTCTTGTCAGCATCCTGGCTCTCTACAACGGCCTTGACCCCGCTACGCACGAGTGCCCCACGTGGCTATCATAATGCACACTTCGTCCTCTGCCTCTCATTGGCTGTGCCAAGTGGAGGTAACTTACTACTTAATCGGCGCGGTCTGTGAGTCTGGCATCTCACTGCTAAGTGCACTTCCTACATGACTGTGTACTCTTGATAATTTAACTGTGCCACGTCGTTCCAAAAGGCTATTATAGAGTATTTCACTTTAGTGTTGCGTTGTTGTTATTAGTTTTCTTGTCAGCATCCTGGCTCTCTACAACGGCCTTGACCCCGCTACGCACGAGTGCCCCACGTGGCTATCATAATGCACACTTCGTCCTCTGCCTCTCATTGGCTGTGCCAAGTGGAGGTAACTTACTACTTAATCGGCGCGGTCTGTGAGTCTGGCATCTCACTGCTAAGTGCGCTTCCTACATGGCTGTGTACTCTTGATAATTTAACTGTGCCACGTCATTCTATAAGGCTATTATTGAGTATTTCACTTTAGTGTTGCGTTGTTGTCGTTGGTTTTCTTGTCAGCATCCTGGCCCTCTACAACGGCCTTGACCCCGCTACGCACGAGTGCCCCACGTGACTAACATAAGGCTATTATAGAGTGTTTCACTTTAGTGTCGCGTTGTTGTCGTTAGTTTTCTTGTCAGCATCCTGGCCCTCTACAACGGCCTTGACACCGCTACGCACGAGTGCCCCACGTGGCTATCATAATGCACGCTTCGTCCTCTGCCTCTGATTGGCTGTGTTAAGCGGACCTAACTTACTATTTCATCGGCGCGGCCTGTGAGTCTGGCATCTCACTGCTAAGTGCACTTCCCTCTGCAACGGCCTTGACCCCGCTACGCACGAGTGCCCCACGTGGCTATCATAATGCACGCTTCGTCCTCTGCCTCTGATTGGCTGTGTTAAGCGGACCTAACTTACTACTTCATCGGCGCGGCCTGTGAGTCTGGCATCTCACTGCTAAGTGCACTTCCCTCTGCAACGGCCTTGACCCCGCTACGCACGAGTGCCCCACGTGGCTATCATAATGCACGCTTCGTCCTCTGCCTCTGATTGGCTGTGCCAAGTGGACCTACCTTACTACTTAATCGGCGCGGTCTGTGAGTCTGGCATCTCACTGCTTAGTGCACTTCCTACATGGCTGTGTACTCTTGATAATTTAACTGTGCCACGTCATTCTATAAGGCTATTATAGAGTATTTCACTTTAGTGTTGCGTTGTTGTCGTTGGTTTTCTTGTCAGCATCCTGGCCCTCTACAACGGCCTTGACCCTGCTACGCACGAGTGCCCCACGTGACTAACATAAGGCTATTATAGAGTGTTTCACTTTAGTGTCGCGTTGTTGTCGTTAGTTTTCTTGTCAGCATCCTGGCCCTCTACAACGGCCTTGACACCGCTACGCACGAGTGCCCCTCATGGCTATCATATTGCACGCTTCGTCCTCTTCCTCTCATTGGCTGTGCTAAGTGGACATAACTTGCTGCTTAATCGGCGCGGTCTGTGAGTCTGGCATCTCACTGCTAAGTGCACTTCCTACATGACTGTGTACTCTTGATAATTTAACTGGGCCACTTCGTTCTAAAAGGCTATTATAGAGTATTTAACTTCGGTGTTGCGTTGTTGTCGTTTGTTTTCTTGTCAGCATCCTGGCCCTCTACATCGGCCTTGACCCCGCAACGCAAGAGTGCCCCACGTAGCTATCATACTGCACGCTTCGTCCTCTGTCTCTCATTGGCTGTGCTAAGTGGACCTAACTTACTACTTCATCGGCGCGGTCTCTGAGTCTGGCATCTCACTGCTAAGTGCACTTCCCTCTGCAACGGCCTTGACCCCGCTACGCACGAGTGCCCCACGTGGCTATCATAATGCACGCTTCGTCCTCTGCCTCTGATTGGCTGTGTTAAGCGGACCTAACTTACTACTTCATCGGCGCGGCCTGTGAGTCTGGCATCTCACTGCTAAGTGCACTTCCCTCTGCAACGGCCTTGACCCCGCTACGCACGAGTGCCCCACGTGGCTATCATAATGCACGCTTCGTCCTCTGCCTCTGATTGGCTGTGCCAAGTGGACCTACCTTACTACTTAATCGGCGCGGTCTGTGAGTCTGGCATCTCACTGCTTAGTGCACTTCCTACATGGCTGTGTACTCTTGATAATTTAACTGTGCCACGTCATTCTATAAGGCTATTATAGAGTATTTCACTTTAGTGTTGCGTTGTTGTCGTTGGTTTTCTTGTCAGCATCCTGGCCCTCTACAACGGCCTTGACCCTGCTACGCACGAGTGCCCCACGTGACTAACATAAGGCTATTATAGAGTGTTTCACTTTAGTGTCGCGTTGTTGTCGTTAGTTTTCTTGTCAGCATCCTGGCCCTCTACAACGGCCTTGACACCGCTACGCACGAGTGCCCCTCGTGGCTATCATATTGCACGCTTCGTCCTCTTCCTCTCATTGGCTGTGCTAAGTGGACATAACTTGCTGCTTAATCGGCGCGGTCTGTGAGTCTGGCATCTCACTGCTAAGTGCACTTCCTACATGACTGTGTACTCTTGATAATTTAACTGGGCCACTTCGTTCTAAAAGGCTATTATAGAGTATTTAACTTCGGTGTTGCGTTGTTGTCGTTTGTTTTCTTGTCAGCATCCTGGCTCTCTGCAACGGCCTTGACCCCGCTACGCACGAGTGCCCCACGTGGCTATCATAATGCACGCTTCGTCCTCTGCCTCTCATTGGCTGTGCCAAGTGGACCTACCTTACTACTTAATCGGCGCGGTCTGCGAGTCTGGCATCTCACTGCTTAGTGCACTTCCTACATGGCTGTGTGTGTACTTTTGATAATTTAACTGTGCCACGTCGTTGCAAAAGGCTATTATAGAGTATTTAACTTCGGTGTTGCGTTGTTGTCGTTGGTTTTCTTTTCAGCATCCTGGCCCTCTACATCGGCCTTGACCCCGCAACGCATTAGTGCCCCACGTAGCTATCATACTGCACGCTTCGTCCTCTGTCTCTCATTGGCTGTGCTAAGTGGACCTAACTTACTACTTCATCGGCGCGGTCTGTGAGTCTGGCATCTCACTGCTCAGTGCACTTCCTACATGGCTGTGAACTCTTGATAATTTAACTGTGTCACGTCGTTCCCTGACGCTACTATAGAGTATTTCACTTCGGTGTTGCGTTGTTGTCGTTTGTTTTCTTGTCAGCATCCTGGCTCTCTGCAACGGCCTTGACCCCGCTACGCACGAGTGCCCCACGTGGTTATCATAATGCATGCTTCGTCCTCTTCCTCTCATTGGCTGTGCCAAGTGGAGGTAACTTACTACTTAATCGGTGCGGTCTGTGAGTCTGGCATCTCACTGCTAAGTGCGCTTCCTACATGGCTGTGTACTCTTGATAATTTAACTGTGCCACGTCATTCTATAAGGCTATTATAGAGTATTTCACTTTAGTGTTGCGTTGTTGTCGTTGGTTTTCTTGTCAGCATCCTGGCCCTCTACAACGGCCTTGACCCCGCTACGCACGAGTGCCCCACGTGACTAACATAAGGCTATTATAGAGTGTTTCACTTTAGTGTCGCGTTGTTGTCGTTAGTTTTCTTGTCAGCATCCTGGCCCTCTACAACGGCCTTGACACCGCTACGCATGAGTGCCCCTCGTGGCTATCATATTGCACGCTTCGTCCTCTTCCTCTCATTGGCTGTGCTAAGTGGACATAACTTGCTGCTTAATCGGCGCGGTCTGTGAGTCTGGCATCTCACTGCTAAGTGCACTTCCTACATGACTGTGTACTCTTGATAATTTAACTGGGCCACTTCGTTCTAAAAGGCTATTATAGAGTATTTAACTTCGGTGTTGCGTTGTTGTCGTTAGTTTTCTTGTCAGCATCCTGGCCCTCTACATCGGCATTGACCCGGCAACGCATTAGTGCCCCACGTAGCTATCATACTGCACGCTTCGTCCTCTGTCTCTCATTGGCTGTGCTAAGTGGACCTAACTTACTACTTCATCGGCGCGGTCTGTGAGTCTGGCATCTCACTGCTCAGTGCACTTCCTACATGGCTGTGAACTCTTGATAATTTAACTGTGTCACGTCGTTCCCTGACGCTACTATAGAGTATTTCACTTCGGTGTTGCGTTGTTGTCGTTTGTTTTCTTGTCAGCATCCTGGCTCTCTGCAACGGCCTTGACCCCGCTACGCACGAGTGCCCCACGTGGTTATCATAATGCATGCTTCGTCCTCTTCCTCTCATTGGCTGTGCTAAGTGCACCTACCTTACTACTTCATCGGCGCGGCCTGTGAGTCTGGCATCTCTTCCTACATGGCTGTGTGTGTACTCTTGATAATATAACTGTGCCACGTCGTTGCAAAAGGCTATTATAGAGTATTTAACTTCGGTGTTGCGTTGTTGTCGTTAGTTCTCTTTTCAGCATCCTGGCCCTCTACAATGGCCTTGACCCCGCTACGCATGAGTGCCCCACGTGGCTATCATATTGCACGCTTCGTCCTCTGCCTCTCATTGGCTGTGTTAAGCGGACCTAACTTACTACTTCATCGGCGCGGCCTGTGAGTCTGGCATCTCACTGCTAAGTGCACTTCCTACATGGCTGTGTGTGTACTCTTGATAATTTAACTGTGCCACGTCGTTCCAAAAGGCTATTATAGAGTATTTCACTTTAGTGTTGCGTTGTTGTTATTAGTTTTCTTGTCAGCATCCTGGCTCTCTACAACGGCCTTGACCCCGCTACGCACGAGTGCCCCACGTGGCTATCATAATGCACACTTCGTCCTCTGCCTCTCATTGGCTGTGCCAAGTGGAGGTAACTTACTACTTAATCGGCGCGGTCTGTGAGTCTGGCATCTCACTGCTAAGTGCGCTTCCTACATGGCTGTGTACTCTTGATAATTTAACTGTGCCACGTCGTTCCAAAAGGCTATTATAGAGTATTTCACTTCAGTGTTGCGTTGTTGTTATTAGTTTTCTTGTCAGCATCCTGGCTCTCTACAACGGCCTTGACCCCGCTACGCACGAGTGCCCCACGTGGCTATCATAATGCACGCTTCGTCCTCTGCCTCTGATTGGCTGTGCCAAGTGGACCTACCTTACTACTTAATCGGCGCGGTCTGTGAGTCTGGCATCTCACTGCTTAGTGCACTTCCTACATGGCTGTGTACTCTTGATAATTTAACTGTGCCACGTCATTCTATAAGGCTATTATAGAGTATTTCACTTTAGTGTTGCGTTGTTGTCGTTGGTTTTCTTGTCAGCATCCTGGCCCTCTACAACGGCCTTGACCCTGCTACGCACGAGTGCCCCACGTGACTAACATAAGGCTATTATAGAGTGTTTCACTTTAGTGTCGCGTTGTTGTCGTTAGTTTTCTTGTCAGCATCCTGGCCCTCTACAACGGCCTTGACACCGCTACGCACGAGTGCCCCTCGTGGCTATCATATTGCACGCTTCGTCCTCTTCCTCTCATTGGCTGTGCTAAGTGGACATAACTTGCTGCTTAATCGGCGCGGTCTGTGAGTCTGGCATCTCACTGCTAAGTGCACTTCCTACATGACTGTGTACTCTTGATAATTTAACTGGGCCACTTCGTTCTAAAAGGCTATTATAGAGTATTTAACTTCGGTGTTGCGTTGTTGTCGTTTGTTTTCTTGTCAGCATCCTGGCTCTCTGCAACGGCCTTGACCCCGCTACGCACGAGTGCCCCACGTGGCTATCATAATGCACGCTTCGTCCTCTGCCTCTCATTGGCTGTTCCAAGTGGACCTACCTTACTACTTAATCGGCGCGGTCTGCGAGTCTGGCATCTCACTGCTTAGTGCACTTCCTACATGGCTGTGTGTGTACTTTTGATAATTTAACTGTGCCACGTCGTTGCAAAAGGCTATTATAGAGTATTTAACTTCGGTGTTGCGTTGTTGTCGTTGGTTTTCTTTTCAGCATCCTGGCCCTCTACATCGGCCTTGACCCCGCAACGCATTAGTGCCCCACGTAGCTATCATACTGCACGCTTCGTCCTCTGTCTCTCATTGGCTGTGCTAAGTGGACCTAACTTACTACTTCATCGGCGCGGTCTGTGAGTCTGGCATCTCACTGCTCAGTGCACTTCCTACATGGCTGTGAACTCTTGATAATTTAACTGTGTCACGTCGTTCCCTGACGCTACTATAGAGTATTTCACTTCGGTGTTGCGTTGTTGTCGTTTGTTTTCTTGTCAGCATCCTGGCTCTCTGCAACGGCCTTGACCCCGCTACGCACGAGTGCCCCACGTGGTTATCATAATGCATGCTTCGTCCTCTTCCTCTCATTGGCTGTGCCAAGTGGAGGTAACTTACTACTTAATCGGTGCGGTCTGTGAGTCTGGCATCTCACTGCTAAGTGCGCTTCCTACATGGCTGTGTACTCTTGATAATTTAACTGTGCCACGTCATTCTATAAGGCTATTATAGAGTATTTCACTTTAGTGTTGCGTTGTTGTCGTTGGTTTTCTTGTCAGCATCCTGGCCCTCTACAACGGCCTTGACCCCGCTACGCACGAGTGCCCCACGTGACTAACATAAGGCTATTATAGAGTGTTTCACTTTAGTGTCGCGTTGTTGTCGTTAGTTTTCTTGTCAGCATCCTGGCCCTCTACAACGGCCTTGACACCGCTACGCACGAGTGCCCCTCGTGGCTATCATATTGCACGCTTCGTCCTCTTCCTCTCATTGGCTGTGCTAAGTGGACATAACTTGCTGCTTAATCGGCGCGGTCTGTGAGTCTGGCATCTCACTGCTAAGTGCACTTCCTACATGACTGTGTACTCTTGATAATTTAACTGGGCCACTTCGTTCTAAAAGGCTATTATAGAGTATTTAACTTCGGTGTTGCGTTGTTGTCGTTAGTTTTCTTGTCAGCATCCTGGCCCTCTACATCGGCATTGACCCCGCAACGCATTAGTGCCCCACGTAGCTATCATACTGCACGCTTCGTCCTCTGTCTCTCATTGGCTGTGCTAAGTGGACCTAACTTACTACTTCATCGGCGCGGTCTGTGAGTCTGGCATCTCACTGCTCAGTGCACTTCCTACATGGCTGTGAACTCTTGATAATTTAACTGTGTCACGTCGTTCCCTGACGCTACTATAGAGTATTTCACTTCGGTGTTGCGTTGTTGTCGTTTGTTTTCTTGTCAGCATCCTGGCTCTCTGCAACGGCCTTGACCCCGCTACGCACGAGTGCCCCACGTGGTTATCATAATGCATGCTTCGTCCTCTTCCTCTCATTGGCTGTGCTAAGTGCACCTACCTTACTACTTCATCGGCGCGGCCTGTGAGTCTGGCATCTCTTCCTACATGGCTGTGTGTGTACTCTTGATAATATAACTGTGCCACGTCGTTGCAAAAGGCTATTATAGAGTATTTAACTTCGGTGTTGCGTTGTTGTCGTTAGTTCTCTTTTCAGCATCCTGGCCCTCTACAATGGCCTTGACCCCGCTACGCATGAGTGCCCCACGTGGCTATCATATTGCACGCTTCGTCCTCTGCCTCTCATTGGCTGTGTTAAGCGGACCTAACTTACTACTTCATCGGCGCGGCCTGTGAGTCTGGCATCTCACTGCTAAGTGCACTTCCTACATGGCTGTGTGTGTACTCTTGATAATTTAACTGTGCCACGTCGTTCCAAAAGGCTATTATAGAGTATTTCACTTTAGTGTTGCGTTGTTGTTATTAGTTTTCTTGTCAGCATCCTGGCTCTCTACAACGGCCTTGACCCCGCTACGCACGAGTGCCCCACGTGGCTATCATAATGCACACTTCGTCCTCTGCCTCTCATTGGCTGTGCCAAGTGGAGGTAACTTACTACTTAATCGGCGCGGTCTGTGAGTCTGGCATCTCACTGCTAAGTGCGCTTCCTACATGGCTGTGTACTCTTGATAATTTAACTGTGCCACGTCGTTCCAAAAGGCTATTATAGAGTATTTCACTTTAGTGTTGCGTTGTTGTCGTTGGTTTTCTTGTCAGCATCCTGGCCCTCTACAACGGCCTTGACCCCGCTACGCACGAGTGCCCCACGTGACTAACATAAGGCTATTATAGAGTGTTTCACTTTGGTGTCGCGTTGTTGTCGTTAGTTTTCTTGTCAGCATCCTGGCCCTCTACAACGGCCTTGACACCGCTACGCACGAGTGCCCCTCGTGGCTATCATATTGCACGCTTCGTCCTCTTCCTCTCATTGGCTGTGCTAAGTGGACATAACATGCTGCTTAATCGGCGCGGTCTGTGAGTCTGGCATCTCACTCCTATGTGCACTTCCTACATGACTGTGTACTCTTGATAATTTAACTGGGCCACTTCGTTCTAAAAGGCTATTATAGAGTATTTAACTTCGGTGTTGCGTTGTTGTCGTTTGTTTTCTTGTCAGCATCCTGGCCCTCTACATCGGCCTTGACCCCGCAACGCAAGAGTGCCCCACGTAGCTATCATACTGCACGCTTCGTCCTCTGTCTCTCATTGGCTGTGCTAAGTGGACCTAACTTACTACTTCATCGGCGCGGTCTGTGAGTCTGGCATCTCACTGCTAAGTGAACTTCCTACATTTTTGTGTACTCTTGATAATTTAACTGTGCCACTTCGTTCCAAAAGGCTATTATAGAGTATTTCACTTCGGTGTTGCGTTGTTGTCGTTTGTTTTCTTGTCAGCATCCTGGCTCTCTGCAACGGCCTTGACCCCGCTACGCACGAGTGCCCCACCTGGTTATCATAATGCACGCTTCGTCCTCTTCCTCTCATTGGCTGTGCTAAGTGCACCTACCTTACTACTTCATCGGCGCGGCCTGTGAGTCTGGCATCTCACTGGTAAGTGCACTTCCTACATGGCTGTGTGTGTACTCTTGATGATTTAACTGTGCCACGTCATTCCATAAGGCTATTATAGAGTATTTCACTTTAGTGTTGCGTTGTTGTCGTTGGTTTTCTTGTCAGCATCCTGGCCCTCTACAACGGCCTTGACCCCGCTACGCACGAGTGCCCCACGTGACTAACATAAGGCTATTATAGGGTGTTTCACTTTGGTGTCGCGTTGTTGTCGTTAGTTTTCTTGTCAGCATCCTGGCCCTCTACAACGGCCTTGACACCGCTACGCACGATTGCCCCACGTGGCTATCATATTGCACGCTTCGTCCTCTTCCTCTCATTGGCTGTGCTAAGTGGACATAACTTGCTGCTTAATCGGCGCGGTGTGTGAGTCTGGCATCTCACTGCTAAGTGCACTTCCTACATGGCTGTGTACTCTTGATAATTTAACTGTGCCACGTCGTTCCCTGACGCTACTATAGAGTATTTCACTTCGGTGTTGCGTTGTTGTCGTTTGTTTTCTTGTCAGCATCCTGGCTCTCTGCAACGGCCTTGACCCCGCTACGCACGAGTGCCCCACGTGGCTATCATAATGCACGCTTCGTCCTCTGCCTCTCATTGGCTGTGCCATGTGGACCTACCTTACTACTTAATCGGCGCGGTCTGCGAGTCTGGCATCTCACTGCTTAGTGCACTTCCTACATGGCTGTGTGTGTACTTTTGATAATTTAACTGTGCCACGTCGTTGCAAAAGGCTATTATAGAGTATTTAACTTCGGTGTTGCGTTGTTGTCGTTAGTTTTCTTTTCAGCATCCTGGCCCTCTACAATGGCCTTGACCCCGCTACGCATGAGTGCCCCACGTGGCTATCATATTGCACGCTTCGTCCTCTGCCTCTCATTGGCTGTGTTAAGCGGACCTAACTTACTACTTCATCGGCGCGGCCTGTGAGTCTGGCATCTCACTGCTAAGTGCACTTCCCTCTGCAACGGCCTTGACCCCGCTACGCACGAGTGCCCCACGTGGCTATCATAATGCACGCTTCGTCCTCTGCCTCTGATTGGCTGTGCCAAGTGGACCTACCTTACTACTTAATCGGTGCGGTCTGTGAGTCTGGCATCTCACTGCTTAGTGCACTTCCTACATGGCTGTGTACTCTTGATAATTTAACTGTGCCACGTCATTCTATAAGGCTATTATAGAGTATTTCACTTTAGTGTTGCATTGTTGTCGTTAGTTTTCTTGTCAGCATCCTGGCCCTCTACATCGGCCTTCACCCCGCAACGCACGAGTGCCCCACGTAGCTATCATACTGCACGCTTCGTCCTCTGTCTCTCATTGGCTGTGCTAAGTGGACCTAACTTACTACTTCATCTGCGCGGTCTGTGAGTCTGGCATCTCACTGCTAAGTGCACTTCCTACATGGCTGTGTACTCTTGATAATTTTACTGTGTCACGTCGTTCCCTGACGCTACTATAGAGTATTTCACTTCGGTGTTGCGTTGTTGTCGTTTGTTTTCTTGTCAGCATCCTGGCTCTCTGCAACGGCCTTGACCCCGCTACGCACGAGTGCCCCACGTGGTTATCATAATGCATGCTTCGTCCTCTTCCTCTCATTGGCTGTGCTAAGTGCACCTACCTTACTACTTCATCGGCGCGGCCTGTGAGTCTGGCAGCTCACTGCTTAGTGCACTTCCTACATGGCTGTGTGTGTACTCTTGATAATTTAACTGTGCCACGTCGTTCCAAAAGGCTATTATAGAGTATTTAACTTCGGTGTTGCGTTGTTGTCGTTAGTTTTCTTGTCAGCATCCTGGCCCTCTACAACGGCCTTGACCCCGCTACGCACGAGTGCCCCACGTGCCTATCATAATGCACACTTGGTCCTCTGCCTCTTATTGGCTGTGCTAAGTGGACCTAACTTACTACTTAATTGGCGCGGTCTGTGGGTCTGGCATCTCACTGCTAAATGCACTTCCTACATGGCTGTGTACTCTTGATGATTTAACTGTGCCACGTCATTCTATAAGGCTATTATAGAGTATTTCACTTTAGTGTTGCGTTGTTGTCGTTGGTTTTCTTGTCAGCATCCTGGCCCTCTACAACGGCCTTGACCCCGCTACGCACGAGTGCCCCACGTGACTAACATAAGGCTATTATAGAGTGTTTCACTTTGGTGTCGCGTTGTTGTCGTTAGTTTTCTTGTCAGCATCCTGGCCCTCTACAACGGCCTTGACACCGCTACGCACGATTGCCCCACGTGGCTATCATATTGCACGCTTCGTCCTCTTCCTCTCATTGGCTGTGCTAAGTGGACATAACTTGCTGCTTAATCGGCGCGGTGTGTGAGTCTGGCATCTCACTGCTAAGTGCACTTCCTACATGGCTGTGTACTCTTGATAATTTAACTGTGCCACTTCGTTCCAAAAGGCTATTATAGAGTATTTAACTTCGGTGTTGCGTTGTTGTCGTTAGTTTTCTTGTCAGCATCCTGGCCCTCTACAACGGCCTTGACCCCGCAACGCACGAGTGCCGCATGTAGCTATCATAATGCACGCTTCGTCCTCTGCCTCTCATTGGCTGTGCTAAGTGGACCTTACTTACTACTTCATTGGCGCGGCCTGTGAGTCTGGCATCTCACTGCTAAGTGCACTTCCTACATTTTTGTGTACTCTTGATAATTTAACTGTGCCACGTCGTTCCCTGACGCTACTATAGAGTATTTCACTTCGGTGTTGCGTTGTTGTCGTTTGTTTTCTTGTCAGCATCCTGGCTCTCTGCAACGGCCTTGACCCCGCTACGCACGAGTGCCCCACGTGGCTATCATAATGCACGCTTCGTCCTCTTCCTCTCATTGGCTGTGCTAAGTGGACATAACTTGCTGCTTAATCGGCGCGGTGTGTGAGTCTGGCATCTCACTGCTAAGTGCACTTCCTACATGGCTGTGTACTCTTGATAATTTAACTGTGCCACTTCGTTCCAAAAGGCTATTATAGAGTATTTAACTTCGGTGTTGCGTTGTTGTCGTTAGTTTTCTTGTCAGCATCCTGGCCCTCTACAACGGCCTTGACCCCGCAACGCACGAGTGCCGCATGTAGCTATCATAATGCACGCTTCGTCCTCTGCCTCTCATTGGCTGTGCTAAGTGGACCTTACTTACTACTTCATTGGCGCGGCCTGTGAGTCTGGCATCTCACTGCTAAGTGCACTTCCTACATGACTGTGTACTCTTGATAATTTAACTGTGCCACGTCGTTCCCTGACGCTACTATAGAGTATTTCACTTCGGTGTTGCGTTGTTGTCGTTAGTTTTCTTTTCAGCATCCTGGCCCTCTACAATGGCCTTGACCCCGCTACGCATGAGTGCCCCACGTGGCTATCATATTGCACGCTTCGTCCTCTGCCTCTAATTGGCTGTGTTAAGCGGACCTAACTTACTACTTCATCGGCGCGGCCTGTGAGTCTGGCATCTCACTGCTAAGTGCACTTCCCTCTGCAACGGCCTTGACCCCGCTACGCACGAGTGCCCCACGTGGCTATCATAATGCACGCTTCGTCCTCTGCCTCTGATTGGCCGTGCCAAATGGACCTACCTTACTACTTAATCGGCGCGGTCTGTGAGTCTGGCATCTCACTGCTTAGTGCACTTCCTACATGGCTGTGTACTCTTGATAATTTAACTGTGCCACGTCATTCTATAAGGCTATTATAGAGTATTTCACTTTAGTGTTGCGTTGTTGTCGTTGGTTTTCTTGTCAGCATCCTGGCCCTCTACAACGGCCTTGACCCCGCTACGCACGAGTGCCCCACGTGACTAACATAAGGCTATTATAGAGTGTTTCACTTTAGTGTCGCGTTGTTGTCGTTAGTTTTCTTGTCAGCATCCTGGCCCTCTACAACGGCCTTGACACCGCTACGCACGAGTGCCCCTCGTGGCTATCATATTGCACGCTTCGTCCTCTTCCTCTCATTGGCTGTGCTAAGTGGACATAACTTGCTGCTTAATCGGCGCGGTCTGTGAGTCTGGCATCTCACTGCTAAGTGCACTTCCTACATGACTGTGTACTCTTGATAATTTAACTGGGCCACTTCGTTCTAAAAGGCTATTATAGAGTATTTAACTTCGGTGTTGCGTTGTTGTCGTTTGTTTTCTTGTCAGCATCCTGGCCCTCTACATCGGCCTTGACCCCGCAACGCATTAGTGCCCCACGTAGCTATCATACTGCACGCTTCGTCCTCTGTCTCTCATTGGCTGTGCTAAGTGGACCTAACTTACTACTTCATCGGCGCGGTCTGTGAGTCTGGCATCTCACTGCTAAGTGCACTTCCTACATTTTTGTGTACTCTTGATAATTTAACTGTGCCACGTCGTTCCCTGACGCTACTATAGAGTATTTCACTTCGGTGTTGCGTTGTTGTCGTTTGTTTTCTTGTCAGCATCCTGGCTCTCTGCAACGGCCTTGACCCCGCTACGCACGAGTGCCCCACGTGGCTATCATAATGCACGCTTCGTCCTCTGCCTCTCATTGGCTGTGCCAAGTGGACCTACCTTACTACTTAATCGGCGCGGTCTGTGAGTCTGGCATCTCACTGCTTAGTGCACTTCCTACATGGCTGTGTGTGTACTTTTGATAATTTAACTGTGCCACGTCGTTGCAAAAGGCTATTATAGAGTATTTAACTTCGGTGTTGCGTTGTTGTCGTTAGTTTTCTTTTCAGCATCCTGGCCCTCTACAATGGCCTTGACCCCGCTACGCATGAGTGCCCCACGTGGCTATCATATTGCACGCTTCGTCCTCTGCCTCTAATTGGCTGTGTTAAGCGGACCTAACTTACTACTTCATCGGCGCGGCCTGTGAGTCTGGCATCTCACTGCTAAGTGCACTTCCCTCTGCAACGGCCTTGACCCCGCTACGCACGAGTGCCCCACGTGGCTATCATAATGCACGCTTCGTCCTCTGCCTCTGATTGGCCGTGCCAAGTGGACCTACCTTACTACTTAATCGGCGCGGTCTGTGAGTCTGGCATCTCACTGCTTAGTGCACTTCCTACATGGCTGTGTACTCTTGATAATTTAACTGTGCCACGTCATTCTATAAGGCTATTATAGAGTATTTCACTTTAGTGTTGCGTTGTTGTCGTTGGTTTTCTTGTCAGCATCCTGGCCCTCTACAACGGCCTTGACCCCGCTACGCACGAGTGCCCCACGTGACTAACATAAGGCTATTATAGAGTGTTTCACTTTAGTGTCGCGTTGTTGTCGTTAGTTTTCTTGTCAGCATCCTGGCCCTCTACAACGGCCTTGACACCGCTACGCACGAGTGCCCCTCGTGGCTATCATATTGCACGCTTCGTCCTCTTCCTCTCATTGGCTGTGCTAAGTGGACATAACTTGCTGCTTAATCGGCGCGGTCTGTGAGTCTGGCATCTCACTGCTAAGTGCACTTCCTACATGACTGTGTACTCTTGATAATTTAACTGGGCCACTTCGTTCTAAAAGGCTATTATAGAGTATTTAACTTCGGTGTTGCGTTGTTGTCGTTTGTTTTCTTGTCAGCATCCTGGCCCTCTACATCGGCCTTGACCCCGCAACGCATTAGTGCCCCACGTAGCTATCATACTGCACGCTTCGTCCTCTGTCTCTCATTGGCTGTGCTAAGTGGACCTAACTTACTACTTCATCGGCGCGGTCTGTGAGTCTGGCATCTCACTGCTCAGTGCACTTCCTACATGGCTGTGAACTCTTGATAATTTAACTGTGTCACGTCGTTCCCTGACGCTACTATAGAGTATTTCACTTCGGTGTTGCGTTGTTGTCGTTTGTTTTCTTGTCAGCATCCTGGCTCTCTGCAACGGCCTTGACCCCGCTACGCACGAGTGCCCCACGTGGTTATCATAATGCATGCTTCGTCCTCTTCCTCTCATTGGCTGTGCTAAGTGCACCTACCTTACTACTTCATCGGCGCGGCCTGTGAGTCTGGCATCTCTTCCTACATGGCTGTGTGTGTACTCTTGATAATATAACTGTGCCACGTCGTTGCAAAAGGCTATTATAGAGTATTTAACTTCGGTGTTGCGTTGTTGTCGTTAGTTCTCTTTTCAGCATCCTGGCCCTCTACAATGGCCTTGACCCCGCTACGCATGAGTGCCCCACGTGGCTATCATATTGCACGCTTCGTCCTCTGCCTCTCATTGGCTGTGTTAAGCGGACCTAACTTACTACTTCATCGGCGCGGCCTGTGAGTCTGGCATCTCACTGCTAAGTGCACTTCCTACATGGCTGTGTGTGTACTCTTGATAATTTAACTGTGCCACGTCGTTCCAAAAGGCTATTATAGAGTATTTCACTTTAGTGTTGCGTTGTTGTTATTAGTTTTCTTGTCAGCATCCTGGCTCTCTACAACGGCCTTGACCCCGCTACGCACGAGTGCCCCACGTGGCTATCATAATGCACACTTCGTCCTCTGCCTCTCATTGGCTGTGCCAAGTTGAGGTAACTTACTACTTAATCGGCGCGGTCTGTGAGTCTGGCATCTCACTGCTAAGTGCACTTCCCTCTGCAACGGCCTTGACCCCGCTACGCACGAGTGCCCCACGTGGCTATCATAATGCACGCTTCGTCCTCTGCCTCTGATTGGCTGTGTTAAGCGGACCTAACTTACTACTTCATCGGCGCGGCCTGTGAGTCTGGCATCTCACTGCCAAGTGCACTTCCCTCTGCAACGGCCTTGACCCCGCTACGCACGAGTGCCCCACGTGGCTATCATAATGCACGCTTCGTCCTCTGCCTCTGATTGGCTGTGCCAAGTGGACCTACCTTACTACTTAATCGGCGCGGTCTGTGAGTCTGGCATCTCACTGCTTAGTGCACTTCCTACATGGCTGTGTACTCTTGATAATTTAACTGTGCCACGTCATTCTATAAGGCTATTATAGAGTGTTTCACTTTA